>LR753372.1:431175-537049 GCA_902729485.2 Mus minutoides
ATATATATATATATATATATATATATATATATATATATATATATACACACATGTATACTTAGAACACAGAGAATTATCAATATATGCTGTTGCTCAATAACTGTTTTTCAATTTCTACAGTCCAGGATCTCAGACAGGGAATGACAGCAGAGAGTCTTTCATCTCAGTATATTGAAGACAATTTCCCACAAGCATACCCAGAGGTCCATTTTCCAGATGATCCTAGACTGTCAAGTTAACAATTAGTAGTCATGATGATGAGTAACAGGCATAAGACACTTTAGCAGGACTCGACATTCGGACTTAGATATTTATAGTAGTTTATGTTATTTCATCTTCACAACTATATGAAAGTAAATGATACAACTATATTTTCCCTTTACAGAAGAGGGAAATTGGCACTAGAAGTATAAGTGCGAAGCTTAAGATGACGATGACCACAGTTAGTAGTTATACTACTGCATACTTGGTCAGAATATCCCACCTTAAAGTTTTTACATCAGAGATGTGTTAGAAATTTCAGTCACTCACCCATACACCTTCATAATATTCCAGCATAAAGGAATTAATTCACATTTGCAGTAAACAGGCCAGAGCAGCATTTCCTAACTAATGAAGAGTCAGTATGGGCTCTTCAAGTAAATCTCATATTCCTCCTGTTTACAAGGTATCAAAACTGACCTATGCCCAGTATGGTACACAGTCTCCTGCTGCCTTCACATCAAGATATAGAACTCTGAACTCCTTCTCCATCATGATGCCTGCCTGCATACTCCCTTGTTTCTAGCCACGATGATAATGGGCTAAACCTCTGAAACTATAAACTATCCCCAATTAAATGTTTTCCTTTATAAAGAGTTGCTGTGGTTATGGTGTCTTTTCACAGCAAGAGAAACCCTAACTGAGACCAATGATAATACATAAGTTTCCCAATTTACAGTAAGTTGACAGTGGTTTCTTTCTGTGTGGTAACATCACAGCAATGGGCATTCAGTGTAAATCATGCTTTGTGTTTGGGTCAGTGTAAATCATGCTTTGTGTTTGGGTCTGTTTGGTCTGTTCTCAGCCAACTATTTGCATTGTGACACTTTATTGTTGATCTGGGGACAGCAATTTGAAGCCTCTAATCATGAGAATGAACAACAACACTACAGGACTTGTTTGGGAGCTCATGTGTATTAAGCTTATTTTTGACTTTTGGTATAAATTGTTTATTGGGCCCATAATCTTGCAGCAAATGAGGAAGCAATTGTATTGTCCATGTGGTGATAGTGAGCCTAGAGCCAATAAAGGAGATGCAGTGCACACCTGTCACTGCAGCTCTGGGGAGGATGAGACAGGAGGATTGGGAGTTGAAGGCCAGCCTGAACCACACAGTGGGACCCTTTATTAAGAGAGAGGGGGGAGGGGAGGAAGAGAGTGAGGGAGGAAAGAGATATAAAAGGAAGGAAAGAAATATAAAAGGAAGGAAAGAAATAAAAAAGGAAGGAAGGAAGGAAGGAAGGAAGGAAGGAAGGAAGGAAGGAAGGAAGGAAGGAAAGAAAGAAGGAAGGAAGGTAAGGAAAGGAATAATCCATAAGTCGCATGTTTATAAAAAATTGAGATGGGTGAAGTAGTGCATGCCTTTAATACCAGCAATGGGAGGCAGAGGCAGGTGGATCTTTGTGAGTTTGAGGCCAGCTTAGTCTATATAGTAAATTCCAGGACATCCAGAGCTACATAGTGAGAACTTGTCTTAGAAAAATAAAATGGGGAGTGGTTAATATAAGAGGATCAGCCAGCCATTGTTGGACTACCCAATCCATGCTGTATAAGCCAATGTAATAAATCCCTATTGCAATATTCACCTTACCTGTTATATTCTTCTAGAGAACCCTGACTAATACCCCCTACATATGTATCTTGTTTCAATCACTCTTAGTTATAGCAAAACCAATTTCTCTCATTCTCATTCTGTTCCCATAATATCATCCAAATTGCATATATGCAAATTTGTAACATAACACATTGATATCCTATGATAATATGGATGATTGAGGTTTGTTTGTTTTTTGTGTTTTTTTTTTACAAGATAGAGAGAAAGAGAAAATTTAAAAGAAAAGAAAAAAAATAGACTCTCAGTGTGCAGTCCAGGCTGACTCTAAACTAAGGCACTTCCTACCCTGGTGTTTTGGGAGTACTGGAATTAAGTGTATGGCCAACTATGCTCATCTTGAGATTTTACAAACCAAAGTCACCTTCTAAATATACACATTTTTCTCCCTATCCATCCCACACAGTAACATTAAAAAATTTACTTAAATCAGTAACTGGAATTCTTCCATTATGACTACATTTATATTGTTTGCTATTGAGCTGAGTGACATCTCTAACATTTCCTTTCACTTTCTCCTGTAGCTACTCATTTTCTTACATTGGGCTGGTTTATTTTTCTGTATTCTTACAGGTATTCCCTCTCCTCAGAGTCATAATAAAATTATAAGATGTCCATAAACTTTTCTAAAACTTCATGAACATCAAAAAATCTGTTATTTTTGCATTTTTTTTCAAAATTCTGCATTTTAATGGTTCTCCCTTGGGGTATGGTCTAGCCACTCTTCCTAAAGCTAACCCCATTTGTTCTTTTTTCCTTCAATGTGCTTTACTTGGGCTCTGTTTGCTGGGTCTCATAATTGCTCATTTCTTGGTTTACTTTCTGGTCCCTCTCTTTTGTATTCTTTATGATCTGATAAGTTTCTAGGGAGGGGACAAAAAAGTGTGTGTGTGTGTGTGTGTGTGTGTGTGTGTGTGTGTGTGTGTGTTCAGTCTGCTGTTTTTAATGGGAAGTCCCTAAGCCACATTTTCTTTTGATCCTGTTTACACTGAGGTAGCCTTTGATAATGGGATTAGACTCCTTGCCTTTATGAACTTAATAAAAGGAGAGACAACTATAAATGCAACTTATATTACCACCAGCAGCAGCTGACCCCAGAGTGACTGAATTGTGTATATAATTTGCCCATATGGTTGCTTGCTACACAGTTTTATGTCTGGCTTATTAAAGTATATGGCATCATACACACAAAAAAATGTGAAATTTGTCTTTAAGAGTTGACTAAATTATCTAATACAAAAATGATAACATATAACAAAAACAGTTTTGTTATATAAAATGTTATTTTGTTATATACAAATAGTAACACAGGTATTGGTTATCTCCTTCCACCACATGGGTCACAGGGATTAAACTCAGGTCATCAGGCTTGGTGGCATGCACCTGCTAAGCCACGGCAGCTCCTGATCTTATTTTTTTTTCTTTCTTTATGACCCAAATACAAGAAACTACTAAATCTTCTTTGAGACCTGGTAGTGGTAGAATGTTTCTTCACTTGGATCCAAAGGTAAGAAACAACAGACCTGCCACCAGGCGGTGTGTTTAGAAGTCACAGTTAACTATAATTACAACTACTGAATCAAATGATGCTGTGATGGCCATTTCTGGTTGTCAACTTGGCTATATCTGGAGTGAACTACAATCCAGAATTGGAGGGCTCACCTGTGATCCAGATCTTGAGGCTGGAAGACACAAGTTTGTGACCTGGATCTTGGCATGGAGATGGTGAGGCACAGCGGCTATGAAAAGCTTAGGCCAGGCAAGGTAGTACATGCCTTTAATCCCAGGAGACTAAGGCAAGGAGATCTCCAAATTCAAGGTCAGCCTGAAACAAAACAAGTCCCAGATCCAGGTGTGGTATATACCTTTAATCTGGGCCACACTTTCTGCTGGAGACTTGCCTAAGGACATCGGAAGAAGGAAGATTAGCTCTTCTTCACTTGTTTGCATTTACTTGCCAGCACATCTATTGGAATCTACTTCTACAGAAGACCAATTGAAACAACTACTCTTGTGGGACTGAGCAACTGCTAGATACTTGAACCCACCATTCACAGTTGACCATTGTTGTAGTTATATTACAGACTGTAAGTGATCACAACAAATACCCTTAATATATAGAGACATTCCATAAGTTCTGTGACTCTAGAGAACCCGGACTAATACAGAAGTTGTCCATGGAATCAGAATGTGACTGTATTTATTGTCTTCTTCATCAATGTATCTGCTGCCTGCTTCCTGTGGTTTGAAATGATGGTACCCACAATATCTAGGAGTTGTTTTTCCTTCGTTTTCTTGGCTTGCATGAAATAACTGCAAGACCAACATTGTAGAGTTTTTATTTAATTGCTGAAATGTATAACTTAAATCAAGATGTATAGTCTGCTTTTTGTTTGAGGGATTATTCAGAAAGCTTTCCCTCCAGCTTTGCCTGGTGTTATGTCTTGACTATACTTCTTCTATCCAATTATAGACAGTATTCAGCTCTAACCATTTGATGCTGTATTGAGTTTGTTATGGAGTGTTTCTGAAAATTTTTACCATAGTTTAGGGTTTTTATTTGGTTAAATCAGTGTAGGTCTAGCACATAAGGACATTAGGCTTTTAATAATTTTATTATAGACTTCCTATCTAGTGAGGATATATTAAGACACAAAAGATCCTTGGTAGTTGACACACCCTAGGGAAGCATCTACATCTCTGCCTCTGATCTCTGCATGTTTTTGTGTGACCTTCACCCCTTGAATATGAAAAGGGACATCATCTGTGAGTTACTGTCATCAAAGGCATTGGGATTCTCTCTTAGGGTTACATTTCATAAGTATATCTATAATAGCCATGCTCTAAATACTGTCTTTACTGGCTGGATGAAAGCAGTGGAAGCATGACATGGAAATGTACAGGGTCATTAATCATACACTTGCAAGGAGATGAATTTGACTAGCATCTTCCGTGATTTTTTTTTTTTTTTTTTTTTGCTTTTGCCAAGCAATTTTCATGGGTTTTAGCTCTGAGGCATTTTATTACAAAACATGCTCATAAGTAGACTAATGGACTTAAAATTCATCAGATTACTTTATTTTTTTAGCTTGTCCTTCTAGTAAGTCTAGCTTCATTGATTTTGGCTGCTATCTAAGGAGATCCTCCCTTGTCTGGGTGATTTAAGAGCATAATCCGGCGATGAGCACCCCTGATCTTCCCTTTATTGGCAGTAGGGCTTACACCTAATATTAATGCTGCTTCCAGTTTTGTCATTTTGGGTTCAAACCCACCTCTGTAGTACCCACCACTGAATAAAGATTTTGGTAGGCTCTGAAAAACTTGTTTCATTGAGGTTCCACATGCTTCATGGCTTGTAATACATAATGGCCTGCAAATCCTGCAGCAGTGATGGTCAATCTCACTACCACCACTGTACTGGCCATGACTCCACTCCGAGACTCAGCACCGCGTGCTCATCCCAGCGCGAGCCCACTGCCACAGTACGCCTGTGGAGAACGACGAGGCCGAGCCAGCTCTGCCGCCACTTCCACCGACTTTCCATGATGGTCTTAGACACAGATTCTTCTCTGTCAAGCCTTAAGACACAATATTATAAGTCAGTCAATGTTTTGATTTCAGCCTACTAAAACCTAGCTATGTCACAGGGCAGTGATGGGCTTACTGTAGTGGGTTGGCCTGATGTTGTTTGTATTCTGATGTTAGTTAATTCTGTTTCCTCAAAAGGGGTTGCCCCCAAACCCCAACAAGCAGTCTATCATGTACTCAGGTGATATCATGTGAACCTTCTTCCCATTTTAACTGGTCAGTAAAGGCTAGAGCTGGTGATTAGGCAGAGGAGGGGAAAGGTGAGTTTCCAGAGTGGGGACAAACAGAGAAGGAAAAAGAATGAGAGGGGAAAGAGAGAGGACAGAGGAGTGGAGGAGAAGCTATGATAGACCAGAACCAAGTGGTCTGGAGAAACTGCAAGTAATAAGGGGTCTTATAGTTGGGGAATAAGTTAGTATAGTATTAGATCTACCCAATCACTGGCTCTAGCCTTTACTGACCCATTAACATGGGAAGAATATTCAAATGACATTACCTGAGTACATGACAGACTGCTTGTTGGGAATTGGAGACCCTCTTGAGGAAATAGAATTAACTAACAGAATACAAACAGCATCAGGACAACCCACTACAGCTCAACAAACAAACAAACAAACAAACAAACAGTTGGCTCTTTGACTTGTAAGTTTGTGGTAATTTATTAAATAATAACAGAATGCAAATATATCTTTATTCCTGTAGTGAACAAAAAGAATTTAAAAAATGGAAATGTGAAATAAAATATTTTTATGGGACAAGTACAGGGCCATAAAACCTCTAAGGCCTTGATGAATAAAGTTCCAGAGAGAGACAAGATCTTTATAAGTGGTGCCCTCCATTCTTGGTGGGAGAACCTGACCCTGACTTCTGCAGTGATGAGCAATGGACTTTGAGAGCAGAGAAGACCTTAGTATGGAGAAGGGACATTAAAAATATTTGCAAAAATACCCATACAACAATCTCAGTGTTTCCAGGACCCTGTTTGTGATGCCCTTTGACCTTGTTTGTGCAATCTTGATAATTACAATGCTCTCTGCTGTGTTACACCCAAACTCACTCTACACAAGACAAACTGAGACACAAATTACTACTTGGATTGCCTTATGTCACACATCCACTTGTATTAGCAGAATCAAGATTTGAACTCTGAGCTACAGAGCCCACATCTAGCTATTGCTTCAGAGATTTTTGTGACTGAGTATTCATGGTAACTTTCACTACCATGTGGATCCTTGTTTTAGCTCACCACTGCAGGCTGAGCTCCCCAAAAACAGATTCTCCAGAATGTAGGAATACTAAAGAGTACCCTCAGAAGTGACACCTGGAAGGGAGACATGAACTGACATGGAGCTGTTACAAAACTCTATCTGACCTCTAGTGTCATCTCTGAAGAAAAGGTGATTTGGAGAGCTTTGAGTTGAGGCACAGTCTGGGCTTTTATCCTGACCATGAGCCATCACTGGTACAGTGCACTCTGGTGACAGAGGTGACAGCTATCTTTTCCCCCATTAATTAATTTATTTATCCTATTTAAATCCTGATCATAGCCACCAACCCCCACGGCAACCTCTTCTACCCCTTTAAGAAGGAGGGGGTCCCCAGAGAACCAACCCACTGGAGGTGTCAGATATCTTAATTCCTGGAAAAGGACAACAACTCACTAGAAGGTTCTTCTGTGTGAATTTTCTTTCAGGGCTGCATTTCAGCTAATGTCTCCTGCTGCCTGATCTTGCCAGCCCCCTCAAAGGTTGCTTCTGAAGGTAACTTTTAGTACTAATACTTAAGAGAAATCTAAGATTCATGGTAAATCACCCATTACACTGGGTTCTGATACATTTTAGTCAGGAAGATGCATCACACTTAAGATCATCCCTAATTTGACCCCTGCTATTAGATTTCTACAAAGGCCCCTCAGGACTAGTGGATGGCTTAGTGGAAGTACAGAGACCCAAGTTCAGATCCTCAACACCCACATGAAAAAACACCAAGCAAGGCCATGCATGTTCTTGTAACCTCAGTGCTGTGAGAAACAGAGACCACTGGATTACTGAGGCTTGTTGGCCACTCAGACTAATGGAAACCAGCTAGTTATGTGTTGAATGACTGTCTCAGGGTAATGAGGTGAAGTGGTGGAGTTGGACATTTATCATCCTCCTCTGGCCTCTGCATATGTGTTCACAGGCACTCACGCCCTCACATACACAAATTAATAAACCAATAATTACAAAGGATCCTCTGTAGTTAGTATATATGGACTCTATTAAAGGAGCTTAAGGGGAAAAAAGGGAAACGGCTTGTGGTAAGTGTAGTTACTGGCTGAGAGGAGACATGAAACATGGCAATTTGGTGAAGAAAGTAGACCCTACTAACTGCTGAACAACTAATAATTTTTCTGGCCAACTGGACTGCAAAGTTTGTTGATAATGCTTTAAACCACCAAGACTTTGCCCACAAAAGAGGGTCCAAATGACTTATTATTAAAGAATTGCAAGAGCAGGACTCAATGAACCTAGATTATTTGGCAGTAATCCAGTGTGGGCTATTTGATTTATGCAGACATGACCTTTACTCATTGTTCTAACTTGCTTCCTTCCTGTTGATATTTGAGATGTTCACTTCTTACTAAAGACTTGCTGGAAAGATCTAGAGAAGGGCCTCTCTTGTAACCTTTCAAAGCATACTCCACAGAGCTCATTCTTGGCCTATGGATCTCCAGTTTATCTAAGATTAGTCAAGGCTATGATGTGTGTGTGTGCAGTGGAGGTGGGGTGGAATGGGGGGGATATTAGAATTCCAACTGCTTAGACACTTGCCAGACCACTTTAATCAATATCTGAGACTCAATTCAAGACACTAGGATTACTCAAACCCTGAGGGAAAATGAAGTTATGGCCAAGGTTAAGAACTACGAAGATGGAAGGGAAAAAGCCAAAGAATGTGACGGTTAGGCCACTTACACATTTAAGTCCATAGCAGCTGTGTGTCAATGACCACATAGCACCCAAGAGACAGTTTAATTGGGGTAAAACACCAAGGACCAAAGCCTAGCAAAAAAGTCAAACATGTTCTAATGCAGACCTAGCCTGGTGTGAATTTAATGATTCCAATCTTCTTCACATTGACAAATTGAACTTCTAAATAATCAAGGACTACTAATTTACCCAAACAACTAACATGTAATTTTAAAGTCTTATTTTGTCTTGCCTACCTTCTGGCCTTTTCTTCTTCCTCCTCCTCTTCTCTCTCTTCCTTTTTTCCTTCCTTTCTTTCAAGGGGGATGGGAGTGACACCAAGGAGCTTCACACATGGTAGATGAGCATTTTAACACTGAGTTGCATTTCCAACCTCCAGTTCTATATTTCCTTTTCTTATTGAGTATTTCATTTGGCATTAATTCCAGTTACATCTGTTCAATCATCTGTGTGCGAGGGAGAATATATATGCAGAAATCTTATACTCTTCAGTACTTGTATCACTGAGACTCTTGAGGTAAGCAGGTGTACATGGCAGCATTCTTTGGTAAAATATATGTAAATCTAAATAAACAAGCAAAAAACAAAACAATAAAAAAAAACAAGGCAAATAGAATTTGTTAATCTGAATTCTTGCTTGTCTCTAGGAACCCAGCTCACTGTCAAGTGGCTCTAAAATACACTTTATAAAACTTCCCAAACCCACCTGTGGCATGTCAGAAATTGCTGGAGTTAGGATTACTGGATGGTCACAGACAAATTCAAATGCACACACAGACACATTCAAATCAACTTTGATCTTGATGATATCAATTCCAACTGAGAGCTAGTTTGGCAAGAATTCACCTAAATAGAAAATCTACTAGACTTTTCTAATTTTGAGTTCCTAGGCCAAAACTGAGGCATTAGTGCCGAATTAATAGAACTGGTTACTGCTTATGTCTACAAATCTCATTTAGTCAGTCAACAAATTAGTCACTATTTAGAAAAAAACTTAAGTGGATTTTCTGAACTATCCTATCCTCTTCCTTTTCCTAACCCCTTCTGGCTATGCAAATGTACCCATGTGGCTATCAGGCATAAGTTATGGCTACAATTTGACACCATTGTTTTATTAACAAATGTGATCCAGAGTAGAATAACTAAATAGGGACACACAGTAAAAATCAACATTTCATTGACCTTTTAAACTGGAAAGTTCTGTTCCACAGACAAAGGGGAGAGCAATACAATTACATGATAGTGCGCTTACAGCCTTGCTGAATGTGTGAGGAAGCCTTGGCTGGCGAGCCGATCTTCCCATCCTGTCCACCCAAGAAAAGATTGAAAAGAACAGGACAGCTGTAGTGTCTCGACTGAGATTCAATGGTGAATAGAGTGACAGATGTAGAGCTCGTGCCCCAAAGTGGGCAGGCACTTGTCCCCAACAAACAAAAGAGAGTGAGAGTCTCAGAGCCCCATTTATTTCAGAAATATTTTTTAAGACCCAGCTGTCTTTTTTATATATAAGACACTGGTATAAGACAGTATTGACCTACCTGTTCTCAAATGCCATCTTATCTGATAAGCCAAGTAAAACATTTTTCCCCACTTCATGACTACTAACTTTATGTTCTATTGTATTTTGCTAAGTACGTACTGTATACTATTACTTCAGTTCATGTCTCAAGTGAGAGCTTCTGTAGTTTATCTTAAGATGACCCAGCAACATCCTGAAGAGTAGACTGGGGTAGAACAGAGTGGTAGAGCATAGAGCAATTACTGTGAAGTCCTCAGTTCAACCCCCATGACTGAAAAAAAAAAAGAACAAAGAAAGCATTAGAAGTAAAATTCTGTATCTTAAAAATGCCTTGAGTGTTACAAGGCCTTTGTCTATTTTATTTATTATTATTATTATTATTTATAGGAGAATGGATACCATGGCCCCATGCTGATTCAGTAAGCCCTCCATCTACTAGCTACTCCCTAGCCCTCCATTTCTTGGTACAGGGTCTCCCTTGGTAGCCCAAGCAGGTACAAAATTTATGCCCAGCTAAATATATCATCTACATAAAAAACAAACAAACAAAAACATTCCTGGTTTGACCAGGTCTATCTTACTCCTGGAACTGGGGAGGCAGAAGCATGCAGGTCTCTGAGTTTGAGACCATTCCTGACTTAAGCCAGAGATTTGTGAAACTGTGTCTCAGCAAAATAAAATAAGCAAGTCAAAGCAACCCCCAAACATCCTGGCTTTCTCTTCTAGCAAGTCTCTGTTCTCCAAAGTAACAACCTTAATCAACTCATTGAATGTGAATTAGTTGCAAAGGCAACTTCCTGTGGTTTTTGCTTTTCTCACCAGAAACTATGCATATCTTAAAACTGAGCATGATTATTGATTAAGTGTGTCCAGAGTAGATGCTCAGTAGGTACATATCACCTCAGTGGTTCTTCAGAAACTTATGCAGTTGGCAGGGCAGCAATATCTTTAACATTCTGTAAATAAAGGAACAAAGGCTTAGGAAGAATCATTGATATATCAATGAGCCAGCAGAAAAAGCAGTGAAATTAGAAACGAAGACCAGTTTTGCTAGTTTATAAGTTGGTGTCCATTTTACTATAACATATAGTTTCTCCAAATGGATGGGAAATTTAATCAGTTTTATATAGAACTATGTCAATTTCTTTATGATGATCAGTAAGACCAAATTTCTCAGGAGCAGAGGCAGTAACCACTAGTAGAGGTCAAAAAGCATGATGATTTTGCCCCATATGTGGTTCCAAGATTTTACAAAGACATATGCAAGCATGTACGTATATTTGCCAAGAAAGTAAATGTGAAGCAATCTAGGGAACAAAGGACTATCAGGATATAGGGAGCCCTGGGAAAATATATAATGTATATCATGTACAACAAATATATATAATGACAATTTTAAAATTTAGGCTTTGTTGGTTTTATTTAGAGTTTTACTGCTGTGGACAGATACCATGACCAAGGCAACTCTTATAAGGACAACATTTAATTGGGGCTGGCTTACAAGTTCAGAGGTTCAGTCCATTATCATCAAAGCAGCATGATGCAGGAGGAGCTTGAGAGTTCTACAACTTCATCTGAAGGCTGCTAGCAGAATACTAGTTCCCAGGCAGCTAGGATGAGGTCTTTTTTGTTTGTTTGTTTGTTTGGTTGGTTGGTTTTTTGTTTTTTGTTTTTCGAGACAGGGTTTCTCTGTATAGCCCTGGCTGTCCTGGAACTCACTTTGTAGACCAGGCTGGCCTCGAACTCAGAAATCCACCTGCCTCTGGGCGTGCGCCACCTCGCCCGGCTTAGGATGAGGTCTTAAATCCCACACCTACAGTGACACACTTACTCCAACAGAGCCATACCTTCTAATAGTGCCACTTCTTGGGCCAAGCATATACAAACCATCACACTCGTAGCATTTTATTGAATAAAATAAGCAAACGTTCTACAGAAGAGGAGGAAGAAGAAGCATGAATTCAGTATTGGGAGGGGTTTCGGGAAAATAGCCAGTTCTAGGTCAGCCTGGGCCTGATAGCAAGACTGGATTAGTTATTTCTCTATTTCTGTGTTAAAACACATGATCAAGACAAGCTACAGAAGAAATGGTTCATTTGCACTAATTGTTCCAGAGGCTTGAAGAGTTCATTATGATAGCAAACAGCATGTAGAGAAGTATGAACAGAAGCTGGGGGTACATATCTTGAACCCCAAATAGGAAGCAAAGAGCAGGCGAGGGGCTGACAAGGTTTTGAAATCTCAAAGCCTGTTCCAGTGACAAACTTCACCCAGAAAAGCCACACCTCCTAAATCTACCCAAACATTTCCACCAACTGGGGACTAAGTGTTTGAATACCCAAGACTATGGGGGAATATCTCTTACAAGCCACCATGAAGACCCTATCTCAAAAAGTAAACAAGGGGTAGTGATATAACTCAAGGAGGTAAAGGTACCTGCTAGCAAGCCATACAATCAAAGTGGCTTCCCAGACCACATGGTGGAAGGAGAGAATTGACTCACAGAAGTTGTCCTGAGACCTCACAAGTATGCTGTTGTACGTATACACACACCCATCACCATCACCATTGCCACCACTACCACCACCCCACATATGTATGCACACATGCACAGGCACACACTCATATATAAATGTAAAAAGAATTAATAGAATAAAGAAAGAAAAAAAATGTAGACTTTATGGCATAGGTCTGTAACCACTCAGAGGCTGAGGTAAGAGGATTGCTGTGAATTCATGGCCAGCCTGAGCTACATATCAAGGCCTAGTCTCAAAAAAGCAAACAATAACAACAAAAGTATAAATTATAATGTATTAATGCTATAATACATTATTATGTATAAACATGTATTATAATTTAACTGTACAATTAGATTGTAGTTTTTATAACTGAAATTCTGATTAACCAATCAGAATTTTTAAATAAGTTTAACGCAATCTTTAACATTTTTTTGCTCTGTTTTAAAATATAGCTTTGAAAGATAAAACAGTTGTTGACTTATTGAAAGAGATATTTAAAAATGTGAACTACATAAGAATAAATGAAAAAAATTAAATTGAACTGTTTTGTTTTGTTTTGTTTTGTTTTTCAAGACAGAGTTTCTCTGTGTAACAGCCCTGCCTGTCCTGGAACTGGCTTTACAGACCAGACTGGCCTTGAACTCACAGAGATGCACCTGCCTCTGCCTCCAGAATGCTGGGATTAAAGGTATGCATCACCATGCCTGCCTAAATTAAATTGAAATGATCAAAATAAGAGTTGGACACAAGGAGGTAATTATGCATATAAAAAATTGGATGTTCCCATTAATTTTTATATAAGGCTGTATGAGTTTCAAACCTAACAAACTGCAAAATTTCATCTACATTTATTTCAAAGATAGGCTTAAGTTCCAAGAATATCATGCAGTTTGAAGTTGACTTTTTATCAGAAGAGAAAAATAACACTAATGAGTGAATACTAACTACAACACAGTAATTCTACAGAGGTAAATATCTAATTACCTCCATTTCCCAAAGTGGGATAAATCACACATTAAGTCATATAATAATTTAAGGACTTGTAAGAGACAAGAAGATGTACTTGATATTCTTCAACTAATTACTTTTAATTAACATGTCTATATTATAAAAACATATGAGAACATTTTAAAATTAAAAATGTAAAAATATTCAATGCAAGAAGAATATGGATTTGTACAGCTCGAGGCAACACACCATTGGGAAGATGAGAGATCTTACTTCCATTTCCCTATTAAAGACTAAGTCTAGACATTCATAATTACACCAATTAATTGGCCATTTTGGCTAAATTATGTAAATTGTCTACATACACTTCTCAAAGTACATAACTGCCAATGCTATTTTCACTTTGGTCAAGACTATACTACATAGCAAAATGAAGTGGATAATTAGGACAATTACTCTGATATTTTAGATCAAACATTAATTAAGGTAAAAGCAGATACATTTTTAAATTTGAATTGAAATCTAAATATTCTACTTGTATTCCATAAGCATGCCAAAAAGTGGCTTTTTAAATTGTCTTTGAAATCTGATTATATGGCAACTTTTAGTCAGAATTTCTAAATTTCTGAAAACTCCTAAGATGCCTACACTATAGACTAGTATTTTAAAGTTATGTATATCATAGACAATCCTGACACAATTTATGAATGTTCTGAACACAAAAGTAAAGTCCCTGGAATGCTAATGCTTGTGAACCCCAATGAGTTAAAATATAAAAGAGAATTTTCTATAGTAGCATTAAGGGTATACAGAAAAATACTCTCTGGGTAGAGAAGAGAATATTTAAGAGCAGCTCCAGTTGTAAGTAATCTGATTCTTATATCTATTCATCTATCTATTTATCCATTTATCTTCTATCAACCTAGAGAAAACCTAAACAATAGCAATGAAATTTTAACAACTAGTAACTTAAGCATAGGAAATAGGCTCTTTGAAATGAAATGTTTCATAGGACCAGTATTTTCAGCGTTTTTGTTGGTTTGAAATTATCAAAATAAAAAAGTTACCCCAAAAGTGCATTTTTAAGCACCACATAAAATAAGTAATAAACATTCAATACCCATCAAACCTCCATGAATGTGATATGCCTGAGACTGAAAATTCTCTAGTCCCTCATTTCTTAAAACCATACTGTGAAATTTATACGAAAAAATTCTTTCCAATAGGCCTTAAGTGAGCACTTTAAAATATCCCCAAGGTTTCCCATGCAGGGTATAGTTAAAGAGCATTCCACTTGAGATCCTTGCTTGAAAGGCCCTATAGAATTGCAGAGTATCATTATTAAGCAAATGTTCCTGGGCCCTTGGGTGGTTCACTTAAAACACATTTCACTGTATTGAATATTCAATGCCAAAAGCACAGTGTTCAGTGTTAAGATTTGCAATTTAAACCCAGTTGGGAGAAGTAAAAGGTCTTGTAATTTGCCTATACTGTATTGCACTGATGTAGTAGCTTTCGTTGATAATTAAGTTCCAAAAATATGAGTTAGATTGCGGGAACAATGGGGGAAAGCTAACCTTCCTATTACAGCTTTAGCTCTTGACTTCTTGTATTTAAGATTACAGATGCTCCATTAAATCAATTTTGTGTTTAATCTCCTCTTGAAAAACAGTGAATGCAAGTCCCCAACTTTCTTCCCTTTCAGAGGAACCCAAGTATTTGACAATGAAAACTACAAGGCTCAAACTAGATAATTAACACCACCCACTGGGGATAAGAAAAGTTTAGCAAGTCTTTTTTGGGTAGTTTTCCTTAACTAAATCTCACAGGGTTGGGATGTCAAAATATATTTCAAGTTGGATTTTCAAATACATTTTTAAAGGAATAAGATTTGAGAGGATAGAGGTGTGCTTAATATGATAAAATTAATTACATCTACTTTACATGCATAGATTATTTCTCAAAAAAAGAACATTTCAAATCTAAAATTGTAGATTTTTAAAGGTTGTCTAAATCACTACTGTTTACTACCTCTGCTGCTTTAAAATCTTTTAGATCCTCAATATAATACTATGCAATACAACATAATACAATAAAAATGTGCAAGGCATAGGATTGAGAGGAGAAAAAGAGTAGAGAAAAAAGCCAGAGATTGTCACTAAATAAAAAGGGGAATCTGGGCCTTATGGGTCATGCCTGCAATCCCAAACATTATGGAGGCTGAGGCAGGAGGGTTGTGTCAAGTTCCAGGCCAGGCTGGACTAAGGAGATCAAAGGAAAATAAAAGTTACTTTTCTTTGGATCTGTGTGTAGGTGCTGAGACTCAAAACTCTGATTCTGATCTTTAAGTGGGTAGAGGCACGCTGAACTGAGGCCTCGGTCTTTCTGGAGGAGACTCAAGAGTTTCCACAAGGAAAATGTAGTTGGTATGCCTGAAGTTCACCTACAGGAGTGTTAACCTCCAGTGGCTTGGGGTCCTCAACTGTCCTCTACGGTGAAGGATAGCGGAGAATGAACAGCAATTCTGTGCTTGTCAGTGCAGTGGCTGGATCAGCAGCATTGGACTTGGGCACTTGGTGAAATATACATTACACAGGTATAGCCACAAAACTTAAACTGACCCTCTGGATTTGGCCCAGCAACCTGCCTGGAAATTGGAATAGCTAGGCGGGTGATGCTGATACAGAATTCCGGACATAAAAACCAGCACCTCACTTTTCAAAAGGAGCCTTTAAGTCCCATCAAGACCCGAGGGGGAGCTTTGACCACAGTGGGTTTAGCTATTGCCCAGGCAGGGAAAGTCTGCTACAATCTGACCCGGCGGCGACCCCGCGCTCGCACCCGCCTCCGGGACGTCGCATAGAGCAGGTGTCAGGTGGGCGGCTCGGGGAGAGAGCGGCTCCTCCCGCGGCCGCGCGTGCCAGCCTCAGCCCCCTCCCGCCCCTCCAGCCCCTTTGTCCGCCCTGAGGGCGGCCCCTTTCCGCCCGCAGGGTGTGCAAGCTCTCCGGGGGAGGGCGCGGAGGAGGGTCGGGGAGGAGCTGGGAGGATCAGGGCGGGCAGCTAAGCTTAGGGGTGGGAGTCTCAGCGCACCCGCAGAGGAGACGCTCGGTGACCCGCGCTGCAACTCGTGCGCAGCCGCCGCCCCGGGGCGCGCTGGTGACTCCCCTTTGGCGAGAGCAGACACAGCTCTCAGCCCGGGAGCCTGCAACTACCGTGTCTGTTCAGCAAGGCAGGGGAGCGCGGCTAAGCGGATGGGAGGGCCGAGGGAGGGCCGGGGCGGGGCCCGGCCCGCATCAAGCAACCCGGGGCGTGCTCCTTCTTCTTCAGAGAAGTCGGACCTTGGTCTGGGACGCGTGCGCTCCCAGGCTGGGGAAAAGGAATTGGGGAAGGCGGGTCGGCAGGAAAGAGCACTGCTGGGGATCTGAGTATTCTGGGAACAGCCCTAAAGCCGGGAATCCCGACGCCTTCTCTCTGCCCCCAAATCTGGAGCTGTCACACTTTCCAATGACTGCTACACCCTTCACTGTCAGCAGTGACTTTCTCCAGCGACTGGTGGGAAAAGTGGCCCTCTATTCACTTTCACTCCACACCTAAAACCAGCAATACTGCTGAAGCTGACTACCCTCCTGGGATGCTGTGAGAGGCTGGGCAGTTGCCTCTAACAGTGGAGGAGACCCAGAGCCTGTCCACCACCACCCCCATCACCTCTCCTTCCTAGAATCTTCCAGTATCTTAGGCATAACACGGAAACGACCAGTCAGGTGAATCAGTATATCAAAAACGGCCGGGTTTACACGAAATCAGGGGCCAGTCTGAGGCACTAGGACAATTAACTGCAGAAATCGCAGCTCTGGGTGATTCTCTGCGTGCGGGCATCATCAGTGGGCCCTGCCCTGAGAGGGGCGAGAACGAAGTTCAAGTCCCTCTGAAGCTGAGCTCTGAACTGGGGCGTAACAGGCACCTTCAAAGTCAGCACTGGGTTGTAATTTCTCTGCAGACTTCTCACCCTACAATTTCTCCCACCCATTATTAACCATTTTGGGGTTTCTCTTCCTAAATCTTGCCTGAGGAAGCTAAGAGGAAGGAAATTCTGCTCATTGTCGCCTAAGAAAAAGTGTACGTTTGACTCGTTTGGCAATTTACCCAAAAAATTATTTATGAATATCAAAAGTATATAGTGAAGTTTTAAACACTATGTGCTAATAAACAATTTGTTATGTTTTATAATGTTGATCAAAACACCAAATGGATTAACATGATCGATATCCCAATGTCAGTCAGTAAAATAACACTAGTGCGGTTTTTAATTTTAAAACTTGCAAATTTTGGTTAATTGTGGGCTCTTGGCTTGTTGCACCCTTGTTCTTAAGGATCCACCTGGTTAGTTCTAGCAATCACTTCACTTTCTTCTTAACCAAACCAAAGAATGTGGATCAGTTACTGTCCATATTCCAAGTATAAAGGCAAAGAAAGTATCACACTGGTAACCTCATTCTGGTTGATGACAGATGATTTTCCCCTACAGCATCAAGGGGTGGGGACGGGAGATATATCCAGGTTGGAATACCACCGAAGGACCATCTACAGAAAAACTATGTCCTTAATAGCTGCCCCTTTGAAAGTAATGGACACTCCATTTGAGGGCTGTAAATACCAAGTGTGGACAGTGTAGTTGTGGGTCTGTTTTACAAATGTTTGCTTTCTTCAGTGTAGATCAAAGACCAATGTGTTTGCCTTATGAGGCTGCCTTGGATAGTGTTTTTAGAGCAATTACAGACATGACAATAATCAATTCAGTTTCTTTTACCTTATGGAATCTTCTCCTCCTCCAAAAAGCCAGGGAGGAGTTTTGAATAGAATGATTCATTTCAATAAGGACAAAGGAGACAGAAGGAGGAATGACACTGGCTGTGGCCGGTTAAGTGCGGGCATTGCTTAGAAGAAAAGTTTGATCCTGCCTCCCTCTGCACTTCTGGGCCTTATTTTGAATTAAAATGGGGCAGACTCCTTTGGTGGTCAGCAGGGTTCTTCTTATTTGAGACAGAACCTTCTTGGCTAATATTGAGGTAGTACATGATTTGAAGTGTTTGAAAGAAACAAAGCTTCATAGCATAATTCAAATTGGAATGATAGGTTGAAAATGTTATAAGGTTACCAACATTCATTACTTTTCTAATTGATAAGCAAGAACGAAGACTGAATTTCTTCTTTAAAAGTAACTACTGCTGAATACAGGCATGGTTCTCATCAAGAAAAAAAAATACCCTGCTCTTTCTAGATGGGAGGGGTTTCTTTTGGGGAACTTGACTCTAATGATGTGGAATCTAATGCCCTTGAACCCAGGGTTAGGGGTGTTACTTTATATATGGATTAAAGGAAAAATCTTAATATCTTTTAAAGTGAAAGAGGTTGATTCAAAACGTATAAACCCTAATGCTTGCCCCCCCCCAGCCCACTAATTCAAAATTCAGGTGGGAAAGAATGTAAAGTGACTAATGCCTCTCTTTGTTTTTGTTTTGTTTTTGGTTTTTTTGTTTGTTTTTTGGTTGTTTTTTTTTTTTTTTCGAGACAGGGTTTCTCCATGTAGCCTTGGCTGTCCTGGAACTCACTCTGTAGACCAGGCTGGCCTCAAACTCAGAGATCTGTCTGCCTCTGCCTCCCGAGTGCTGGGATTAAAGGCATGGCCCCTGCTTTGACTAATGCCTCTCTTAAAACAGTGACTGCATATAGACCTGACACCAAACAAAGGTAACTTTCTTTATAGATAGGACAAGACTGATGGAGAGAATCACTTGTATACCTCTAGTTACCCTCTGGATCTCTTTCATGAGCAAAACTGTTGTTTACTTAGGAGAAGAATATTTCTAAGTGCTGCAGAACTTACTAAATGAAGACTTAAGAAATTCTTAGAGAATGACTTGTATCAGGAGTTCCATAAAGAGATGAGCTGAGATGGGGGAAGAGAATGTCCATCCTAGTTGGAGCAGAACTCTTGGAACAGGACTCAGGGGAAAAGATCACTGTAAGGTACCCAGCAAAACTGCTGCTGTTTTAGGCATTTATGACCAACACAAATGCCCAGTTCTAAATGGTCTAATTTGACTCAAATGTGAGACTTACCTAGTCAATCAAGAAAAAGGTGGGTGGGCTCCTAATTCCTTTCACTTAAGACTTCTGAAAGGCCTTCAGTTAGAAGCAACTCTCTTCCTCTTTCCCTCTCCCTTCCTCCTCCTCCCTGGGGGTGGGGGTGTTTCGAAGATGCAGGCAGACAAACTCTTCCTAAATTACTTTTGAAGCCGTGTTCTTATTTTATTTATTTATTTATTTATTTATTTATTTATTTATTTATTTATTTGGTTTTTCGAGACAGGGTTTCTCTGTATAGCCCTGGCTGTCCTGGAACTCACTTTGTAGACCAGGCTGGCCTCGAACTCAGAAATTCGCCTGCCTCTGCCTCCCCAGTGCTGGGATTAAAGGCGTGCGCCACCATGCCCGGCCCCGTGTTCTTATTTTTAATTTACAAACCTAGTAAATTTCAAACAGTTTAATGGTGTTTTCAGACTCCTTATTGCACTGTCAACTTTATTCCAAAATTAGGTTTTTTTCATTTTCCTTTTGATTTATTTAACTGAGAAACATGGGGTCATTATGTAGGAAACACTAAGAGATCTGAACTAGATTTGAGACCTGATGAAGGTAGATTTTTAGTAAAAAGTCCAAGAGAAGCCACAAGTAAACATATTCATATCCTTAATACACAGGCTGGCTAAACATCTGCAACTCCTCATAAGAATCCCTACCTCTTCTATGTGTGAGTGGTGTGTGTGTGTGTGTGTATGTGTGTGTGTGTGTGTTTTAAAGTGGCTTCTGATATCCCCACTTGAGAGAATAAAAGTCAATACAAGCCTGTGCCCGAGTTTTGGTTAGGATTCAATACTCTAAGCAAAATATGCTCAACAGATGATAGTGGAGATGAAGCCAGAAAACAACTCCAGCTATTTAAACTGCCAAATGAGACATAAAGCTGCATTGTAAAAATCATCTGGAAAACAGGTTTTCCCATTGAAGTCGCTATGTGTTAATTACTGTGAGCTGGAAGGCTGGAGATCGAACGCCTGGAAGCCGACTTTCACCCCGCATACGTAAACGGAAAAAGTGCTGAACTGCAGCCAGAGGGCTCCTGCCTGGACTCATTGCCATGCATGCCTAGACATTAATATGTGTTCATGGAGGGCTTGTACAGTACGAGGTGTTATTTCCTTATAAAGAAACACCAGGTCTCGCTTTCCATTCTTCTTACAAAATTATTCGCATTATTTATGCTACATTGAGCGATCTAATTTCTTCGTGATAGTCAGCTAATTGCTCTGGCAGGTAATTAGAAGCGGTTTACAACGCAAAGGGCTTTTGCATTGCCCTTCGGATTATTAAGTTGCGCTGTAAATTATACTATATTTGCTGGGGAAAATTCTTTTGAGCAAGTTCTCTTCCTGCGATCCGAGATGAAATCACCCCCCCACAACACACACACCCCTCCCTAGCCACCCCCACTACCACCACACCCCCTGCTTTTCCTGGACTCAGAATCGAATGATTCTAAAGCTCGCGATTTTGTTCGTGTTCACTGGGCCGAAATAACGTGGCCATTATGGCCTGAAATGGGCCAGGTTTGAAGCGAGCTTCCTGCGCGCTTGCAATATCCAGCAGGCATGTGGGAAAAGAACGGCTTAAATGGGGACATCTGCTCAGTGCTGCTCATCTTGCTCTTACAGCCAGGTCAGGTTAAGAGAATAACCTGTTCCTCACTTTTTTTTTTCTTGTTAATAAAACTATTAGAAAAAAAAAGCAAGCGCGCGAGCGCACACACACACACACCAGCACTAATAGACTGCCATATAAGCAAAGAATCACACACACACACACACACACACACACACACACACACAGCAGTAGTTACAAGAGGAACAGTAAAACATAACCATTGAGTGATTTCAGCAGAAAGGCATAGAATTTCCTGCAGAAAAATAACCCATGAAGAAAAATCCACTTATGTGAGGTCAAAACAACAACAACAACAAAAACCTGCCTATAATAAAATAAAGGGTTTGTGTAAAGTATCCCATGAACTCATATGAATAAAACTAAGCTGAAATTATCTCCAATGAGCATTTTCCCATTTTCCAATGAACATTTTTCTTCTTTGGGCTTTTTAGTAATATTGAGACCCCCTACACACACACACACACACACTTTTTTTTTTTTGACGGTGTTTTGATCTGTGTAATCTCTTGGGTCCTGGTGATGGAGCTCAAGGAGAAGCACCCTAGTTCCATGGATTTAGAAAGTGAACTATAAAACCCTGGTCACAAACATCCCCATTCGGAAACCCTGTACACTGATTTGAATACATGTGTGGCAGAACACAGAGACTCAGAGCAGCTCCTAGATTATTTGTAATTAGACACAATTCCCAAAGTAACATTTATCTTCCCGAAACTGCGATTGCAATTGTCAACCGTCTGGAGGAGCAGGCAACTGGGTGAGCTGGGAGCATTGCTTCTCCCAGGAACAGAACAGAATGAAAAGAAATCAATAGTGTTACGGATAAGAATTTAGTAGTTTTTAACTCTGCATGTTAGCTGTGAGAAAGTAATATATAATACGAAAAGAAAAAACAGCCAAACAAATCTATTCCAGAAAAAAAAAAATCAGACGCTCATCTAAATGTCTACGCTGTTTTTTTACACAATAGCCTTGCACAAGAACAGCAACACCATCCTCTGAGAACAAGCAAACCCTTTTCCTTACAAGGTGTTTTCTTCATTTACACGGTGAAGAAGAAGAACGGAAAAGCTGTGGAACTGATTATCAATTTAGGCTGGAAAGAAGAATAGGAAATAAACCATGGACTGTATGCCTGCAGAGGTAGAATAAGGCCACTTCAATACGGAATGAAGATATGAGTATGCATAGGAAAAATGTTTTGTTTTCTTCATTTAAATAGGTTATACACATATAGTGGAGGTTTGGGCTATGTCTTGGTAAAGCAATCTCTCTCTCCCGCTCTGAACCTAACTACTTGTTAAGGTTGTTTGATCCATGGGGGCGGGGGAGGGGGGAGTCCTTGTCTTCTGACTATATACAATTTGAATTACATAGCTAAAGTAAATCAAAGATCATAATACCCTAGGTTAAACCGGTATACATCTTTTAATTAAAAAGTGTTCCTAACTTTGAATACTTCAAAGTGACAGAGAAGAAAAGAGATAAATATTAAGGAGAAATGGAAGAAAATATTGAGTCGACTCAGAAAGAGGTAAAGAGAAAAGGAAATACTCTTTTCCATTTTATTCGAGAAATAATGCTTTGCATCCCCAAGAGTTCCCCCCCCAACCCCCCACACACACCCCGCAAGTAGCTCAAGAGTCATGGCGGCCTCGCTGTGGCCAACAAATACATCCAATTAAGCAATGCCAGGAAAGTAAGGACCCGGCTGTAAATGTGGCCGGACAGTTGAAACCGAATAACCTTGCTAATAGGGGCTATTGTTCAGCGTGGAAGTTCCCATTTTCCAATCAGGAAAATACAGCCCTCTCTCAGCTCTAGCCGACTGATCCCTTCCCACCTACCGCTCAACAATCTGCCACCAGCGAGGGGCTTTTATTACATCCCTTCCCAGGAAATGTCAGGCAAGTTCTTAAGTAGAACCACCCGAGAGCAGGGATGGGCCGTGGAGGGGCCCTCAGGAATCCACAGGTCCACTTCTGGCCAGGCTTTCTTTTTAACAGGAAAGAAACTTTGACCACAGAATTCCCAACAGCCCCCCACCAACCCACACCTGGCTCAACCCTCTTCTCCCCCCAGGCGTTGGCGGCGCTAGACCCCACTTGCTTTATTTAGTAGCCTGCGCGCTTCCGCACCAGGTGCCTACACTGAGGAGAGGGTGAAGCACCTCCTTCCCACCTTTCCTGCCAGGGTCGCGCGCCGCTGGCAGTGCGCTCAGTCGCGGAGGACAGCCCCGGTCGCTTAGCAAAGCTGGGGAGTTGCAGCCAAGCCTTGGGCAACCCAGACGCCAGCAGCTGGCTTATCCGTACCCTGCAGAGGTACAGCGCGCTCCGTGTCTTCTCCCACCAGGCTTTCCTGTAGCTTTCTTCCTTCCCCCCTTTACCCGTTAACCCGTGTATATGTCAGACCACACTTGCATTCGAAACTGTATTTGCAGTAAGAAAGCAACTTTGATGTTTTCAATGATAAAATCTCCATTTGTGTTTAGTGGTTACAAATGGCTTTATTTACTTGTCTTGGAATCTACACATTTTAGTATATTAATCAAGAAGCAGAAGCAGCATATCTCACTCCCCACTTTCGGGAAGGAGAAAGCAGAGATCCAAACCTCTGTTTTGCTTTTATAACCTCATTTCTCTGGTTGTGAGAGATTCCCAGCACCAAAACTGCCTGCGCGCGCACACACACACACACACACACACACACACACACACACACACACCTAAAAAACAAAAACACCACCACCTAAAACAAGAACAACATACACTCCCTTTCTCTGCTGCAGCTAAAGAGAAGGTGATGTATACATTGTAGCTGCAAGGTGTTAGATATACTTCAGCAAGTAGTTCCCAGGATGTAAATTAGGTCCCAAAAGCTGTTGTCCAAATCGAAGAAACAGAGAAATTAATCTGGGAGACTATCCATCATCACCGGTAATAAAGAGAGCGACATGGATGAGACAGATGATATGATTAAGGGGCTGTGGTCGTTTTAATTAACTTTTTGCTGTCCTGTAATGATCAAACTGGTCACCAGACCCGGTCAATAAGCATGTTAATATCAAACAAATAAAACCAGGGATGATTAAAAACCTCCTGGTTTATTAAATTTGAAATTCAAATGAAATTTATGCTGCAGATGCATACAGAATGCTAATAGATTTTAGCTTTATTGATAGTGGATCCCACAGGTTTGCAAGAAAACAGCACGCTGTCTAAGCATGTTTCTTTGCAGCATGTTAAAGTTCTTGTTGCGTAGGGGAAACTTTTAACTGATGTTTGAGAAGCTGAACTTCCTGTATTTCTTCCTCCTTTTCTCTAACCATCTCAATTATTAAGTACAGTACTGCACAACAATGCTTAATATCAACAAAGGTGAAATGAACTCTGCCCTCAATGGCTTAACCAGGCCAGCTGTATGTGTCACCTTCTCTTTCATAGGTCAGGATTCAAGTTGTGCTTTGGTTACTTCTCAAAGTGTGTGTGTGTGTGTGTGTGTGTGTGTGTGTGTGTGTGTGTGTTGGTGTTGGGGGGTGTCATTAAGAGTAGTTTCATTTAAAGTAGAAGCCAGACTATGAGTGTTTTAACTCTGCTGTTTGATAGCCTCATTATACAAACTCTATCCCATTCATGGAGGAAGGGAAGACAGGAAATCAAGCCAAGGAGAAAGAAGTTCTTCAGCAATCCCTCACTTTCATAATGGGAGTATCTTGAATGTGTAAATTTAAAAGTGTATATATACCATACATCAGTGACACACTGATAAATATTTTCTAGTGTAAGTTATATATACAAATCTTTACAAAGCCCTCAATGCTGAAAGCAAACCTCATGGAAATGGAAGAATCTAGTATTTTCACTAAGTTCACACCAACATTGTGACTCACTGTCATAGGAAGAATAGCATGTGATTCTAAATGCACATCTACAAATGAAAGATCTTAGCTTTAGCTTAAATGGAGCAGCTCAAAATTACAGTCACACGATGCTGAGTTTTTCTAACTCCCGAATTTTTGAGGAAACTGGTTAACGCCTTTGTTTACTCTCATGCTCAGCATTTAACTTTTTAATAACCCTGACTCTTTTTCTTCCAGAAGATAGGAGGATAAAAAGATTAAATAACTATTCATAAGAAGGAGTCTTCCTTCAAAGCACTTCCCCCCACCTTTGAGGATGATGGTATTGATTAACGTTAAACCCCAAATTTGAACAACTGTATATTAGGCGCTTAAAATGAATATCATTATGGAAGGAGACCAAAGCAATGAAGTTAATTCTCTTTTATTTGTTAAACGGAGTTCCCTCCTTCCCCCACCCCTTCCTCCTTCTGGGCTGTCCTGTCACGCCTTCTCAACACGCTAAAATCATTCAGAGGGGCTTGCGGAGAGAAACACGACATTTATGGTAAGCGTTAGCTTTCAGAGAAAGAAAGCAGTTCATTAATTTACTTCACAGTTACTTCTAAGTATGTGGATGTCCCTTACTCCCTTAATCAATAGATATGATGTACAGTCAATACCCCTACACATGAAAAAAATGGCCTAGAAATACAAATCCCTACACCACAAACATCAGGTCCTACTGTGCAGGTGAAATTTATGCAAAGGATGAAGCCCTACTTTGGACTTCTGCATAACCCAGGGTAATTATTTTTTTGAATCTGCAATACACTTGAGAACAACCAATTTTAAAAAAAAGTCTCCCAAGTCAAAACACAGCAGTTCTGTCATCTACTCACATTTTAATCAATTCCCCTTTAGTATTAGACTTCTGAGAGTCTTCCTAACAGGGTAAAATAGAATTACTGTGGTTTTAAAATGCATGAATATTCAACAAGACTCCAAGGACTAGACTGTCTCCCTTTATACTGGTACTGGCCTTTTTGTGGCTTAAGAATTTCTGTTGTGGTGACCACAGAACTGTATTGACATTTCTGAAGGCAACTAATAATAAAAATAGCAAGTAAGTGACTAAAACGCAGCGAATTTGAAGTAAATGCGAACAATGACTCGAACACACTCGTAGATGGCTTGCTCAAACCACAGATGCTCCTATAAATGCAGCCCTAAAAGCTCACCTCCATGCTTACATAAATAGAACCAACAGATTTCGGTCATTCTGATTTTTCTGTCAGAAAGGCACAGTGGGGTTACTTGAGAAAACTTATAAACTGGGTAAAGTGCTCCTCAATTTCTCATCCAATGGGAGAAAAACACCCCCCCCCCTTACTCCTCTTTCCATCTAATCCTTTTGTAATTTTACTGCATGCCAAGGGGCAAACACACCTCCTCCAGGACGTGCACTTCCAAAGCTGAATCCCACCTCTGGTAGAGGGTAAAGGCGACCAGATCTAAGTAAGGACTCAAAGGCGCAGGCGCACGCTTGCACCCTATCACTACCCCCTTTCCAATCTTTCTATTTGGTCGAAACATCAGGAAATGGAAGGTAAGTATAAAGATTTTCTTCAAAACTATATTGAAAGAATCCAGGAAGCTAAGGGGGGAAAAATCACTCCTTTTTTTTTTTTTTTTTTTATGTTCAAGGGGCAGAGGAAGTTAGTAACTTGAAGATAGGGCTTGGGGCATTTATTTACCGGCCTCACTCAACTTCGAAGTTTCTCTATCCAGACCGCCAATCTCTTAAGCACGTACACTTTATTGTATTGTTTCGGTTCCCTACCCCTAGCTTTGGTGCTCGCGCGCACGCACACGTCGGTCTTTCCTCTCGATCGCGCGCACCCACTCTCCACCTACACCAAACGGGTGCACGCCTCTCCCCACCCCGGATTGAGCGTACTGTCGCTCCTGACTCCCTAGGGTAGAACTCAGTTACCATACACTCTTTCCAGTTCTGTCCCTGACCCCTTTTGTCACACACGTAGCTAACCGGCCCCCTCTCGGTGGTTGCACGACCACTCTCTGCCCTTGCTAGGCCACTTTTTTGCGACCCTGCCCAGCCACCCCTCCACTTTCTACACTGCTCTCTCCGAGGTGGGTCACACTCGCGATCACTTTACACGCGCGCGCACACGCACACTCTGCGACACTCGCACCCCCCCCCACTCCCGCCGGCGCCGATGACCTCACGGCGCGCGCGCTGCGCGGCCCGGCGAGGCCGCAGATTGGTTGGCCGCGCCTCCGCGGCACTTCAAAGCCGGAGAGGGAGCTACAATTGTGGCGGAATGGGCGGAACTGATCATTGTATTGCACACCTCTAAAAAAAACACTGCCTCTGATTTATCAATATAAAAAAGATCCTCTGAGAGGAGGAGGGCGCTTCTGTGTGATGGCAACTTCACTTCTAGGGGTGAGTCTCAGGATCTTCTCTTGCTGGTTTAATTAGTTTCCTTTTATTGCCTATCGGAGGGGGTTAAAGTCGTGCCGGCCAGGCTACGGGCTATCAGTCTCTCTATTGAGAGCCACCACCCCCCCCATACAAGTGAGTTTAGAAAAAAGAAAGGGGGGGAGGGAGAGGAGGCAGAGCCACTTTTTTTTTTTTTTTCAGCACAGGAAAGGTTCGTAGGGCATTGAGACCCGCCACCTCGCAGAGCCTAGCCGCTCCCTGCTCGGGAGAACTGAGCGTAGCCCCTAATACACTCGACGATTTCTAAGGGGAACGCGAGTAAGTTTTTCCCTCCTGGGCATACTGCAGATTCTCCCCCTTCCCCTTAATATTTTTCCTCAGCCCGTCTTGTATTGCAGGTACGTTGAAATCGTCTTATTTCTAACATTATATATAGAGAGATATTGAGAGAGAGGGGAAGGGGCTGGGGAGAGAGAGAGAGAGAGAGAGAGAGAGAGAGAGAGAGAGAGAGAGAGAGTGAGAGCGCGAGCCAGGGAGAAGCAACTAAGGATGGGTTGAGGGGGATCTGAAAAAAATTTTCAAAGATCTCTTGGGATTGCAGTGTAGCGATCTTAAACGCAATCCTGAAATTTCCCCAAGTTGTAAGGTAAAAAAGAAACTTCTCCCTCCCTAGTCTGGATCTGTGCTTTCTGTTCGTTTGATCGAAAGCGTCTAAGAGTGCCGTCTTAGTTGAGAATTCTTGTTAAACTCTTCTTTAGCGTGGCGCTTTGCTCCAGAATCAGACGCTCCAGCCAAAGTTGTCCCTTCCTGTAGAGTAGGAGGCAGCCGGGCGCCGGGGCAGCTGGGGTGCAGGGTAAGTTGGTGGCAGTGTGCAGCAGAGAGAAATGGGGAGCAGTGGGGCGTCTGGAGCTACCAGGGGACTAATGCACATTTCTTTCCTCCCTCCCCCACCGGCCCTTTGCCCATTACCCCTCCCCCACTCTTCTCCTCTGCTCTGGTCTCAGGAAGAACCGAGGTTGGGATCCACTCCTCTGGCCATGCTTGCTGCTACCTGTAATAAGATCGGCAGCCCCAGCCCGTCTCCCTCCTCCCTGTCGGACAGCTCTTCTTCCTTCGGTAAAGGCTTCCACCCTTGGAAACGCTCCTCGACTTCCTCCTCCGGCAGCTGCAACGTAGTGGGTTCCAGTCTTTCTAGCTTCGGCGTGTCGGGGGCCTCCCGGAACGGCGGCTCCTCCTCGGCCGCAGCGGCGGCAGCGGCGGCAGCTGCGGCGGCCGCAGCCCTGGTGTCCGACTCTTTTAGCTGCGGAGGCTCGCCAGGCTCCAGCGCCTTCTCTCTCACCTCCAGCAGCGCAGCCGCAGCGGCAGCTGCTGCGGCCGCTGCTGCTTCCAGCTCGCCCTTTGCCAACGACTACTCTGTGTTCCAGGCTCCGGGCGTCTCGGGGGGCAGCGGCGGCGGCGGAGGGGGAGGCGGCGGCGGTTCCGGAGCGCACTCGCAGGACAGCTCCCATCAGCCAGTGTTCATCTCCAAGGTGCACACGTCGGTGGACGGACTGCAGGGTATCTACCCGCGCGTGGGAATGGCGCACCCGTATGAGTCCTGGTTCAAGCCTTCGCACCCGGGCCTGGGCGCCGCGGCCGACGTGGGCTCCGCGGGCGCCTCCAGCTGGTGGGATGTGGGCGCGGGCTGGATCGACGTGCAGAACCCCAATGGGGCGGCGGCGCTGCCCGGCTCGCTGCACCCGGCGGCCGGGGGCCTTCAGACGTCGCTGCACTCACCGCTGGGAGGCTACAACTCGGATTATTCCGGCCTGAGCCACTCAGCTTTCAGTAGCGGTGCCTCATCGCACCTGCTTAGCCCTGCAGGACAGCACCTCATGGACGGTTTCAAGCCGGTATTGCCCGGCTCTTACCCCGATTCCGCCCCGTCGCCGCTGGCCGGCGCGGGCAGCTCCATGCTGAGCGCGGGGCCCGCGGCGCAGCTAGGGGGGTCCCCACGCTCGTCCGCTCGCCGCTACTCGGGCCGTGCCACTTGCGACTGCCCCAATTGCCAGGAGGCTGAGCGGCTGGGCCCAGCGGGAGCGAGCCTGCGTCGCAAAGGGCTGCATAGCTGCCACATCCCGGGCTGCGGCAAGGTGTACGGCAAGACGTCGCACCTGAAGGCGCACCTGCGCTGGCACACCGGCGAGCGGCCGTTCGTGTGCAATTGGCTGTTCTGCGGTAAGCGCTTTACGCGCTCCGACGAGCTGCAGCGGCACCTGCGGACCCACACGGGCGAGAAGCGCTTCGCCTGCCCGGTGTGCAACAAACGCTTCATGCGCAGCGACCACCTGAGCAAGCACGTGAAGACACACAGTGGTGGCGGCGGTTCGGCGGGTTCCGGCAGCGGCAAGAAAGGCAGCGACACCGACAGCGAGCACAGCGCGGCGGGAAGCCCTCCTTGCCACTCCCCTGAGCTTCTGCAGCCTCCAGAGCCGGGCCACCGCAATGGCCTGGAGTGACTGTCGCGTTGCCTCCCACCTGAATCCCGTCGGGCTTGTGTGCCTAGACTGGACTCCAGTTTAGGCTAGCTGTCTCGCGTTCTTTTCCCCAACTTCTCATTCTCCCTCTCACCGGTTTTCTGCTCTTAACTTTTAGGATGTGGACAGTAAGTAGCACACATCGGTGGCTGAATCCTTGGCTCCCTTCTGCACAGTGACAGCCATGCGGGGCGTAGTGGAAACCCGCTCCTCCAGCTCTGGGCTGGCGGAACTTTGAAGAGGCTGCGGCTTCTGGGGTTAGGACGGGATTAATGGGTTGTCTGGTAGAACAGAGGCTTTTGCGGCTTTGGAAAGAATAGTGCTCAACCCGCTTGAGCCGCAGCTGTAGGGAGAGGGATGTAGGAGTCCTGACAAGGAATTCCCTCCTGAACCCCCGAGTGCGCCCCTTGGACTGTTCTGTGCTGAGCATTACACTCGTGGGAGGACTGCCGCTGCAACCCAGACCAGGTTAGCAGAGTTTAGATCTCCCCATTCAGCTCTGGCTAGGTCTTTGTGCCCTGCGGGTGAACCGATGAGAATTCTGCGAACGGTAATCAATGCCGCCCTCTCCTTTCATCTTTGTAACTTTTTATTTTTTTAACTGAAAAACTGAGAGGAAAAAATAAACAAGCAGCTTTCCTCTTAGCTTCCCGTTTAGATAGTTTTCCTCTGCTTGCGAGCACGTCTTTCTCTCCAAACTGCAAATATTGATCCCAAAGTTATTTTGGTCGCCGTAATTTAAGGGGTGGGGGCGGGAGTGAGGGTAGGTGTGTCTTTTCTTATGCAAAAATACCCCCCTTTCCGGTGAGACCAGATTAAGCATCTTCGTGTTTGTCTTTTTCTACCTCGGGTTTTTTTTTTTTTTTTCACCATTTCCAAGCATATTTTTCCAACCTCCCACACCACCACCACTTTTGGGTTAGTCTAGGAATCAATTTATCTACTGATTTCTGTAAATTATTGCAACCCATTGATTACTTTTAGGGTTAAACTTTTTTCTTTGTGATTTAAACTCAAGTGAAGAAGTTATTGTTTATTTCAGATGAGGCTGTAGTTTAAATGACAAAAGAGGGAAATGGGGAAACAATTTTTAAAAATTCTTTGTAAAATATATCTGAACCTAATGGTTTGTACAACTGGAAAATCGTTTTAGATTAGTTTCCCATTAAACATGACTCCGCCGCTGTGAGGTGTGAGACAATTTTGTATAGTATTTTTCTTGTACATTACTTCCGGTAAATATTTGAAAATATATTGAAGTAAACTTGATTTTTTTTTCTTTTTCGTCAGAAGGAAATATTAAGAGTTATTGCTGAAGTTCTAATGAGCTGCAGGTTTTTTTTTTTTTCTTTTTTTCCTTGAACTCAATTCTGGAGGTGCAGAGCCACACACGCACTTTCCGGGCCTAGTTTTGCTCGAATATGAATTTAGATAGGTATCAAGCTGTAACTAAGACACTATTTGATAAATGTTGGATGACATTTAATTTAATGGCGCATGTACTTGTTTGCATTTGCTGGCAGTTCAGGTATAGTTAAAGTGAGGGTTCTCCTATACTTCATAATAACGGGGTCTGCCAAACCCATGTATTAAATAAACTGTCCAAGTGATACTCGACTAACTTTGGCCTTTGTGTATTTCCTGAAGGTGATATTGTTAACTGTTGACAAATACTCCTGACACTACATTTAAGTGTTGTTTGCAGAGTCTGCAAACTAACTATTCGTTGTCATGTTGAAATAATTTGGATATTTCACATTGAAATGAAAAACCTTTCTCTGGAACATTAGACTTGCATTTTAAATGCATGAAATGTAATTGATTTATTTGTAATATTTTAAATGGTATTAATAAACTCAGAAAAAAGACTAGGTCAGTTAATTTGGTTTTTTTCCCTCCCTCTTAAAACTATGGGCATTTGCATTTTATCTTCAGTTTTAATGTCTAATTTAAACAAAATATGACCCTGTTTTTTTGTGGTAATATTTAAATATTTGCCTTTAAGATATTATGTAGATGGAAGATCTATTTGGCAAAGCTGTTTTCTTTGTTTACCAAGATAAAGATTATAGTGTCTAAGATATGTAATTAATTATTTACCATTAGATTTAGCTCAGCACCAGGATTTATTGACCTCTTAAAACTTGTAGTAATTCACAAACAATTCAAAGAAATTCCATGTTGCTGCTTCCTTCTCAGTCTTCAGAAGGAGTCAGGTTGTTGCCCTTTGATTGCATTTAGTATTTGAAAGGCCAAGACTTAGATGAAAGATCAATACATCTAAAGTAAAAGCATCATTTGGGGATACCTTCTGTTAGGAGACAGAGGGGATCAAAGTTAACAAAAGCTTGTTTTCTGGCATTCTATGTCTTAGCTAAACATTCTGCAGAGGTAAATATCAGTAGATTCCTGTTGAAATGAGTTATCTGTTCTTTAAAAGTCTCTAAACAGCCACCAAAGAAAAGAAAGGTTAAACCTTAATCTATCTACGAGGCTATTGTTCAAAGGTGTCAATGATGCCAATAAAAAACATTGTCTTGTTATGTCTAAGTGCATTTAAGCAATGGGTGTTTCTTGAGCCATACTTTGAAACATAGTATACTTTAAATGTTGATTGATGTTATATCAAACTATTTCACTATTAGATTAATATTATTTTGAATCAAACTTAATAAAAAGTTAGTGTGTTGAGATTCTAATAAGTTTAGCTTCTTTCTTTCTGTTTGCATGGTCCTCACTCAGTTCAGTCTTGGTATCCATTTTGAATTGAAAATTTTGCATTGAAATTTATGTAAAAAGTCATAATGCATAGAAACAAATGAAAAATACAAGGGGTTATAAATACTATATAAAGCTTGGGCAAAAGCATTCAGAGATTTGTAGTTCAATATGTTGTGTAATACAGTTGTTTCCCAAGTAGTAGCCTTTATCAAGTTGTTCACTCTTATACACATATGGGGGCCTCAAGCCCTTATGGTTATAGATAAACAAGTTACCCTTGCTATTTTGGGATACTGTGGCTCTAAGAAATAGTTACTAAGAAAAAAAATAAAACAGTTTCTGTTACTTTTTTTCCCCCTAGGAATAATGCAGAACACAGTTTAAGTGTTTCTTTTTTGTTGAAACTTGCAACAGCTGGGGGATACGGAGAGGCCAGTTCTACAGTTAATGTAGAGGCAGGTAAGAGGACAGCTGCTTAGCATATTTATAGGAATGAATACTTGATTTGAGAGATGGGTTGTGCCAAGGAGGGATACTGTCTGGAAGATGATTTCTTTGGGGGTGCAGAAAGCGGGGCTTATTTTTGTGTCGCAGGTGTTCCAACTTTCACTTTCTTCCTTCAGCTTCCCTCACAGTCTAGCTTGGCTTTAGTTTGTTTTGTTAGGCATGGAGCAGTATTTTGTTGTTTGTTTTTGTTAGCAGTATTTCTAACTTCGTTTAGTAAGAGCGGGTAGAATCCCCCTTTGGGGGCTAACATCATGTCTCTTTGGGGAGGAAGGAAGATGACACACAAAGGGGATTCTTTTCTGTGTAGTCTGATAATGGCTAGAAACTCACTCCCATGAAGCCAGAGTAGCTGTCACTTTGAACCAAAGGACAAGCTTCCGGGCTTGCAGATCAAGGTAGAGTCAAACTAGCTGTTGACCCAGAGGTCAGGCCTGCATGTATCAGCCCATCCTCTGGAGACTGGGAAGGCACTGCGCCCACTCCACCCCCCCCCCCCAAGGGTTGGTGCTATCCAGCCTTCCTAGATCCTTCCTCAACGCTTCCCCACCCTACTTGCTTTCTCCCGGCTTCTTTATCACCTTTCTTTTTAGAAGAGCTTGCGACTGATTTGGTAAAGGTTGACTTATCAGCTAAGATATACTATTCAGGATACCTAATTTAAACCAATGTGATAGTTGCTCTCCCACAGCGGGAGACACTGGACAATGTTTCTGGGTAGGTTAGTCTCTCCACTGCCCTGTTAACTCCAGTCTTTGCATAACTTCTCAGTTGGGCTCCTTAGCTAGGGAGCCTCCAAATAAGCACTTAAGCAGTAAAGAGCAGGATTTCTGCTTCTTAGGTAGATCGAGAGCTCTACCATCAACACTTTGTCTCCCGGTGAATTTTTTGGTTAGGTTACTGAATGAAAAATTTTATTGAGAATAAATGTTTTATTTCCTATCAGAGGATGGGGGGGGGGAGGTGACTGGTAAATTAAAGCATACATGTATAGGGTAAAAGTGTAGATTTAAATATTCTCAGGCTGCCTAAGTAAATAGAGATAAATTCTACTCATTTGTTTTTCTTATAAATGAAGTACTGATTTGATTCCAGTATTTTTGAATAAGCATGTTTTTAACTATTTCTCCTCCTCCTCCTCTTCTTTTAAATGTTTGCGTCTAAGGGGGCATTTCTATTTATTCCTCCCTTTTACTAAAATAACTACAGGTCCAGGTACCCTGCTCCCCCGCGCGCGCTTCTTTTCCAAAATAGCCTTAAAATTCTACGACTGACTTTGGAGAGGAGATGTTGTGTAAGAGAGCAATGCTGTACTCTTGAGATTCATTCGGTAGCTTTCCGAGTGCTGTCTTCCAAAGCATTTTGCTCAGTACAATGCTTGCTGTTACTTAAAAATCCAAGATGCAGAACTTGCTTGTGCCCCTTTTTCCTGCTTCCGGATCAGGGGACAGCCAGTAATCCCTGGGGGTCCTGGACTTCAGCCCCTGGTTCCTGGGGAAGAGCGCGCGGCCACCTTGTAGTCTCTCCCTGGGAGCTGAACGTTGATTCGCTGCTACTGGTGGGAGGAAAGAGTCTATTTTATTTTAGTCCCTGGACGCGTGTTTAATTTAATTTAATTCTGTGGGGTCTCTTGGCAGCAGAGAAGCAGGTTTCTACATTGGCTTTGATTCCTGAGCAAAGTCGGGACTCTTAGAACCCTGGGAACAGAGAAGGGCTTGGGGTGACCTAGCCTTAGGCATAATGGGTTCGCTACAAAACAGTCCCTTATCTTTTAAAGCTCGTATAGTTGGATTCTTGTTTGCAGTCCACTCCCCAGTTTGACTGCTCTGGCCTTAAGTTCTGCTGAAGGCTCACTGGAAGTGACCCTGCTCTGTTGAGTTCTCCACCCCCCTCCCTCCCCTAGTTTTCCCGGTTCTCTGGAAACAACTAGGGAAGCCGGGGAAGAGTTCCTAGCCATTCTCCGATGCCGCCCCCATTACCCCCAACCCATCCCGTTCGGCTTAGCGTTCTTTATATGCAGGCAGCCCTTGGGAAGATCCCCAGCCTCCCCAGAAAGGCTTCCAGCTGCTAAGCTGCACCGGAGCCGGCTGCTCCCGGGTAGCGGTGGAAGCCTGGGGTGTCCATGGCGGTTCTGCTGGGACTCTCTGGGCTCCCGGCGCACACAAAGGCTAGGCGGCCGCCTGCACCTTCTACGCGGACAGCGAGCGCCACCCTGTGCCCTGCGACCGCGCTACAGAGTCCCGAGCCCGCTGCTCTCCAGCCTGACCCGGGCTCCATCAGCATCCCTTTCCCCTAAACCGCCTTGCCACTGAGTCTGGCTTACAGAGAAAGCTTCCGGCGGTTTTTTGTTTGTTTGTGTTTGTCTGCCTGTTTGTTTTTAGATTTAGGAATAAGTTTAGCCACCTAGCAGAGAAGAGAGTTGGTAGGAAGTTACAGACTCGTGGTACCGTGAGCAGAAATAAACTTTTCTTAAAGCCTTGTACCTAAATACCACCTCTTTATTATTATTATTATTATTATTATTATTATTATTATTATTATTATTGCTGTTGTTGTTATTGTTATTGTTATTACTTTCATTCTCTCTGCTCTCCACTCTATTCTTTGGCCCATTTGATACCAGGGCACCCTAGCAGTCTTCTCCAGACCGAATCTTGGTGATATTTTAAGAGACCTAGGAGAAAGATCAACCGTTTGGAAAGGGTATCCTCATTTGGAAAATGTGCCTGTAGCATGCCGCCTGTCTGAGGAAAAGAGCCCACATTTGGCAAAACTTTTCCCATCATGGACTTTTGTAGACCTAGACGTATGGGTGTTTGTGTTAATTTGGATCTACTTTTTACCCTTGAGATTGGCCAAGGGTCAAACTTGAAGATTATTGATGGCGTCTGTGCACCATTCTGTATTGGTATAAGGCATCCTCAGACTGAGGCTTTGTGGAAACTCTTCTTAAGCACTAACAGAGAAGCACTCTGGGATGCACACCTGTGCAAAACAGGGCTCTCCTAGTTACTTCTGTAGTTAAAAATTCTTATTTCCATCGACTCTCTATCTATTGCCGGGGAAGGAAAGAAATAAATACACTTTATTTGGTGTGTAGAGTGCCCATCACAAGTAAAGCAAAGTGATTGCAGCGGCGGGTACAAGTAATGTGGCCACCCGCAGCTCTAGAACATAATTGACAACTCCCCCTTCAGAGCACCAGTCTCTTCCCTGAAACCAGCTGGTGACGCAAGCCCACTCCCCCTCCCGCCCCCCCTCCAGTCCGGAAAGCCAGGAAGCACCGGAATGTTGTGTTCTCTCACCCTATTGTGCCTAGGTGTTGCAAACCACTGAAGGACAGAGCTTTGTGCTTTGATCTCATGTCCCTGCTATTCTGTGGCACAGAGGGGTGAGTTTAAATTAAATTTCTTTCTCTGCTGATAAGTTCTAATGGGCCTCAGAAGGTGAATAATTATGCAGTAACATTTCATGGGTTGTTGGAGTGGGAATTCCCACTGCGCTGTCACCAGGAACAGAATGTTCAATGCTAAATGAAGCTTCTCAAGTAAGCCACAAGTGTCTTTCAAATCCCCCTGCAGATAATCTAGGACATTTCTACTTTTATCTTTCTTGCCTCTGCTAAGCAGTGCTATTTTTTCCTTACATTCAAGTTTTATTGGTGATTTTAAAAAAGGAAACAATCAACACTTTAAAGATTTATTTTAAAAGCTGTGACAAATATGATACCGGCAAAATCTGGGGCAGCATTCTGGGAAAAGGCACACATATCCAGGACAAAGCCACCTGAGATTTGCCCTCACTAGGGCTCAGATCTAGTCCTCTCTTGACTTTTATTGAAGTAGTGCATTTTTCTTGATGGCCGAAAGAATGAGGCTTGGAGCAACTGAGCTCTTAAGAGGTGATCTGATCACTGGTGTTTTGAAGCCACCCAGTTCTGCACCCACACAATATAAATGGGTTCTCCACTACAGAAGGTTAAAAGGAAAAAAAAATGCCTTTGCTGTTCCATGCTACTTAACTGAAGAGGACTAAATCTTTGGGATTTAATTTAATCTTCTGCCAAGCTTGATAAGAATCATCAACAGTTTGAACTCTGTAAATGCGTCATGGCTATTTAATATCAAAAGGAAATCAGACCCTGAACCTAAAAATAAAAGAATTCTAAATTTGTCACTTAAAGCACAATGGAGGCTTTCTTGCCCTTTTTTTGTATTATTATTATTATTATTATTATTATTAAGAAAATTCCTTGTTCTCCATTTGTCCCAGTGCTGCATTCCACACCATTTTCCTTGTTTGGTTTCCTTTCTTTAAGTTTCTTCCCTTAGATGAATTGAGCTCCCACAAGCTTCAAGATTTCTAAATCAACACATAGAAATTGGAGCCTGCTTATCAAGTTTTCTCTCCTCTCTTGGCAACCCATTTGAAAGGGCTCAAACAATGAATTGATTTACATTATACTCACTTCACCCTGAACTCAGTGCGAGTGTTGGAAACATTCAATATTTCACCTTGGGTTACCTTTATGTCTGTAGGGGAACCAATCCTTCCAGCTTTCAAGTTTTTGGGCACTTCATTTTAAGCCCTGAAACAGAAGGAAAAAAAAAAGTAGATGGTCTCTCCATTCCCAGAGTTTAAATAATTGTCTAATTCAGCTGAAAGTAAAGGATTTGTACTGCACAAATCTGCACCCAATTTAATGACCCTAATTACCCAGGTACCCTGTCATCAGATTTCTCATCTCTTCAGGAAGCTGTGTTCTTGTTCCTAGGTTGATAAGTACTCATTTCTCTTGCATACCTGTTACTTCAGCTCCTCCACCCCCACCCATTGCCTAAGTTGGTTCTTTTCCATTCACTTTAGCCAACAGTGATCTTTGTGGCTGGTGGAAATGTATTTAAAAGATCTATTCATTGATTTAGTGTTTTAACAAGATTGTTGAGTTAAACATGTGAACTTCTTATCTGTTGGAAAATAATCTTTGTAGCATTATGTTAGAAATGTCTCAACTTTAATTAAAAGAGTGAGCTGTATTAGGTTACAATTTACTAACTTTTATACTTTGATGTAAAGTCAGTTTGGGTATTTCTTCCAAAGAATAACTATTTTACTAAAATGGTGGGAGTTAAGTTTAGGTAAGGTATACACATACATTACAATTCCCATGTCCTCGGCATTAACATATTTTAGGCAATATCATAGTTAAGTAGTGTATTAATGACTGGAGAGTAATTAAATCACTTAATAAATATTTTCGGAACAGAGCATCGTGCTATACACATTCTGCTATATACACTTTGTAGGAGACATGACATGCTTTACTTAGTATGTAATTATTAAATGAGATGCATTGCCAGTGACATGTTTACTTGTGTGTTTTAGTATGAATACCCTGAAAGTCAGATGTGAAGTTTTTCAATTCTTAAAATTCTACTTGCTTTGCAGGGAGCTACTTTCACAATAAGATGGTGGTAGACTCCTGGTGGACGAGAAATGATGCTTACAGCTGTGACTTCTTTTGTTATTTTATGCTCTGAAAGCATGAATATTAAAATTCACTTAAAGGTGAACTATTGGTTATGGATCTTAGGTGGTATACAGAATTTCTGTGGCTTCCTCTCCACCATGGTCTAAATAAAAAGAGAAAAAAACTTAAGAATATATCTAGTTTAGTTCTATGTTTTATTTCATGTGTGGACAGCCAGATTAAAATCTTAATAGTTAGTAGTCTTACTTCAAATGAATAAATGTGCATTTTAGCAGCATTCTATTTATGATCGGTACTTTATATAAATTTTATATGTTGAAATTATTTTATTTTCCTTATTATAGTGACTAAAATACAAATAATTTAATGATTTCATTTATTTATCTCCTTATTTTCTGAATTAGTTTTTAGGCTATGTTTTGTTTTTTGTTTTGTTTTTTGTTTTGTTTTTTGTTTTTTGTTTCTTGTTTTTTGTTTTTTTCAAGACAGGGTTTCTCTGTATAGCCCTGGCTGTCCTGAAACTCACTTTGTAGACCAGGCTGGCCTTGAACTCAGAAATCTGCTTGCCTCTGCCTCCTGAGTGCTGGGATTTATGTTTGTTTTTAAAATTAAGTTTGTCGGGGCTGGTGAGATGGCTCAGCAGGTAAGAGCACCCCACTGCTCTTCCGAAGGTGATGAGTTCAAATCCCAGCAACCACATGGTGGCTTATAACCACCTGTAATGTAATGAGATCTGACACCCTCCTCTGGTGTGTCTGAAGTCAGCTACAGCGTACTTATGAATAATAATAATAAAACAAATCCTTGGACCGGAGAGACTGACCAGAGTGAGCGGAGCGAGCAGGGTTGAACGGAACGAGGGGAAAAAAAATTGAGTTTGTCGAGCAGGGGCGTGGTGGCGCACGCCTTTAATCTCAGCACTCGGGAGGCAGAGGCAGGCGGATTTCTGAGTTCGGAGGCCAGCCTGGTCTACAAAGTGAGTTCCAGGACAGCCAGGGCTAGACAGAGAAACCCTGTCTCGAAAAACAACAACAACAAAAAAACAAAAAAAAAAAAAATTGAGTTTGTCAGAGTACAAACATATTTAAAAGTTGGGCCCCTTTCTTTCTCTCTGTATTTCTGTCTCTTTCACTCAGTCTCTGTTTCTTTCTCTCTGTGTGTCTCTGACATTGAAAAAAAATGTGTATTTTTGTCTTGCTTAATTAAGATTAGAGCAAACAGGAAGATATATTTTACTTAGAATATCTTTCATATGACTAGAAAATATATGATAAAAAAATTAGAAAGGACAATATTCTGTGCTGTTTTAAAAAGAATTAGGATGAGAAATGTTAGTGTTGCTCATTACCTGGAGGGTGAACTTGTGGAATTGAATTTTCTTTTTACTGTTTTCTGTGTCTTCATTTGCAATGAATGCATTGTGCTATTGTTACTCATTAGCCTGGCTGACTAAGAAACCACACCTACTTAGTTTAGAAGAGGAATGGCTGGAGACTGCTGGTCAGCTACTCCACACTTCCTGATACTAAAGTTGCAAATGGAAGGCATCTGAATGAAATGTATCCAATCCTTCCAGTTGTGACTCTGCATTGAAGTTTTGTCTTGTGCATTCTACTCCCAGTGATGTTACACTCACCTCTGGCTGATTTGCTCTCATTGTAATTGTACCAGGTGGGCTCACAGAAGCCTTAAAACTCTCACTTGCAAGGTATTGCATAAATTGTAACCAAACAATTACACATGAAAGTTCTCTGTCTCAGGAGAGGTTCTTTTTCCTTCTGTGAAAGTATGACTGTAGGAAATCAATACTCTGTCCATCTGTTGATTCATGACACCGTCTTTAAAAGCAATTTGTTATGATTATGTAACCAGTAACTTGTCTGTGGCTTATTTGTGCTATTAATTTCATTTTCTGATAGCCTCTTCTCTTGTGATAGTTACTGTTTATGAATATCTCCAGAAATGAGAAAAATTCCATGTGGCTTATACATAAAGATGAGGTAGATAAAGACCTTGCTACTTACAGGCTGTTCATCTTGCCTTATGTAGCACATTTGAGAAAGCAAGGATGGTATTAACAGACCATGCTTGTCCACCAGATAATCAGAAAGAACAACACATAGCCTTTTACACATAGAGTGAGGGTACTTTTTAGACCTGGGCTTCAAAGAGAGACACTCCTTCAACTCCACTTTTACTAGGAGACGCAGCCACAACCAAATTCTGAAGGAACTGGAAGGTGAAAAGTTTAGGGATTTTTAATATGAAGTAAGTCAGTCCATGGTAGCATTCCCTGGGACGCTAAATAGTATGCACACTCCCACAAGTGACCCTACTTCTCTCCACCTGATACTTTAGTTATAAAATCAATTAGCTATACATCTGGATTAATAATTTAAAAATATATTTACCTCTTTGAATGCTAAGGAAGGCATTTATGTATAAATGCAGATTTTTTTTTGTAAGTACCCCTACTGCTATACTAAACCAGACATTTATACTTCAATAAAAGTTATCTATTTTGTTTGCTTGCTTTTTAAATTTCCAGTCTCCTTTCACTAGGTAAGTATCCTGATGCTAAGTCCTGTCTCCAGTCCTAATGAAAATTTTAAACTCTATTATTTTTTTTAGAGACAATCATGTGCTAACTGAAATGCACAAGAAATTATAGATAGAAACTGACTTAATTTCACTTCCTGAACATAATTGTGTCTTCATAAACATTTTACTGTGTGCTTTTTTTCTTTTTCTTCACTAATATCAAAATAATTTTCTCTTATATTAAAAATTTTAATCTTAAATAGCTAAAATTGCATATCTTAAAATGTTATACACTCACCTAATATTGAACATTTAGTTTTCCTCTCACATGATCTACATACATAGTGATACATTGGCCATCCTTAATTACTACTTTGTATTGTTCTGTTTTGTTTTGTTTTGTTTTAGATTTATTTATTACTATATCTAAGTACATTGTAGCTGTCTTCAGATGCACCAGAAGAGGATGTCAGATCTTATTATGGATGGTTGTGAGCCACCATGTGTTTACTGGGATTTGAACTCAGGACCTTTGGAAGAGCAGTCGGTGCTCTTAACCACTGAGCCATCTCTCCAGCCTAGTTCTGGCCTCTTTTTGAGATGTGGTCTCATACAGCCCAGGCTGGCTTTACATTCCCTGTGTAGTAAAGGATGACCTGTCTCTGCCTCTCTAGTGCTGAAATTTCAGGACAGGTATGCACCATCATGCCTGGTATATGCAGTCCTTGGCTATCAGACTCTAAGACTTGTGCGTGTTAGGCAGGTACTCTACCAGATGCACTCCTGGGCTATCAGATACATTAAACTTCTGATTAATTTTTTAAGACTCTAGAAAAGTATGGATTACTGTGAGATAAGATCATTATTATAAAGTTCTTAGATAGAAATGACCAGATTATTCTTCCAAGAAGGACACAGTAGTTTATACTCCAACCAACAGTGACTGAATAAGTCTTAAGTCACACCATCATTGAATTTCATAACACACACACACACACACACACACACACACACAGAGAGAGAGAGAGAGAGAGAGAGAGAGAGAGAGAGAGAGAGAGAGACTGCTTTAATAAGAAAAAACAATCAGGGCTACATCGAGAAACCCTGTCTCAAAACAAAAACAAAAACAAAAACAAACAAAATAATGTCAGGGGACCACTGGGCCCCAGCTGGGGAGGGAGCTATTATATTTGTATGATACACTAAGATGGGACTCATTTCAGAAATATTTAATCTTGGTTCAATAGTCTACTTTAACAAAAGTTAATGTAGACAAAGGAGGGTTAAATCTTGTGTGACTATGGTGGGTTTTTTTTTTTTCTTTCTGTTTTTAAATGAAGATGATAACCATCAAAGAGAAAAACCATAGAGTGTTGTTCCAGTTCCAGAGTAAGACTAAATGTTGGGGTTTATATTTTCTGGCTAGTTCTGGTTATGCTGGGTTTGTATGTCATTTGCCAAGTGCTTTAATTTGTCTAGGTTAGTGCCCTAAGACTTCTACCCGTATATGATAGTCCAAGTCATTTTGGGCTATCACTAGTGGACACCCAAATTTTAAAACCATTTCATTACTTGAGTCAGTATTTAGCAAAGTGTCTGTGTCTGTGTGTCTGTGTCTGTGTCTGTGTCTGTGTCTGTGTCTGTGTCTGTGTCTGTGTCTGTGTCTGTGTCTGTGTCTGTGTCTGTGTCTGTGTCTGTGTCTATGTCTGTGTCTGTGTCTGTGTGTGATGCTGAAGATAGAATCAAGGACATTGTACATGAAAACCAAATGCTGTACAATCTCTATCCTTAAAGCAGTATTTATTTTAGAATATTTAGAAAGCCATTCACAACAATTCAAATCTCAATTCAAATCTCAGAGTTTGGACTGTTACAGTTGCTTTCTTCCAAATCTTAGCCATTGTTCCATTCAGTGCTTATGATTCTCCCTAAAAGACCCCACTCTCACCAAAGTTATAGTGTTGTAAATCTGTCTCTTAAAATTCTTTTTTCTTGGTGATGATGATGATGATGATGATGAAGATGATGCCTCTAACTCATGGTGGGGATCTTTGAGTATCATCTTCCTCATTGTTTGTCTTGGTTTTGCAAGATAATTACTAAGCTCTTTCTTATCTAGACCAATGAGACAACTGGGTTGCAGAAAGAACAAAGGAGTTAGGATAAGACCCCGAAAGTGAAGGTAGCAGAGATGATTCAATAGCCTGTGTAGACCTCAGATCTAATCTCTTCTTTCATTGAGTGTTTGTAATAAAGGCTGGGGAAGCCTGAGACCTTACTGTGCATCATTGTTGGAGGCACTGGATTCCAATTCCTCTGTGTTGTAGTAAGGATGTATAAGAAAAATATTTCAGTATGGAAGGCCTGGAAAACAACAACAACAACAAACCACAGCTCCACACCAAAATGAAAGGCATAGACATTTGTATAGCCTTAAGAGAAGTCACATCAAAAAATATCTCTCCATTATCATTGTATCCAGGAAGGATAGTGGGTTAGCTGTTGGGATTCCATCCAGGAGGAACGGGGGCGGGGGGGGCGGTTATATGGTGGGATTCAAAAATGACTCCAGCTTATGTCAAGTTAATGTAAATCTCCCAGCGCAATAAGGTTTGAGTAGTAATCCAAAGCGTGTGGGCTCAACCATCTAGTGAGCTAGATAGATGAGTATGAGAGCTTCAGGTCTGTGATGATACTCTCAATGGTCCCAGCTGAATCTATGCTATTGATTTTAAATCCTACTAAGTGTCAGAAACACTCAAATTTATAATTCTTCTTGAATTTCTCAGTGTCATATGCATGGATTTTTTTAGAATTACTAATCAGTCCTTTACATTTTCTCTGTTCCTTTGAAGATTTTTGTCCTTCCCCACATTTGAGAATTACATTGACTTTGCTGAGTTTTAATGTCTCCTATTCTAAGAATTCTGTCTGTCCTGGAGAGCCAGTCTTTTATTTTGGACTGTTTTGCTGTTTAGTCTCTGTCTTCTTAGGGCACACAGCTTTAGGAAACTGAAGAGTAACAGAATTTATGAAACTTAGTACAGGCAAAACTAGAGCTTTGGGGCCAGGAACTTGTATGTTTATCTTATTTGGGGTTTTCTGAGAATTTGATAGTGAAATATATTTTTCTTCTAGTCCTAATCTGCTTGCTAGAGTGTCTTACATTACTTAGCATTTGAACAATAGCCTCCCTCCCTCCTTCCTTTTCTCCTTTCTTCTTCACTCCATTCTTCAATTTCTTCCTTTCTCTTGACTATTTGCTTCACATTTATCTACAACATTTTGGTATTTTAACATCAACCCTTTCCTAAAATTCTCTTCTTGATTTTCAACTGAGCAGAAGAGATTTTAGTCATGTACATTTTGTGGTTTTAAAAGTGAAATACAGGGCTGGTGAGATGGCTCAGCGGGTAAGAGCACCCGACTGCTCTTCCGAAGGTGATAAGTTCAGATCCCAGCATCCACATGGTGGCTCACAACCATCCATAATGAGATCTGGCGCCCTCTTCTGGAGTGTCTGAAGACAGCTACAGAGTAGTTACATATAATAAATAAAATAAATCTTTAAAAAAAAAGTGAAACACACACACACACATATATATATACATATATATGTATATATACTTATATACATATATATATATATACTTATTTTCCCCCAAGACAGGGCTTCTCTATGTAGTTCTGGCTGACCTGAAACTCACTCTGTAGACCAGATTGCCTGAAACTCAGAGATCCCCCTGCCTCTTCCTACACAGTACTAGGATTAAATGCAGTACCATCACCTCCCAGCCTAATAATAATTATGAATATAATTTTTATTGATAGGGAGCTAAAGGTTTAAAGGCTACAACACTGTTATATCTTTTATCCACATTCTTCCAGCTCAAATTTTCTATTTCCTCCCTGTGGTTGTTTGAGAATACCCTATAGGCTCACATATTTGAATATTGTTTCCCAGTCAGTGAAAGTGTTTGGGAAGGATTAGGAGGTGTGGCCTTGTCGGCAGAGGTGAGTTATTGGGGGTGGGCTTTGAGATTTTTAAAAGACTCATGTATTTGCAGTATGCTCTCTCTCAGCCTTCTGCTTATGATTTAAGGTGTGAGCTCCCAGCTGTTCTTGCTCCTGTGCTTGCCTTCTGCTATCATGAACTCCAACCCTGGAACCAAAAGAACAATTAAAGGTCTTCATTGGTTTGTTAAAAGTTTTTCTTTAAATAAGTTCATAAGTCACTTTTGGTCATAGTGTTTTATCATAGCAATAGGAAATTAACTAAGACACTCCTTTAACTATTGCTTATAGGTAAAATTTCCAGCCAGCCTATGGTGTCACTTCACAAATCATTTTTCGAATAAAAACTCAAACAAAAAGTGAATATATGAGTTGATGCTAATGTAGTACAGACTTTCACATGGTCATAGGATATCTCTATATTCCATGTGAATAGACACATTCAGTGGGCAAAAAGTCCATTGTCTATGGACTATAGAACAGACTGCAGGTGAGTCTACTTGCGATAACATAAGTAGACGCCACATGAAGGCATACCACTACTAGATTAAAAGGTGATAATAGATTGGCAGAGTTAGTTATAAAACAGGTGTGACATCATTACAAATTTTGTTCTCACTGAAATCTATACATAGTTTATTTTTGTCCCTTGGTATCCCCATTGATGTCTCAATTGTATTAAGGCTCATTAGATAGTCATCTCTCCTGAGAAGGAAGGGTGACTGTCTCCAAGAGAAAATGTGGCCATTGCTGAGAGCTGCTGTGACATACTTAACATTTCTAGATGTCTGTGTAGTGGATCTTCACTTCTCCGGACACTTTCTGTGTTGGATTTTGAACTTTCTTGGCTTTTTTGTGTGAACCAGTGCCTTGTCTTTGTGTCTCTTGTTTCATAATGATATCCAATCCCAGAGGAATTTTTGGTCAACCCATAAAGGAATGTCTATTGAGAGAGCCTTTTCTTTTCTTTTCTTTTCTTTTCTTTTCTTTTCTTTTCTTTTCTTTTCTTTTCTTTTCTTTTCTTCTTTTTTTCTTTTTCTTTTCTTTTCTTTCTTTCTTTCTTTCTTCCTTTCTTCTTCTTCTTCTTCTTCTTCTTTTTTTTTTTTTTTTTTTTTTTTTTTTTTTTTTGGTTTTTTGAGACAGGGTTTCTCTGTGTAGTCCTGGCTGTCCTGGAACTTACTTTGTAGACCAGGCTGGCCTCGAACTCAGAAATTCACCTGCCTCTGCCTCCCAAGTGCTGGAATTAAAGGCGTGTGCCACCACGCCCGGCTGAGAGAGCTTTTTCTAAGATAGTTTGTCTTGCCTTGGGCAAATAATTTCAGGAAGGAGAAATTGTGGGTGAGACACATAGTCCCCTACATCTGCAACAATTTCCCTGTTCCAAAGCTCTTCATTTTACCCCTATATAGGGTTGCAACCAAAATTTCCCCCTTGCAGACCTCTTCATTTCTCAAGGGAGAGAGGCTGCCCTCACTGTGTATGATAATAAACCTGGTTCAATCTGTTGAAGTCAGACTTTAGTCTCTTTCCTGCCTTCTGTCTTTTTACTCTGCACTCAGAAATATTATAAGACATATAAACTGGGCACAGAGACATTTTCCTGAAATCCCAGTGCAGGGTAAGCAGATATGGAGGATCTTTGGGACTTTGCTGGTCATCTGGTTTAGTGGAATCAGTGAGCTCTAGCTTCAATGAGAGACCCTGTCTCAAAAAAATAAGGTGTAAAGCCACTGAGGAAGACACCCAGTGTTGATGCATGCATGCCCCCCCCAATACACACACACATATACACACAGAGAGACAGACAGACACACACACAGAGACAGACAGACAGACAGACAGACAGACAGACAGACAGAGACAGACAGAGAGAGAGACAGAGAGAGGTGCACACATACAGAGTAGGAAACTATTAGGTACATTTCACACACATACACACACACACAGAGAGAGAGAGAGAGAGAGAGAGAGAGAAAGTGAGACAGAGAGAGACAGAGAGAGACAGAGAGACAGAGAGAGAGAGAGATGCACACATACAGAGTAGGAAACTATTAGGGACATTTCAACTATGGTTGCCCCTACAAAGGATCTGGTCTCTACTTACTTTCTTCCTTCATTAACTAAAAACCTCACAGATTAGAAACAACAGTGGCTTTACTTAGGAGAATATTGTCTGTGTGTCCTTCACAATCATTGGAGGTAAAACACTGATGAAAATGAGAAGGGCTACAAGTAAGAAAGGATATATCTATCTATATCTATATCTATATCTATATCTATATCTATATCTATATCTATATCTATATCTATATCTATATTTATATCTATATCATCTATATCATCTATATCATCTATATCTATTGTATGGGGTGGGTACTAACAAGCTCAGGGATAAGTAGTTACAAGTACTTGCCCACCCAGTGGGAATTACAGATCTTGAACCTGGGATACTCCTGCTCTGGGCTCCAATGTATTCATACCACACTTCTCTTTCTTTCTGTCTAACCTGCTCTGGGCAAAGAAGCTACCAAGGGTTGTCTGCCCACATGGGGCTGAATAGTCACAAGGCAGTCAGTGTCCACATTTCTAAACAGTGCTTCTGGTTCTCAATCTCAACCCTATTTTCATTTTGTATTTTTTTAAAAGGTGGAATAGTACATAAATGGTTCAAATTCTTTTCCAAAAGATTTTAGACCATTGGCTGAAAGCACTCAATGTTGTAGGTGACATTGTAAATAGGATATAATTAAGAGCAGCACAGGGGACAGTGGTGCACACTGTTATCCCAACACTGGGTGGTGAGGCAGGAGGATCATGAGTTTGAGGCTTACTGATGTCCATAGTGGCTGTTCCAGGTTACATCACCTTCCAGCATTTGACATTTTTCGTTGTCTTGATGACAGCCATTCTGACTCTTGAAGTCAGGGTTTTAATCTGTGTTTCCTTGGTAGTTAATGATGATGAAAACTTAAAAATATCTATTAACCTTTACATTTCTTCTTTTTGAGAATTCTGTTCAATCTCTTATCTTAGTTTTGGATTTTCTTTTATTCTTCTCCTTTTTGTGGCCCTGGCACAATCGAACTGTCAAAAGCTTTGACATTTGAGATCTGTTCCATCAACATTCTGATATAGGGGAAGGGTTCATAAGTTGCTGCTGCTCTCTGAGGGTTTATAGGCAGTAAGTGGTTGCTGAGTATGTGTGTAACATTTTTTTTTGTTAGTGGGTAAGTTGCCTGTGTTCTTGTAACCCCTCACCTGAGTTTCTGAAAACAACCCCTTATTAAAGTCACTGCATAACACACAGAGGGACATGGAAGCAGAAGGGGGACTTGTTGCGAAGAGGGTTAGTATAAGTGGGTGGACAAACAAGAGTGACACATGGTGAATGTGATCAAAGTATGTATGAAGTGAAAATGTTATGTATGAAGATGTCACAATGACATCCACTACTACACAAAACTAATGTATCTTAGCCAAATAATTACAAAAAAAGAGGGACTAAAGATGACATTATGTACTCAAGTAAGTGGAAACTATGACTCAGTTAACTAACATTGCTATTCATATAGATTTTAAAAATCATATATTACATATTATTAAGTACATATGAATTTAAGTAAATTGATCCAATACAGGGAAGCAATTTTCACTCACAGAAGAAGGATCTCTTATTTTAAGTTAGTGTTCATACTTCAGTAAGCAGATGCTTCATACTGAACATCCAAAGCTTGGGATGGAATCTTCAGGAAGGACTAGTCATGTGAGCCTCTGTACTAGCTGGAGGAATCAGGAGACATCTCCCCTTACTGGCTACTTTACCCTATGCTACTCTCAAACTCTCCCACCCCTGCCCAATGAGGGGATATAACAGAACTTTAGAAACTGAATATTTATACAGTCTAGAGAAAAAGGAGGCATAGACAGTATGCTGATATGCTGCAATGCTGTCTTCCCAATTAAAGATGCTCTCTGCAGTGCCACAAGCCTAACTCGGTGCATCTTACCCTTTCAGTCAAAACCTTCCAACTAGATGATGTTCTGCAATTTTATCACAGCACTTTGATAGAGAAATGCCTTTCTTTTGCCTAAAGCTGTTTACAAGAAAATGAGTTAGGATATGTTTATGAAATAAGAGATACAGGCACTTTCTGCAGGTAAATTTTGTAAACATTCGGTTTGATTTTTTTCTAATTAATTAAAAAAATATGTTTTGCTTGCACATGTAGATGTGCTACACATGTGTGCCTGGTATCCACAGAAGCCAGAATAGTTGAGTGGACCCTGTGTAACTGGAGTTCCAGGTGGTTGTGACCCATCATGTGAATGCTGAGAATCAAACCCAGGTCCCTCAGAAGATTATAGCCAGTGCTCTAAAACACAGAGCCATTTCTCCAGTCTCCTTGGTTTGCTTTTAAAAATCTAAAAAGAAAACACTTGAACAGAACATGTCTGATTCTAGGTATTGACTATGCAGTAAGAATCTAGAGCAGACCAAGTAATTACTATGGACTCTTCATTACACGAAGCTCCAAGCTCATGCAAGGCTGGCAGCATCAGTGCACCCAATGAAACTACTACTAATGTGCAGCTACTAATTTAAAGTATGTGTCTCCATTTCTCAGGAGCTCCTGATGAGTTCCCTGCTCCTTGATGCTTCCATTTTGTAGAACAACGATCATATCTGCATTCTGTATTGTGGAGAGTCTGTGAGCCACCACTAGGCAGGTCCTCCCTCTCCGGGCTTTATCAAGAGCCTGTTGGACCACCTGGAAGAAAAAAAGGACCAAGTGACTTTCAATTTGGGGTGGATTTTCCTAAGCATGCCTAAACTCAGTTATGCCTAAGGTTGTTTACCTTCTTACTCTCATCATCTAGTGATGTGCTTTACTACCTGACTTTGGGATATATTCACTCTGCCAGGTAGAAATAAGAAAAAGTGCTAAGGTAGGACTGAGTTGGAAGAGCATTTACAAAAATGTGTGAATGGAATGGTTACACAGGTAAGAAGATGGTCCCAAGCTTGAAACCAAGAGCCCGTATTTCCATACCTGTGTCCCCTCACCTCTCATTTCGCTATAACCACAGGAAAAGTTTGGGAAGATAGACAACAGAATGTTCTCCCTGCATCAACTTCTTCCTTCACACATAAACTCTTCCTTTGATAGATGATTTAGCATCAGTGGAAAAGAACAAACTAGACAAGAACTTTTCCCTGGGCTTTTCCTGACTAGTCAATACTTTCAGATCTGACTCATTTTTCTCTAAGATGAATTCAAAGGAGAAAACCTTTTCAGAACCCTCTCCTCTTTGCCACCACTGGGCCTTCATTTTCCTCAATCTGACCTTGGTCTTTGTGATACCATACACTCCCATTTGACATGAAAGCAGAGGTTGTTTACCTTCTCACTTTCATTATCAAGGGCTGAAGTGGCCTCATCCAGCAGTAAAATTTTTGGCTTCCGGAGAAGAGCCCTTGCAATAGCCAGTCTTTGTTTCTGGCCACCAGAAAGCTGCACGCCTCTTAGTCCCACTGGGGTGTTGTATTTCTGTCTCAAAAACATGCAGGTTAACAAAGCATATTAGCAACTGTGGGAGAGAGACATCTAAAGAGTTCACATTTCAATACTCTTGAAAGGTGTGTCCTGACACACCTGAAATCTATTCTTAGTCCTATGAACACCATGGCTGTTATCATCTATGAAAGAATTTCTTCTGACTTTCTATTCTCTCCCTCCCTTCTTTTCTCTTATTTTTTTCCTTTATTGAGATAGAGTGAGCCTGGGCTGGGTTTGAACTCCCTATGTAGCCAACGGTGACCTTGAATTCATGATGCCTCTTTCTCACCTCTTGAATACTGGGATGATAAGCATTGCCAGCATGGCCCATTTAGGTGATGCTAGAGATTGAACCCAGGGCATTGTGCGTACCAGCAAAGCACCTTACCAACTGAACTACAGCTCTTTCAAAGGAAACCTCAGAATTATAGCAAAGAAAAACCTAGCTCTCTCCCTGATTCTCATGCCCCTCCTATCTCTCTTTTATTTTTAATTAATTACTTAATTATATGTGTATGGGTGTTGTGCCTGCTTGTGTGTCTATGAACCACATATGCAGTGTTCTTGAAGGCCAGAAGAGTTACAGGAATTAGAGTTATAGGCAGTTGTGGGCGCTAGGAATTGAACTCAGATCTGCTGCCTTACCCTCCTGAGTCCTGGCATTATAAGTGTAAGTCACCACCCTGGGGACCACTTATTCTGTGAATACACTACAGTCTCTGTTGCCATGTCTTTGCTCACATAATATCCATGGGATCATTACTTAGAATGTTCTTTGTGCGTAACAATTATTTCTGTAGGCATTAGATTGCATTTGATTTGTCTTAAGTAATAGCTTGATGATGTACAAAAAGCAAGACTATGTAGCTGTGAGTTGAGTAGATAAAATAAATTTATAACTTTTTGGATGAGGGTGAGGATAGGAGGTTCAGAATCTGAGCCATCAGAATATGGCAGATGGGTGAATCCATAAAGTTTGAAATAAAGGTAAAATAAGTCATCAGAAACTGACAGTGAGGCAACTATTAAATTTATTAAATTATTCCTGGATAAATTAAGATTGATACTATCTAGATGTTGAAGAAGACCCTGCAGTGCCTGTGTATGTGTAGCTGTGTTGAGAATTACGTGCGAAACTGACCTCATCTTTCAGAGTTTTACATGGATATTGTGTTCTCAGACTGGGAAGGATGTCAAGATCAGTTTGTTTGCATTAGAAAATCTATTCTTGTTGAGTAGTAGTGTGTACACCTTTAATCCCAGAATTTGGGAGGTAGAGGCAGGCAGATCTCTGAGTTTAAGGCCAACCTAGTCTACAGAGTGAGTTCCAGGAGCAAATGCTGGCGAAAGAGGAACACTTCTCCATTGCTGGAGGGATTGTAAGCTAGCTGGTTCAGCCACTCTGGAAATCACTCTGGTGGTTCCTCAGAAAATTGGACATAGTACTACCGGAAAATCCAGCCATACCTCTCCTGGGCATATACCCAGAAGATGTTCCAACTGGTAATAGAGACACATGCTCCACTGTGTTCATAGCAGCCTTATTTATAATAGCCAGAAGCTGGAAAGAACCCAGCTGTTTCTCAACAGAGAAATAGATACAGTAAGTATCTATTCCTGGTACATTTACATAATGGAGTACTACTCAGCTATTAAAAACAACAAATATATGAAATTCTTAGGCAAATGGATGTATCTGGAGGATATCATCCTGAGTGAGGTAACCCAATCACAAAAGAACACACATGATATGCACTCATTGGTAAGTGGAGAAGCCCAGAAACTTAGAATACCCACGATACAATTTGCAAAACTCATGAAACTCAAGAAGATGGAAGACCAAAGCGTGAATACTTCATTCCTTCTTAGAATGAGGAACAAAACACCCATGGAAGGAGTTACAGAGACAAAGTTCGAGCAGAGCCTGAAGTAAGGACCATCCAGAGACTGCCCCACCCGGGGATCCAACCCATAAACAACCATCAAACCCAGAAACTATCGCATATACCAACAAGATTTTGCTGACAGGACCCTGATATAGTTGTCTCCTGTGAGGCTATGCCAGTGTCTGGCAAATATAGAAGTGGATGATCACAGTCATCTATTGGATGGAACACAGGGTCCCCAACGAAGAAGCTAGAGAAAGTACCCAAGGAGCTGAAGGGGTCTTCAGCCCTATAGGAGAAACAACTAACCAGTACCCCCAGAGCTCGTGTCTCTAGCTGCATATGTAGCAGAGGATGGCCTAGTTGGCCATCAATGGGAAGGCCCTTGGTCTTGCAAAGATTCTAGGCCCCAGTATAGGGCAATGCCAGGTCCAGAAAGTGGGAGTGGGTGGGTTGGGGAGCAGGGGGAGTGTGAGGGTATGGGGGATTTTCCGAGAGGAAACTAGGAAAGGGGATAACATTTGAAATGTAAATGAAGAAAACATCTAATAAAAAAAGAAAGAAAGAAAATCTGTAGGACTGTGAAAGGCAGCCTGGTTTCTGGCTGAGCTAGGTTTGAAACCCTCATGACCTGGCAGGTGACCCTGCAAGGGATGGTAAGGCGTTTTGCCACGCTCCTGGACACCAGGTCCCTGACATGAGGCAGCAGCTCTCCATAATTTTGTGGCCATCAACCATGTAAGGGCAACACCCCAAGCCCCTCCACAGGTAGAGGATGTGATCACAGATCATGCAGCCTCAAGACAGATCACCTAAAGGCCTGAAAGGCTTAGCCAATTAAGCTCTCCTTCCTAGACACTCCTCCCTGCAAAAGGTATTTTACTCATCAACTTTCTGCCATGACAATAAATGTCTTAAAACCATGGACTGTCTCTTTTCATTGGGATCTGCCATGGGGAGCAATAGAGTAGGTCTTCATCTAAAGAGCCACATCTAATCTCCCACAGGAGACCTCTCAGAGCTCCCAGCTATGGCCTCCACCAAGGCAAACTGAAAAAGCCAAGGACTCTCTCCTTCCTGTTGAACCCAGCTGGAGCACTTCTTTAGCGCCTCAGCTAGATCCAGCCCGCGGGAGTGGGGGGGCCCACTCTGTTCTCAGCTCTTCTGCTGCTCCCAGCGGTGTCTGGGTGCTCAAGAGTCAGAGAACATGGCATCCCTGGTCTCTGTGCAGGCCTGGGGATCCCTGAGCCCCAGGGACCTCAGACTGTGCTCCCTCACCCCTGAAGTGGGGTCTGGCAGCTTCCCATAGCCCAATACTGCGATGCTGTGTGGGTAAGAGCAGTCAAAACTCCCAAGTCCTGCCTCCCCAGCAGCCTGAGCTCTGGGACGGGTGCTCGTCATCATTTTACCCACAAAAATCTATTCTTGGACAGGTGTGGTATTACATAACTTTAATCCCAGCATGGCAGAGGCAGAGGCAGAGGCAGAGGCAGAGGCAGAGGCAGAGGCAGAGGCAGAGGCAGAGGCAGAGGCAGAGGCAGAGGCAGAGGCAGAGGCAGAGGCAGAGGCAGAGGCAGAGGCAGAGGCAGAGGCAGGTGGATCTTTTTTAGTTAGAGGATAGTCTGGTCTACATTGTTAGTTTCAGATCAACTAGAACCACATAGAAGAGGAGACCTTGTCTTTTTTTTTTTTTTTTTTAATCTATCTGAAGAAAATGAAGTAAACTACAGGGTTCATTTTTATTTCTTCCTCAAATATTTACTTCAGATTAACACTGTATCTTTTAACACCATGTCTGTGCCAAGAGAGACTGCAAGCACATAAAGACATATCAAGTCAAAGTTAGTCTAGTTCATTACATATGAATGATTGGCTAGCAGGCTTGGAAAAAATACACAAAAATATCAGGTTTGTTTTTTGGTATCTATCTTTATGTGAGACTGCATCAAAATCAGTACTGACTTTGTAGCTCAAGATTTCAGCTGGTTCCTTACCCTGGGGAGCCCTTCAATGAAAGAATGGATGTTGGCTGCATCTGCGACCTCTTTGATCTCCTCTAAGGGCACCATGCGGCTGTTATCACCATAGGCAATGTTTTCAGCAATGCTACAGTTGAAGAGCACAGGCTCTTGGGAGACGATGGCTGTCTGGGAACGCAGCCACTGCACGTTCAATTCTTTTACATCAACTCCATCAAGTAGCTGTCAGAGCAGAGTGGAGACTAGTTTGTTAACAACCGTGTCATGTTACACTTCACGCTATTCAAACATATACAAATCATAACAAGAAACCTAGGAATTCAAGCTATTTTTTGAAGTATATGTTGCCAAAGAAAGGTTCATAAATCACCTGTTGGATAGGAGCTCCCAGGTTACAGCTTACAGAAAGACTGATAGGTATACTTCTAGAATAGCCACAGGTTCCAGGAATATGCCCAGAGACTAGAGTATACCTAGTATTCTGTCTCGAAGTCACATAGAAAATGATTAACCTCCCCCTCAAGTAAAACAACACTTACTGATCCCCAATCCATTACTGATCCCCAATGAGAGAGTTGGCTGATTGATAAAGAAGTCTACCTGTAGAGATGGGCACTTGGCTCTGGGCCATATGTAGTCATTCACAGAGATACTTCACCTGCTGCTCATTTGATGAGCATGCCTGCTATGTGCCTGGGGCTCTAGGTACTGGGTAAGTAGTAATATAATGCAAAACTCTTCCTTATCCTGAGAGTTTTTACTGTAGCTGACAGATAAAGGCAACCTAGCAACTCAGAAAGAGAAGGTGACACAAAGACAGGGTAATAGAACCTGTAGAGAAGGATTGAGGCAGAGGGCATCTAGGATGCCATGGGAAGGAACTCTGGGACTACGCCAAATGAGACACAGGCAGATCCTGAGAACAAGCAGGTGGAGGAACAACAAGAAAAAGATCACAAGCTGTGGAGATAGATGTTCAGCATGCAGAGAGAGAGAGAGAGAGAGAGAGAGAGAGAGAGAGAGAGAGAGAGAAGGGAAGTTTGGAGAGGGGGGCAGGAGCCAGGCTTTGGTGGTGTTAAACCATGTGTTTGCTTTGTGGGGAATCACTCTCCATTGGATTCAAGGAGGTAGTGTGTATGCTGCCTGAAAACAGATAGATGCCACCTAGTTCAAGGGAGCTTTATGAATAGCTCTGTTTTCCAGATGTTTGTTTATACTCTATAATGGATAAAGACTATAAGTTATAGGAGAAAAAGATTAAGATGACAACCTTTAACTTTTAGGGAACTATAGTTTTTATTGTATAAGGGAGAGATCAAGATACAAGCTTTGTGTGTATAAGAAGGAGAGGGAGGAGAGGAGAGATGCAGTGGTTGGGGAGAGTAGTAGGAATACAGAACATGAGGCACATAAGATATTAGTAGATACAAGCAAGGTCAAGAATGTAATTCTTGGGTTCAAAGGAGGAAGAGATTTTTCTAGATTAGGACTCTCAGCTTAGTGGAGGTTGATTTGGAGAACCCTTAACCTCCCCCTCCCACCTCAACCCCAAATGGTCTTGACAGCTGAGGTTTCAAAAGACCACTGAGATCAGCCAAGGGGTGGAGACTATTATGGGTATTGAGCCAGACAAGTAGAGAGCAGTAACAATGTCCATCCATATTACAAAAGGATTCTACTGCTTCTAAGATAAGAACTGAGGCTGTCAGAAAACCTTGATTCCGGGTCACTGTCACTGTCACTTTCAAAGTCCTACCCACCAGTTTTGTTGTGGGGCTGCTGTTCCTTAGGTAAGAGTAGGACAGAGTTGCTTTGTTTGTTTGTTTGCTTGGCTTTGTGTTTGCTCTACTAGGCCTACCTGCACATTTAAGGGTTTGCCATTAACACCCAGCTTAGGTGTTTTAAGTCCGGCTTACCACTTGTCCTTTCATGGGGTCATAAAATCTTTGCAGAAGTTGAACACATGTGCTCTTTCCACAGCCACTGCTCCCAACAAATGCTACAGTCTTCCCTTTCTCAATGCTGAGGGACATGTTCTGAAGGACAGGAACTTCTGGCCGACAAGGATAGACAAAAGAGACTTCTCGAAATTCTAAGTTCCCTTCACAGGTGTCCTGTGAAAGGAAGGAGTCAGTGTTTACAGTGGACTTAGGAAAGTAGCACCCATGGCCATGCCCTGGATAAGAGCTCACTGTAAAATGTTCACGTTCCCACACCATTCTGATGTCAAATACATTCCTCTCCAGAGACCCACTGACTTAAGGCTGGCCCTCATCAGCATTTATATGATTTTATGAATTTATGATTTATATGACTTTAGGTGCATATGTCTTACTGCCTTCACTGCTGGACTATGTTCCTGCAAAGCACTAGATTCCTTCTGTTTGCCATCACTAGCTGACCATATTCTCTATATCAAATTGTTGTTGTTGTTTTTAATTTGAGCTTTAAAAACCATTTCCTGCTTCACTCAGAACTGCCTTATAAATTCTTTGCACACGTTATACTTTAAAAACTGTACTATGTTTTACAGTTAATATACACTGCTCTGAACAATGAGTTATTTTTATTTTCAGTTAATCATTTGGCAGTAAGACTTAGCTGAAAGTTTACTTTTCTCTGTGTTTTCCAATCTCTTTAGCCATTGGTGATTTTTATGTAAGCAAATACTTTTCTATGCTAATGATATTCTTTTAAAGATTTTTTATAGTTTATTTATTTGTTTGTTTATTTATTTTTAATTTTATGTGCTTTGGTGTGAAGGTGTCAGATTCCTTGGAACTAGAGTTACAGACAGTTGTGAGCTGCCATGTGGGTGTTGGGAATTGAACTCAGGTGTTCTGGAACAGCAGCCAGTGTTCTTAACTGCTGAACCATCTTTCCAACCTCAACTAATGATATTCTTAAAAAAACTTTCCAGGGCTATAACTAAATGATGATTACTTATTTTATTTTTATTTATTTGTTTTTGGTTCAAAGATTTGGGTTCTTTTAAAATTTACAGTTGGCCTTTCTCTCTTCTTCCTTTCCTCCCTCTCCTCTTTTTTAAAAAATCATTTCCTCTCCTCTATGTGTGTGTGTGTGTGTGTGTGTGTGTGTGTGTGTGTGTGTGTGTGTATTTCTGAAAGTCAAGGCCAGAGTTTCATACATGCTAAGCACATGCTCTACCACTGAATAACATTCTACAACACTTTAAAGTATTTTTTGGCTTTTGTGATCAAGATAGAGGCACACTAAGGCTAGACATTCAGACAAAGCCCTTAATAGTCAGGTTTAATAATTATGTGCAGTATTCTAAACTTAGGAGGAAAGGTACAAAGCATGTTTGGAGGACAGGTGGAGCTCAGTGGAGGAGTACTTGCTTAGCCTTTGAGAAGTCCTAGGTTAGATCCCCAGTACTGGGTGGAGTGACTGGCATTTGGGAGATGGAAGTGGGAGGAAAAGACATTCAGAGATCATGTTTGGCTACATAAGGAGTTTGAGGCCAGCCTGCACAACAGATGTGCAATTTTATCTCAAACACAAGCATACAAATACAAATAAGATATGTTTGAAACACTAAGATGTGGTTAAAGGTTCAGGCAGCAGAATAAAATATCCACCATGATGCACACCAGATCTAAGAGGGGAATAGAAGTCATTTATTTTTGGATTGTTCATTTTCCATTTTGCCCCTACAAACATACACTATTTGCTGCAGTGTTAAAACACAGCAGAAAATGGACAGAACAATTATTTCTGCACATGTTCTGGTGCCTTTGGAGAGTCACAGAGAGATGGTCTAGAAAAATCCCTAGATCTTAACACATTTCAAAATTTATTCTTATTATTTTTAATTACAATATAGAAAAGTTCAGTTTACATAAATGGGGAGAAAAATGTAATAGATTTCTATGTGCCTGTCAGCTAGCTTTAGTCTATATCAACATGTGGAATTTATTTGCCCAGACTTCAATTTTTCAAAGCAGAAGTGATAATCTGAAATATTTTGTATTAAATAAAATACTGAGTAATTTTGTAGTCTTTATATGAAATATTTGTGTTCTATGCCATGCATATAATTTATCCCTTCTTTCCTTTCTTCCTCCCTCCTTTCCTCCCTTCTCAGCTTTTATATTCACATAGTTCTAAAGGGGACACAGCTATGAAATACTCAATTTTTCTTTGAACTTTTAGAAAGAAATAAAAGGAGCATTATATACTTAGGAATCCCAAGATTTTAAATATTCTCATGTTCTTTACTTTCCAATATGTTTGATTTTTTTGTGATGTATCTTTGAGTATTCCATTTTGAGAATTTTAAGGTATTTTTTATTTCTTTTACCAAATATGCACACAAGCATCTTATTAATTTTATACCTCCACTGATATTGTGTTACTTTAAGCTGTTATATAATAAATCTACTACTAAAATTCTAGAGAGAAATAGTGTAGTTTTAAATGAAAACTTTAAGTATATCCCAGTAATGATTCTAATTTTTAAATATAAGATTCCTAGAAAGGTTTTGTCACTGAACATGTACTTAATTATTTAGCTCTCTGTCGTTTCTTTTTCAATACTCGTGGTTTCTTAAAGTTTTAGTTTAAAGTGTGTACAACAATAAATGTATTCAGTTCTTCCTTTTCTTCTTTTGCAAGTATGTTTTCCATGAAAAACCTGTGTTTGACATAAAAGGCATTGTTTGCCTTGAAGATGTGATTAGATAAAAAAAAAAAAAGAGGATGAACTTCAGCCAACATTCATGAAAGACCAAAACCACTTTTATCTAAATACATTTTGACTTAGTAATCAATCTTTCATTGAACATTCTTATGGCATTAGGCATGTAAACCTAAACATTTTTTTAAACATAAAACATATTTTAGGAGCAGAGATGAGAATCTGACTAGAATAAGGTACTACTCCTTGAGGTGCTAAAATTCTTCTATACAAACTTCTGGCACTTGATCTAAGCAGAATATTCTATATCATACTCACTGGTTTTCCCCCACTTTGACTGCAGCTGTCTATAGTCGGTTTATTTTTCAGCAAAGCAAACAGATGCGAAGCTCCAGCTTTGGCTTTGGAATATTCAGGAGCCCAAACAAGTGTTTCTCCAATGGCCATAGCCCCATATGCAATGGCGGTAAAGACTCTGTTGAAAAATAATACATCAGTGTCTAAGGACATGTGGCATAGAGAGCATATGTGAATAGAAGTTGTATGGTACCAATGATGCTGACGGCTCAATAATGGCATCTCCTTGTTGTAGCTTCTGCCAGGTGCACTGTACAGCCAAACAACCTTTGAGTTATTCAAAAACTGCCTCTTTTGATAGTGATCAAACATTCCTGCCAGTGGACATAAAACCTTTTAGCCACTTTGATAAGGAGATTACCAGTTGTTGGAGATTTGGCAGAGAACCCACTGACAATAGAGAGAATGTGCCTTAGTGGTGAGATATGATACAGGTCCTCTCTTTGTTTTCATTTAATGTAGTTAGAGCAGGTGACTGAAGCTGGGTTAGATTAATCCTCTGCCTTAACCCTCGAACTGTTTGGAGAGCAAAACATGCACTTACACTTTCTTACCCTTCCTGAAGTGACTAAAGGACACTTCAGCCAAGGATTGAGGAGGAGCTGTGCTCTTGTAGTTTGCTGCAGATTCTGATCTCTGTTTCAACACGTTTATTATAACCTGGCAAGCAGGCCAATGGTGTTTGATAGTACACAGGGCATTCACAGAGTTGTGACCTAACATGTGATTAAATATCTTCTTCCTATTTTTCTTTTTCATTCTAGATGTAAAAATAATAATTCAGCCACAGTGGGACATACTTCATCACAACATTTAAGCACCAGGTACAAGGGCGTTTTGGCCCTAGTACTTGTTTGCTTTGATCTATTATGTGTGTGTCTAGGGGTCTGGCAGTATAGTGTACCTCTGTAATCCCTGCAGTAAGGAGGCAGAGACAGGCAGAGTTTTGTGAGTTCTAGGTCAGCAAAGTCAACAGAGCAAGCTCTTGGCTATGTAGAGAGACCTTGTCTCAACAACCAAACCAAACCAAACAAATGTGTCTGGATTCCTCATGAATTTCATCCTTTGCTACCCTGTGACCTCTCAAAGGATGGAGGCTGTGATCTATTCAGTGACTTTGACTTTGGACACCTCCCCACCCCCACCCCCCATCTGGCTGGTTTTACAAAGAAATACAAAAAGTATACCAACACCCAGTTTATAGGGTATTTGTAGCTAAAACTACTCTTGATAATAGTTCTTTGGTACTAACAAATTTTTGTTACTCTGTGAAGAAATTGTTTAATGGCTCAAAATGCCATTCAGAAACTAGATATAAAGTAAGAAGAATTGTCCACTTTAGATAACATGCTAAATAGGCTTGCTTGTCATTATTTGATACAATGTCTCTCTATGTCACTTGGGCTATTCTTGAAATTACTATACAGACCAGGCTAGTCTTGAACTCCAGATCCCTTGCCTCAGTCTCCTGAGAACTGGGATTATAGGAGTGTCTCTGTGCCTCACTGTATTTGTTTTTTTTTTTTTTTAAAGATTTATTTTATTTATTATATGTGAGTACACTGTAGCTGTCTTCAGACACTCCAGAAGAGGGAGCCAGATCTCGTTACGGACGGTTGTGAGCCACCATGTGGTTGCTGGGATTTGAACTTATCACCTTCGGAAGAGCAGTTGGGAGCTCTTACCCGTTGAGCCATCTCACCAGCCCCCACTGTATTTGTTTTAAATGCAAGAGAAATTCAGGCTGGATCAAACTGAAGTCTCAATCTGACCCAAGATTAGTATTCAGCAGGTGAAATGGGAAGACAGCTGTACTAGGACTGTGGTGACCTGGGTCCTAAATTATAGGGTAGAGCTTCACAGGTTCTCAGAAGTCAGCAACTGAGAAAGCCTAGTATCTTTCTTAGTCACTGCTCTATTGCTGTGAAGAGACACTGTGACCATAGTGACTTTTATCAAAGAGAGCATTTAATTGGGGGTTTGATTACAGTTTTAGAGGTTTAGTTCATTATTATCAAGATGGAGAGCATGGCGCCATGCAGGCAGACATGGTACTGGAGAAGTATCTGATAGGTTCACTTCCTGATCCACAGACAGTAGTGAGAGAGACGGGGCTTTTGAAACCTCAAAACCTTCCTTCAGTGACACTCTTTCTTCTCCAGTAAGGCCACATCTCCTAATCCTTCTAATCCTTTCAAAAAGTTTCACCCCCTAGTGACTAAGCATTTAAATATATGAGCCTATGAGGTAATTCTTATTAATTAATTAATTCTACTATGATGTGGTTTAGTATGTGCCCAAATATTCATCTATCCTAAAATTTTTACTTTTAGAGTCTTTTTAATGGCACAGATAACCTGAGATCCTGTCCTTGCCAGTTTCCTCTTTAAAATGGGAATATTATCTAGAGGGGCTCCCCTTAAAGCCTTGTTCCTGCAGGAGAGACCTAAAAATGACCTAAAAAATGGAGATACCTAGATACCTGATTTGTGATTTCATTTGCCTAGATTGACTTAACTAGCAGTGAGCTGAACTACAAATTTTTACAACTCAACAGGCATTTAATATACACACAGCATTCAGGGATGAGCTCTACAATAGAGTCAAATCAGATCCTTCAAATCCTGCTCAAACTTTTGGGGCATTTGGATGGAGGGTCTACCCAGAGAAATGCATCATCAACGTCCATGCCAAGCTTGGCTTGGGGCATCTCATCCAGGGGTTAGCCATGGAGACTAGTCAGATATACTAATAGATATTTAAAGTTACTAAAATACAATTATTGCATTAAACAGGAAACATACCACAGCTCATAAGTGATTTTCCTATTGAACTAATACGCAAATATGTAAAGCAGGAATTAAGTAAGGCTCAAACAAGATTTCACTGTGTGAACTGATTTGAACTTAGTTCTTATGTAGCTAGGCAGGCATCCTACTCTTGGAGCCAGCTTTCTCTTTTAAAATTACTCTTTGAATTGGCACACAAAGTAATGGGGTTTATCATGCATTTTCATACATTTATATGCCTGTGTTCTTCTTGGGAAGAAATTTTATTAGAGCATATGCCACTGAATCAATCATGAAACACTTGGTGCTGGCCAGAGTGAGCAAGAAGGGTGAGCGGGGTTAGGAAGGAACAGCCTGGCACTCTTAAGCCTTGTATCGTACTTATGTGGGTTCTCTAACATGGGCAGCATTGCCATCTTCTTATTACATTGGTCCTTCCAAGCACATCTGAACACTGTGCAAATACCAACACCTATTATAACTGTTAAACAGAAATAATTCCCTAAAATACAGACATGAGCAATTCTAGTTTTAGCACAGCTGATCCAAACAGGGGTAAGAAATACCTTCACCAATCATGTGTCTCTCCTGAGTCTGGTTCCAGTTTGTAAACACGGAGTGATTGGCCTATCCTGAGAGGATAGTTCTTGAGCTAGTTCATAGGATCACATCTAAATTCCTGCTTATTTGCCCTGCATGTCTGACTCTAATTGTAAACAGGAGCTAAGAATATCTACAGTTTCTATGGTGGTAATCAGAATTAAATGATATATGGCACTTGGAATGGATGGCAACAAATAAATTTGTGTGTTGTTCCTTTCAAGGAATGGAGAGTTACTAGGAGCTTTCATACAGTACACAGTAGGTCTCATCATAGCACTCAATACCCCAGAGTATAAAGTCCTCTTTGGGTGCAAAGTAGAGTAGCTGTTATCCTGGAAGTGCTCAAAGAACTGGCTCATTATCCTCTTTCCTTCTTCATCCAGATGCAAGTCCGAGGCCCTCTCCTCCCACTCAACATCCTATTCATGATGGATGGAAGGATACAACAAACCACTGAGATCCTACTTGGTTCTCTGGTGCTGGTGAATGTTCTCAAACACATGATACAATCTGACCACCTAGGAGATAATTAGGCCAGGAACTTCCCCGTTCACAAATTAGGAAACCCCAGCTTGTGAAACTTATGCAGTTGGCCCAAGATCACACAGACTGTAAAGTGAGCAAGTCCTGCTGACTGTGTTTCTTTCACATGCTGCACTTTCTGGTGGTAAGCATTGTGTCTGCCCTCATGCCATGTTTCATTAACCCTTGTCCCTCTCCTGGGACCTACACAGGCCTTAGATATCCATTCTCTTTTGACTCCTCTCTGTAAGTCCCTTCTCTGTTAATCTGACTGGTTTATGTGGCCTTTCTTTCATGTAACTCCTGGGGAGGAGCCAGAAGGAGTGGGCAGCTGTCCTGTTTGCTAACTAAGGCGGCTGTTTCGATTACAAGATCAGTTCTCCTAAGCAAAGATGGCCACAAAGTCCTAAGGAGGTTCTTTCTAGCCCTTAGTGTTTCAAAATATCAGTCAGTCTGCCATTAGGATTCATTTAAAATAAAACTGTGTTGCTATTGTTCTGATAGCTACATTTGATTCTGAAAATTCAGGGTAGCTTTCTTTTGAAAACTGTATTTAGATTTTGAAGAACAGGAAATTTACTGTATGCGCATGGCCTAGAACTCTCTATATACCTAGGTTGGCCTCCAATTTTCAGTCCTCCTCCTCCTCAGCCTCCCAAGTGCTAGGATTACAGGTTTTTGATAGGATACCTACTTTATTAATGCAGAATGAGAAGGGGGAAACTAAATTTATTTTGTATCCTCAAAACTTTGTACGTTCATACTGAGCATTGTCAGGCTAACAGCAAGGGGACTATTTTACTACCCCCTGAGTACTAGGGACCTACACAGGCGGTTTTCACAATCCTCAATCCATAGCCCAAATTCAACAGAATAAAAATCTTATTATCCTATTTAAACACTCACTTCAGGGAAAGTTCTACAATGGTGCAGATGATACTGGTCCGTTCTTGTCACAGGTGTGCATGCTCCCTTTATCAAGAGGCTTTTTCCCTCATCAACAGCATGACAAACTCATTTGTCTGTATGAGGATATTGTGCTGTCTGTACATCTGTACTTCTCAGCACACTGATCCTTCTGAAGATTTACTCACACCTGTACTTGTAAGCCTTGAAAATATACTCATATTTTATTGGGCAAATTATACTAATTACTATTGTCATTATTTTATTTTTTGTGCTTGTATGTGACAAGCATGCCCTGTGATGAAATGAAGAGAGGGACATGACACAGCGTGGATGGGAGGTCAGAGAAACACTGTATAGAGCTGCTCCTCTCCTTCCTCTATATGGGCTGTGTGGATTGAAATCAGACCATCTGGTTCATGCAGCAAGTGCCTCTACCTGCTAACTCATCTTACCCTCCCATACATCATTATTTTAACAATAAACTAAAACATGACTTCCCTAACTTTTCCATAATTCTAGGAAAGTTTCTGGTAGTAGACTAAATAAATGAATAGATTTTTTTTCTGGTATGGAGAACAGAGTAGAATATAGTTCTGGTGTTCATGTTTCTTAAAAGTGTATGTTACCCTGGGCCTTGGAATAATCTGGGATGTTTAATTAAATCCATATTTCTGGCTCCATAACAGGTCTGTAAATCAGACTTTAGGGTGAGCTCTAAGCACTGCCTTTTAAAACCAGCTCTGAGATTGCTGAGTTGGAAAACCTCCTAAGAGACCAGCACAAGAAGATTAGCTTTAACTCCTGAGAGGTTTCTAGGAGATTTCCTTTTTGAACTTTTTCTATTCAATTGGGTGATTAAAAACAAAGTCCTCTGCCACTCTAGATCATGGAAGGCCCATAGTCTCAGTATCTAAAGAGACACTTGAGAGACATGGTAGTAGAGAGTACACTAGGCTCTATAAAATGATTAAGACAGCTCTCAGCCTACAAGTCTATACCACATGTTATATTACTCTGCTTGTAGCTAGAGGCAGGCTGTTCCTTCCTGGCCCTGGGAAATATCATCATAATACTATTCAGAATTACATGTGAGTGTGTGTGTGTATATATACACGTGTGCATGTGCATTTGCATTTGTGTGTGTGTGTGTGTGTGTGTGTGTGTGTGTGTGTGTGTGAGAGAGAGAGAGAGAGAGAGAGAGAGAGAGAGAGAGAGAGTCAAGAAGACTTCAAACTCACAGCCAATGATGAGTGCTAGTAGCACATATATGTGCCTGGTTTTCTGTGGTGCTGGCCAGGCCTTTGTGCATGCTAAGCAAGCTCTCTACCAGATGAACTACAAACATCTTCTGCTCCATTAATCACTAGTCTTGTGCTAATCATCCTGGTTATTCTCTGTGAACTAGAACTAAGAAAGCTGAGCTTACCTATGACTGTAACTAAATGGAAGGTCTATGAGCTCTACAGCCCTTCCACACATAGAAACCCCAAAACATAAAGAAAATGAGAAACTGGAGCCCATAACTTAGAAAAGCCTAGAGGAACAGCAGAAGAAAATTCTGGAATGAGCTGGTAGTGCTACTGGAAGGCCTGGATGAAGGGGCAGGAGAATTGCGGGCTCAAGTCTGATATAGAGGTCAGCAATGACCTTGATAATGTCTTTTATTTTTTTGATGTGGAAAGAAGCAAGCTTGGCCTCAGGATAGTTGACAGAATGTAGAGACACTACATGGGTGAGGGGAAGATTCTTTTCTTTTTCTTAGGTGATTAAAAAACGAAGAAAGCCAGGCATGGTTGTGCATACCTTTGACCCCAGCACTCCAAGGTCACAGACTAGGCAGGCAAATATCTCTTGAATTCAAAACCAGTCTGGTCCACACAGCAAATTCCAGCCAACCAAGGCTACAAAAAAGGCAGAGAATTTGAAAGAGAGCAAGGAAGAGCATATGGGAAAGTTTAGAGAGAAGTGGTAGAGAGAAGTGATGTAACTACATTTTAATCTCAAAACATAAACAATTAAAAACACAAAACAAACAAAAAAGAAAAGTAGTGATAAAAAAATTCAGTGGAGAGGATGAAATGTCTGCTGTGAGAGTTAAACATCATAAGACATGCTATATTAGACTGTGCTCAGTAGGCTTGCCAGATACCCTGTGGGCACAGTGCCCTGGGCATTTACAGGGGCTGCAGGGTTAGAGAGGGCAGCTGTTCTAAGTTTCTAGTATTTGTTTGAAAAATCAAACTTTGGAAGACAATGAATTTTTAATCTTGGGAGTGGTCACATGACATTGGGATCAAAGCAAAGGGTTGGTTTAACCAGGCCTGTGAACCACATATATCAACCCATGTGATTCTGGTTTTTTTTTTTTTTTTTTTTTCCTTGTTAATTTGACAAACTGGTCTAAGCAATCAGAATAAAGCCCAAGGCAATATGCCTTAATTGTATTTTCACAGATTCACACAAACAGCAATGGCTTCAGTCTTGGTGGTATGCCTGCTGGGATTAGTCATGCGCCACTAGGCCCTACTCTGTTGTAGTTTTAAATGCAGATATTTGTTTGCAAGGAACCTCTTCTTTAGGACAACTGTGAAGCACAATTCCTGTGGACCTGCTGTTTACTGTTAGCTGGTAAGATCCAGAAATGCTGACTTATAGGTTGACTTGTAGATTGTTTCTTATTAGTGTTGAGCAAAGAAATGCCCTAGGACATTTATAAATAAAGATATTTTTGTGTGAGTATAAAATGAAAATTATTTGAAATTATCTTAAAATTACAGGGCTTCAAATGAGTTTAGTTGAACTTATCCCCCAACTACAAATATGTCCCAGGGAGGAAGGAACAGGATCAAGAGCTGTAGGAGGCCAAGAACCAAGACAGAGCCACTGCTTAGAACAAAGCCATTATCATTAGAGACTGAACCTTGCTTTAATATGCAGGCAGAGGTGGGAGTGGGTAGGTGGGGGAGCACCCTCTTAGAGGCAGGCTCCTGGAGGGGGGACTTTTGAAATGTAAATAAATGGAATAATTAATAAATATGACTTTTCTGTAGTTGTAAATAGCTAACAATGAGAATTGTAATATAAATAGCAACATTTCTGGCATTTTAGGCTGGAACAACTGAAAAGTAGCATTCAAAATTTTTCCAGTTGCAATAGTTAGTTGTTCCTATCAAGTGAAGAAAGTCCTTGCAGTATAAACAGTATCTGACAGTGCAAGCTGTCACAAGCCACTTTGGGAGGAAGCTGTAATAATGGTCAATTCCTGATTCCTGACTTATTCTCTGATTTGTGAGTTCCCCAGAAAATGATATTTGCTCCTATAACCCACATTGTGATGAACTGAAGCTGAGAGTAATTTATTTGGGAGTTCACTACAGATTATTTGCACTGCATCATTGTATACACACTGCAAAATTCAGAGTTACTACACCAAGTTTAGCTGTGCTGTGCTCCTTATAGCTACCAAGTACCACCAACAAAAGAATCAACTTTGATTTAATCATTAAAAAATGTAAGCAACTGTTAAAACATGATAGTTTGTCCTGTAAGTAGATACAAATATTATTTGTCAATTAGAAACAAAACAGCATACACATTATGTATACACTTCCACATGGGATCTAGATGAGAATCCTCCATAAACTAGATATGTGTGCACAATCCACTGACAGCGTTTAAGTATTTGCACTACTTACATGAACATGCCTTCCGGCATCATCCGTCCAGCTTGAATCAAATAGGCTCCAAATCGGAACCCTGCTGCATGGGCAAAATGCACAAAAGCATGGCTGACTGCATAACAGCATCCAGAGATGTGTGCTCTCTTCAAGGCATTTCTGAAATACACAATTACCAAAAGACGAAGGCATGGATGATAAAGGGTCAATAGAATAAACTCAGAGTGGTGAACATTGAGACCTTTGAAATGCTATAATTCTGTGGATATACATTTTTGTAAGGATTACAATGTTATTGCAGAGAAGACAGGCGATTTTATCTATTTCTGTAGATGGTTTACTGTAACATACTTGCCTTTACTTTCAAATGCATGGACAGGTGTCATGAAAGAATAATGTAAGAATTAAGGAAAGGTGTTCAATAGTTAGAAATATTCTTTAATTTCCATCATGGCCTTACACTTGTAGAATACGTAGTGGCAATCTGTGGGTGGTGCAGACTACAGACGTCAGTGGAAATGAGAAAAAAACTATCTCTCTGATAAATACAGAGCCAGAGGCAGTGTGATAAGGGCCATTAAATAAGCACACTGTACACATCTGCTTCGAATTTAAGCTCTCTTAGAGATCTAACATAAAAGAGTGAGCCATCCTATTTTCTTTCTTCCACTCAACTTTCTTTCAGAAATAAGTTGATTCTGTGGATCCTCCCTGAGGATCAGATGATCATGTAGGAACCTATACTTTTTGTTGTGTTAGCACTTGATTTCCTCCTGGTGAAGTCACATGAGAAGTTAGGATGTGCTGGTCTTAGGAGAGATTAACATGGAAATAGATGAACATGGAAAAAGATTAGCAAGCAAACCCCACAAGGATCACCCTGAGCATCACAGAATGAAAGTCAGTATAGTGGACTTGAGCTATAGTCAGTCACCTGTGTTGAGTCTGAAGTGTCTCTTCATACATTTTCTCGAAGGCTTTCTCTCTTGTTAATGACACTACCGTACGTATGTTCTCCACAGCTTCTGTTGCTATCTTATAAAGTGGGGAAATAAAATACAGAAATAATATTAGTGATGCTAAGCGCCCTGGTAGTGAAACAGTCTAGGGAATACAGTATTTCAAGTCAATCATTTTTCCTGGCAAATATGCCTGGCAATCACCCCAATAGATGAAAATTTCTTTAGAAAAGATTTAATACATCTAGTTTAGGGCCCTTAAGTCTTTACTGAATTTCAATTTCGATTGTTTCCCCAGCAGAGAAATCAAACATTGGAGAGCATGTTCACTTGCAAGTAAACTCTTTTAAATTATGAAACAATTCTTATCAAAGATAACAGACAAAAATCAAATAAGTAATTATTCTGTCACAGAATTGCAAATCATAGCCAAACAGGACAAGGCATCACACAAAGTGATTGTAAAATTCTTTATTAGACAAAACCACTTCTCATTTTGAAGTCTTGGAACTTAAAAAGATATGTAACTAAAATATGACTAATGTTTCTTTATGTTTAGATATTGTTCAAAAAGAAAATACTTAGATGGGTTTCAGAATGGGGGAGGCTTCTGGCTTAGAATAACATTTGAATTTGAGAATGCAGTTTAGCTTGAAAGACAGACAACAAAGTGTTGCAAAGTTTTGACTCCGCCTCCAGGGGCTGTCACACAGGGCCCAGGTAGACACCTCACATTTATTAAAGGACATTTTGGGCTTCAGACTCTGCTCTCAGTTTTCATGTTCTCTTAACTTCTAACTTCATTAATCTCAAAGAACCCTTCACTTTTTACACCAGTTGTTTACAAGGAAAATGGATAAGACTGTTGGAGTCTTGTTTTAGGGGAAAAAAAGAAATGAGTGGCAATAAGAATCTTTTTAAAGATTATTTTCACCCGTTCCTCCTGGCTGGCAGCACAGAGGTTGCACGATGCCCTCCTGGCTGGCAGCACAGAGGTTGCACGATGCTTGGAGTTACTGTAAAAGATGTTAACTAGCAGGAGTTCATCAGAGCTCTGGCAGCCTTCCTCAAAAAGTCCAGGAATTTGAAAGTCCCAAACACAGCTGTTTGGTGGACACAGCCAAGCTGGCCAAACATAAAGAGCTTGCCCCATATGATGAGAACTGGTTCTACACACGAGGTGCTTCCACAGCATGGCATTTGTACCTCTGTGGTGGTGCAGAGGTTGGTTCTATGATCAAGATCTATGGAGGATGGGAGAGAAAAGGTGTCAGGCCCAGCCACTTCAGCAGAGGTTCTAAGAGTGTGGCCCTCCGGGTCCTCTAAGCCCTGGAAGGGCTGAAAATGGTGGAAAAGAACCAACTTAACACCTCAGGGACTGAGTGATCTAGACAGGCTCACTGGACAGGTGGCACTGCCAACAAGAAACATTAGAACAAAGGATGCTGGGTTAATAAATTGCCTCATTCATTAAAAAAAAATTTATTTTTTCACAATGGAGAGGGGAACATCACTAAAGAAATCTGGAAAATACTCTAGTCTTTTTTATTTTTTAAAGTGTATATTTGTTCATACAAGTGTCTTGCCTGCATACAGTGTGCATGCCAGTGCCTACAGAGGTCAGAAGAAGACATTGGATTCCCTGAAATTTGAGTCATGGGTGGTTGTTAGCCACCACATGAGTGCTGGGAATTGAACTCAGGTACTCTGGAAGAGCAGCAAGAGCTCTTAACCACTGGAGCCAACTCTGCAGCCTCAAGAACTATAATAATCATAAGAAAAACTAATAAAGCCATTTTACATTAAAAATAAACCCGATGATTTCTTCCAGTTTACGTAAGCAACTAAAAGGAAGATGTACTGGCTGTTTTTGTGTGACAATTTGATGTAAGCTGGAGTTATCACAGAGAAAGGAGCCTCCCTTGAGGAAATGCCTCAAAGAGATCCAGCTGTAAGGCAGTTTTTCAATTAGTGATCAAGGGTAAGAGGGCCCAATGTGGGTGGTGCCATCCCTGGGCTAGTAGTCATGGGTTCTATAAGAAAGCAAGCTGAGAAAGCCAGGGGAAACAATCCAAAAAGCAGCGCCCCTTCGTGGCCTCTGCATCAGTTCCTGCCTCCAAGTTCCTGCCCTGTGTGAGTTCCTGTCATGACTTTCTTTGGTGATGAACAGCAATGTAGAAGTAATTTGAATATGCCCTTTTCTCCCCAACTTGCTTCTAGGTCATGATGTTTTGTGCAGGAACACAAACCCTAAGACTGAAGACCAGCATTTCTAATTACTAAATCCTTAAATTTACATTGATTGATTGATTGATTGATGATTGATGATGTATGTGATTGTGTATGGGAGAGGGTAGGGTGCACTTCTACATCCATGGGGAGGACAGAGGACAACTCTGAATGGTAGTTTTCTCCTTCACCATGCAGGATTCCAGGATCAAATTCCAGTTATTATGTGTGGTAGCAAGTGCCTTTACCTGCTGAGCCATCTCTCTGGTTGCTAAATTGACTTGTTAAAAGCTGTAGGTACAGACTCAAATTGCCTAATTTAAAGGCAATTACTAATTGTACAGTGTCAGGTTAATCTTATGACACAAAAAATGAGATAAAAAATCTAATTAATGTCTTAATAATTTAGAAAATTTCCAAATTATCACCATTTTAAAAGCATACAGGAAGGGTAAACACTACCTCTGAGACAAATATTTGCTGAGCAGTTTATCCAGCACAAGTAGACATTCCAAGGCTCCTTATCTAGTATAAGAAATGTGGAAAGGTCCAAGGGTCGGGCAAACCAGATCACTAAGTAACTGTCTGCATGTAAGAGTATTTTTGATGTGTATACTATGCTAGCTCTAATCTAGTTACTGTTAATGTGGACTCTAGATGACATTAAAGTCATTTTCATATTCAGAGAATATGAAATCAATCTGCTATCAGTATGACAGAGCTTTGAAGCCATGTGAAGAGAGAAAAAGTCTAAGGCCTGTAATGTATACTCAGAGAAATACCCAGTACTTGCATGCTATATCTTCTAAAATGCTGTCATGATAAAAAGGAATGTAGTATACACAGCTACCTAAACAAAACCAAACCCAGAATACCTCTCCCTACCCAGGTCAAGCATTTAAACACAATGTAACAGTAGGCAACCCTGAGATAGTAATGCATTGCTAGCCACTAGAGGAACAGGTATGTCGAAGAATGATAAATGCTTGACGTCACAGCACTATACAGGTAAGATTCCCCGGGTGAGGGCAGTCATTAGGTCACATGATCCTCTTTCATCACAGATGGTTAACTGTATGGCAGTGTTTTCCTAAACCTCAAAAACAGTGTTTTTTGTTTTTTGGGGTTTTTTGTACTGTGGTTGGTTCCAAAAAGCTTACATGTGGGAAAAGAATATATAGTTGCATGAATCGTTCATTGACTATTGATTATTAAAAATAAAGTTATTTAGGTGTCATCAATATTAATGTCTTGTACTCAGTAACTGTTAGATTTCCTGACATTTTGAAAAATAAAATGCCCAGAATTATTATTTGAGAAATTTTGATTATCCAGTAAATAAAAGATGGGGATCCACGGCATTTGAAACCTCAACTTGACAGTAATAATGGAAGACATTGTTAAATGTGCTTGCTATCTTCTGGTTGCCATCCGAAGGGTTTTGTATAACAATGGTGCTTTGTTTAATACACAGATCTGTAAGTGGATACTCTTATTATCATCCTCAGGGTGGAAACAAGAGCCTGTACCTTACCTTTCCAGCACGCTTAAGCTCCTGCTTATCCTTGTTGGCAAAGCCAGCCATTGCTGTGGTTTGAATCATTCCTGTCACAGCAAGTACCGGCGCAAAGCTGAGAATCAGGAGTGTCATCTCCCATCCGTATATGAAGGAGATGAGAATGGACAGACTCATGTTGGTCACATCTTGTGTTATGATCCCAAGTCTTGAAGTTGCTGCCTAGAATCAGACATATTTGTAGTGGGGAGTTAAATTTAGAAGGATTCTTCTAATTTCCTGTAAAATGAGGTGCTTTTAAACTTACACTTGGACTTGTTCTTTAAGACTATTTTCAAAGATTAATGAGGACATATATTTTTTTGAAAACCTAGCTAAGGAATCCTTTCATTTTTCAACCTTACATTCAGTATTGAGACAGCCACACAGAATGTTGTCTATTTTAACACTGTATATAGAATGTAGAAGCATGGTACAAGTTTTAGATTATTTGAATTAAATATGACCTGCTTTGTTTTATTTATTTATTTATTTATTTATTTATTTATTTATTTTTGAGACAGGGTCTCTCTTCATAGTACTGGCTGTCCTAGAGTTCACTGTGTAGACCAGGCTGTCCTAGAACTACCAGAGGTCCACCTGCCTCTACCTGTTGAGTGCTGGGATTAAAGGTGTATACCACCACCGTGACCTGCAAATATGACCTGTTATAAGGTTACTCCAAGAGTTCTTTTTAGCTGCATGTGATTTCACATTCTGATAAAAATTAAGTATATTGAGAGTTGAAGTAACAAGATTTCTTTGTCTCCTGAAAGATGTTCTGTGTTTATGCACATACATACATAGTAATTCATATGGAATTTATACCTTATCTCAATCATAACTTATAAATTATTATTACTACATTATGTGTATGTGTGTGTGTGTGTGTGTGTGTGTGTGTGTATGTGTGTGTATGTGTGCAGCCCTCATGGAGAGGTCAGAGGATAGCTCTGTGAGATATTTCTTTTCATCCACCTTTATGTGGGCTCTGACAATCCCTCAAGTTCTGGTCAGGCTTGAATGACAAATGTCGAGTGATTTCACCAGCCCCTTAACTCAGAAACTTATGAAAATAAACCAGTATCTTGAAAAAGTAGCAGAGTAATGAGTACTGTGAGCAAAAACAACATACCAAAAGGTAAGAGTGAGTTAGTCTTTTGTGAAGCATTTTCTAGTGAAAATTGTTGTTACATTCACTGGGAAAAATATCTTAATGTTTAATACCACTAAAGCACCAGTTTTACAGATGTGTGTAATGTCATGCACTTAAAATTTAAGTGCCTGGAAAACATGTTTTAAATTGTGTATATGAATTTTCACAAAAGTTTCATGTACTATTTTTGCATAAAAAAGAATTCTGTGCTTTAGTTTGCATATTTATTAAAATCAACTCTTCATCTCTAAAAAGATTCTAAGGTGAATTGTCAACTTCTATTTTAACAATATTTTCTTATGGAATTGACAAACCTGAGATTTTTGCATAATTTTGGCACAGTTAACCTGTCACATGACTTCTATTAGTTATTCTTGCTCATCTCATAGCTGTGCTGAGCACTAGGCACCTCTGTGAGTCCTGCATATGAGGGAGCACGGAGAGACAAGAGCACTTGTAGAAAAGTACAGCACTGCTGCACAGATCTGTGCTACTTGTGCTCAATGTGACTGCTAGTGAGCAGAACTGGGAGGTAGTGTGTGTGTCAGTGTGTACATGTGTGTGTGTACATGTGACTGTGCGTATGTGTGTGTGAGTGTGCGTATATGTGAGTGTGTGTGCATGTGAGTGTGTGTGTATGAGTGTATGTGTGTCTGCATGTGTGAGCATGTGTGTGTATAAGTGTGTGTATGTTAGTGAGTATATTTGTGTATGTGTGTGTGTGTGTGCATGTATGTGTGTATGTGTGAATGTGTGAATGTCTGTGCATGTGTGTGTATATTGTGTGTGTGTGAGGGTGTATGTTTATGTATTTACATCTGCATTTACCTATCTAAAATTTCTTGAAATCCAAGAGTCTCTGCAGTTTTTCCAATTCCCATTCAAGGCTACAAGGTTAGTTTCAGTTTTCTCCTCTCCTTATTTGTTCTCTCTCTTTGTAAGTGAAAAATCTGGGTCTCCCATTTTCCTTTCTTCCCCTCCCCTGCTCCCCTCCCCTCCCCTCTCCTCCCCTCTGTCTGCCACCTCACCCCACCCTACCCTACCCTCCTCTCCTTTTACCTATTTGTGTTTTTAGATGAGGTTTCACACTTAATCTGACTGGCTTGGAATTTATGGAAATTCTCCTGCCTCTGTCTCCCAAGTGCTGAGATTACTGGCATGTGCTACACCATGTTTGACTCCTAATTTTTCTTAATAGGCTTATCTTTCCATGTACAATCCATTTGTTGTCACAGAGACTAACTTTCCATGCTTAGCACCTTCCTCACTTTGCTCTGGCTGCTCCCCTCAACTTTTTTTTTTTTTTTTTTTTTTTTTTTTTTTGACACAATGCTTGCATGCCTGATTCATCATATCTAGTCTCTAACACCTGGCCCTGTTCCTTCTCCCACAGTGATAGAAGACCAAAACTCATCTATTGTATCCCAGCAGTGTTAAATGGAAAGATTAAAGGTTCTCTTTCATTCAAGTGCGTGCTTCATATCTTTACTTTTTTTCTCTTTCTTTCTTTCTTTCTTTCTTTCTTTCTTTCTTTCTTTCTTTCTTCTTTCTTCTTTCTTTTTTTTTTTCACTTAACAGATTGGTCTCATTAAGTGAAGGTGTAAGTGGTAATATCAAGCCAGAAAGGGAGGTGGAGACACTGTAGCCCAAGGCAAGAAAATATTACAAGAGTAGTTTTTTAATAAGTATAAGTGTCTTTACAATTGTTATGTAAGTACTACATGCCTAAGGTAAAGCCTTCAGACACAGCACTTGGTGGTTCTCTGTGAGTTCAAGGCCAGCCTATATGAGCCTCTGTCTCAGTCCCCCTGCCCCCAGATAAAATGCATAAACAAAGAGCTACAGGTCTTATGGTTCTTCTTTGGGTAGAAAGCTTGGTACTTAGGCAATGCACTAAAATGTTAAATATCTTTAGTGCTATGAAGAAAAATAAAGAGAAGAGGTTCTCAGTGTGTAGTTCTGACTGGTAGGGAACTCAGTATAGCGTATTCTTGAACTCATAGAGATCCTCCTTCCCCTGTCTTTCAAGGGCTGAGATTAAAGGCATGTGCCACTACACTGTGTCACCTGACTTTTTTTTTTTTTTTTTACAAAGATGCCAAAAAATAGGAAAAGGAAAGACACTGTTGTGACTGGTTTTTATGTCAACTTGATATGAGCTAGGAGCATCTGAGAGGGACCCTCAGTTGATACGAGCTAGGAGCATCTGAGAGGGACCCTCAGTTGATACGAACTAGGAGCATCTGAGAGGGATCCTCAGTTGATACGAACTAGGAGCATCTGAGAGGGACCCTCAGTTGATACGAACTAGGAGCATCTGAGAGGGACCCTCAGTTGATAGGAACTAGGAGCATCTGAGAGGGACCCTCAGTTGATACGAACTAGGAGCATCTGAGAGGGACCCTCAGTTGATACGAACTAGGAGCATCTGAGAGGGACCCTCAGTTGATACGAACTAGGAGCATCTGAGAGGGACCCTCAGTTGGCAAAATGACTCCACAGAATAACCTGTGGGCAGGCCTGTAGGGTATTTTTATAATTAGTAATTGATGGATGAGGGCCAAGCCCTTTGTGGGTGAGGTCATTCTTGGGCTAGTGCTTATGGGTTCTATGAGAAATCAGGCTGAACAAGTCATGGGGAGCAAGCCAGTAAGCAGCACTCCTTCATGGCCTCTGCATCAGCTCCAACCTCCAGGTTCTTATCTGATTTGAGTTCCTGCCTTGGCTTTCTTTCCTCAGTGGATTGTGATTCAGGACGTGTAAGCCAAATAAACTCCTCAAGTTGCTTTTGGTCATGATGCTTTGTCATAGCAATAGTAACCCAACTAAGACAGACATCTTTTTCAGCAAATGGTGCCTGGAAAACTGGATGCCCACATGTAAAAGAATGAAAATAAATCTTATTTCTCACCCTACACAAAACTCAACTCCAAGTGGGTCAGAGATCTTAATTTCATACCAGATTCTGAACTGCTAGAAAATAGATTCTCTCACATACTTGATGGGTTTTGTCAAACTACACCTTTGACAAATTATACAGTTTTCAGTAAACTATCAAAAAGCAATGGGAGTGGGGCTTGAGAAGTGACTTAGCAATTAAAAGCAGTAGCTGCTCTTCCAAAGGACCCGGGTTCAAATCCCAGCACCCTCATAGCAGCTCATAACTATCTGTAACTCCAGTTTCAGTGAATCTGATACCCTTACACAGATATACATGCAGGCAAAACACAAGATAAAACTGTATAAATCATTTTAAAAAGCAGTTGGAGGTATAACTGGTAAGAAAACTACATACATAGCCTGGGCAAATGAAGGAATCTCAGGATGTAATTATAGTAACATTCTACATGGAAGGACATCTGCATCTGGCCAAGATGGAGTAATTGATTTATTTTCTATCAGAAACAGAAAGAAATAGATAAAGTAGTACACATATGAAGTGTTGGTTTTCAAGACATTCTATATAAGACGTCCAGTAGCTAGGAACAGAGATGTCAGACAAACACAGTGATTGCCTCAGCTACTTTCTGGATTGAATGAGCAAAGCTGAGGGGCCAAGGACTCTATTCAGCTTGCAGCATATTTACCAGAGGAAAAAGGGCTAAATTGAGACAAACCAGGACAGACACAGAAGGTGCTTTTTAAGTATTTATCTGAAAAAAAAAATGCATTCACATGGGAACTGGAGATATATTATGCCTAACCACACCAGCCAGACTGAGAGGTTTGTGGTTTGCAGCGCTTCAGGTAGAGTGTACAGAATGGCCTTGCCTTGGAGCAGACTCCAGTCCTGCTGAGCAAGTCATCACATAAACACTTGAATGGAATAAACCTTTCCCTGGTGATTTTAACTCACTGCAGAATAAAACTCAAGAATACATAGAAAGGCAGAAATACCTGACATCTAAATTGCCAAATCCTAATGTGTGGCATATAATAAAAAATAACCAGCTGTGCTAAAGTGTAGCAAAGTGAGACTCATAATAAGGACAGAGGCTAATCAACTGAAATCACTCCAGAACTAACAAATGGTTAGATGCCGCCTTATCTCATTTACATGTAGAATCTGAAAACATCAAGTTGATAGAAAGTTGGCTACAGAGGCTGCCCTGTTAATGTCATGCTTACAACTGTAACATATCACGAGGCACTGTGTGTTCTCATTAGATCACACACTAATAAAATAAAAAATAAGTACTACCAGTATGAATACTTATAATACTCACATTTTGTAGGAAAACAACATTTAGAAAAATTAGGAAATTTGAAATGGAAAACCAAAATTTCTACATAAAATATGAAAATGAGACTTAAACCAAAGTGATTCTTCTAAGTGGCTTATTTACCAGCCAGACAAAAAAAAGATAGATAATGGTTAACTTCATTAACTTTGATAGTAGCTGTGGAAGAGCTGCATCCAGAATGCAGACTTTGTTATCTTGTTGTTACCAGTTTAACAACTGTTGCTTGGAGCTGAAGATACTGAGAAAGCAACATCAATAGTCAATTAAAAATTATTTATTTATTTTATGTACAGGAGTACACTGTCACTGTCCTCAGACACACTAGAAGAGGGCATCATATCCCATTACAGATGGTTGTAGAACACCATGTGGTTCCTGGGATTTGAACTCAGGATCTCTAGAAGAGCAGTTAGTGCTCTTAACTGCTGAGCCATCTCTCCAGTCCCATGAGCCATCTCTTCAGCCACGTCAATTTTTGATAACTAGATTATTTTGATAGACAATTGGATGGTACATATGTGTTATCTTGGAAAGCTGAGGCAGGGGGATCTTGAGTTTAAGGACATCCTGGGTTGCTACCTAATTTGAGGCCAGCCTAGGCTACATAACAAGTCTCTCTCTCCCTCTCTCTCTCTCTCTCTCTCTCTCTCTCTTTCTCTCTCTGTGTGATGGTGATTATTTCTATATTAATATGAAGATATGTATGTATAAAGATTACATATATAAAGATTTATATATAAAGTTTTTTTGAGTGGGTTTCCTGACTCACAATGGGTTTACATATGTTAATGCTACTTACTATTCAGTTTGTTTCCATTTCTTGAGAGTAGAGCTTAAAGTGACTGAAAAGTTAGATAATGTTAATAATTCATATGTAGAACAACTATACATGAGAATACTTTTAAAAAACTTGAGAGAGAACAACCTGAAGTGGAATATGCTAAGATGTATTTATAAGTCGTGGTAGTGAAAATATTTATGAGAAGAAATAAGAATTAGAAACAGATAAAAGTTTGCCATAATGTAATACATGCAAACTATATTTACTGATTGCTATAATTCAGCAGTGTTCTTTTTGTGGAAAAGCATAGAATTTATCATGCATTTACTGTAGATTTGGATGTCAGATTTTGCTACACACTTGATAACCATTCTTAATAAACTTAGCCTAAAACCTCAAGGTAGGATTATAATTATATGTCAGCTTATACTGTGCTAAATAAAGTCATTTCAATAACTACTAATGTTGCTTGGCTAAAAGGACTATCAAGTTGTTTTATATACTTCCCATGTCAGAAATCAAGAAATGAGATCATCATTGCCCAAATTAATATACTAGCACAAACTGATCAGCTCATTGGCTCTGAAATTAATAAATGATGTAAGCGTTTTTTCTCAAGGCAACATAATTATAGCTTCAACGAGCAGAGATCTTGGCATTAGCATTGGTTCTGTTGGTGGCATATAATGTGCCCCATGGTGATGGTAGGATTTTCTTGTGTGAAAATGAAGTAAGAGCTCTAGCTGATGACAGTGTTACTAGAATATATGGAAACAACAATACCTTGTAATCTTGTGGAGTCTAGATTCCACAAGAATCTGAAATGGTCTTATACTTTTATTAAAACTACTTATTATATGAGAGTCTGTTGACAGATTGGTGGGCAATAAGCCATTACTTTGGGCTAAAACAATACCAGTTAAAGAGGCTGTGTGATCCAACTTTCTTAAGAAAGGTGTTGTGACTGCATTTCACCAATGTGTTTTGATCATATTTCTCAAAGTATCAGAGCTTCTAAAAATGACAGTGAGAATATTTGTCATTGGAAAAAGAATTTGTTGGGCAAATTCACAAAATCTGACTGTGTGTATGTACACAAATAATATAGAAGATTATATATTTTGGGCCATTAGTTAAAGATTTCTAACTAAGACATATTATTATTAGGAGTTTGTCTCATGAACACTCACACTAATATACTTGACAAATTATGACTGAAATTATGTAAAATACTGGAATATGACTTTACTGAGTTCATAGAATAGAAATATGACATTAAATTATTTCTAGACTCATCTCTAATCTCTCTTCTTGAGAAAGGAGTTAACAGGCAAGTCACTCTGTCTGACATGAAGATTACCCATCACACTGGGTGTGATGTCACCCTTATGTGGCCAAGCAAACACTTATGCGAACTTGTATTAGAAAAGTAGCAGACACCCCATGCAGAGCAGCTGAGGCTCTGCACTGGGCACTGTGAGAGGCCATGGAAGGCCATTGGTGAAGGTGCAGCCTCAGTTGCAATTGATGGCCCAGGACTAAAGGGGTCATGCAAAAGATTTGAGGCTTAGCACCATGAAGAGAGCCTATGAGAGGCAATTGTTAAAGCCAAGTTACAGTGGAAGACAGCAGCATTTTGGAGATGCCAGTACCATCAGATGACTACCAAGAACTGCAGCAGTAGTGGAGTACAGGTGGCTGGAGCCTAAAAGACAATGTGTGTGCTATAAAGGGCATGGCTGGAGAAGTGACCCAAGCCCTTGGAGGAGCCCAGAAGATTGTAAGTTGGATCCCAGACATTGGACAGTTGGAGTTTAATTTTTGCTTTTGATTGTGACTGTGCCCTGATATTTTTCCCTCTTGAAGGAAGTTTTCTAGTGAAGCCCACAGTTAAGAGACTTTGAATTTTAAAGTACTTTGTATTTTAAAAGATACTGGATATTTTAAAGGGATTGAACTTTTAATATGTAACGACTGTGGGACTTTTAAAGTTATTTAGATCTTGGGGATGAATAAGAACTAAGGGTTGAGGCTTACTAGCGATGTGTTTGTGTGTCAAGTTGACAAGGGGTCAATTGTACTGGCTAGTTTTGTGTCCACTTGACACAGCTGGAGTTATCACAGACAAAGGAGTTTCAGTTGGGGAAATGCCTCCACAAGATCCAGCTGTAAGGCATTTTCTCAATTAGTGATCAAGAGGGGAGGTCCCCTTGTGGGTGGCACCATCTCTGGGCTGGTAGTCTTAGTTCTATAAGAGAGCAGGCTGAGCAAGCCAGGGGAGCAAGCCAGTAAAGAACATCCCTCCATGGCCTCTGCATCAGCTCTTGCTTTCTGACCTGCTTGAGTTCCAGTCCTGGCTTCCTTGGTGATAACAGCAGTGTAGAAGTGTAAGCTGAATAAACCCTTTCCTCCAAAAAAAAAAAAAAGAAAGAAAGAAAGAAAAAGAGAAAGAAAAGTAGCAGACACCCTCAAACTTAGAAGTCTTTTCTCACTTTACACCTTAAAGTCATTGAGTTCAAAGTATACACAACCTGACCATTTATTCTATAGGTACTGCTTTTTGAAAAAGGATTTATTTATCTGTATTTTATGTATATGGGGTTTTTGCCTACATGTTATGTCTGTGTACCATGGGCATGCTTGGTGCCCTTGGAGGCCAGAGGAGGACATTGGATTTTCTGGGACTGACATTACAGATAGTTCTTTGCTACCATGTGGGTGCTGGAAACTTAACCCAGGTCTTCTACAAGAGCAATATGTGTCCTTAACCACTGAGCCATCTTTCCAGATCCATCACAATTACTTTTTTTCCACTTTAATAACTTACTGATTCATTGATATGACTTTTACTAAAAGCTTGAATGGTTTAATATGCATGAAAAATAAATTATTTTATATATAATATATATCTTTTTCTATGCAAATGCATAGCCATGAAAGTGTTCAACAACAAATGTTGTCTCATCTACAAAAACTATCTCCAACAAGAAAAACTGGTGACCAAGACTCCTAAAAGCTCTATACAGTGCAGCGTGCAATGACTACCATTGAGAACTCCGTTCCTCCTAATTGAGCACAGGAGGACCAATCACAAAATGCCTCTACTTCCGTTTGTCTAATGGATACACAGGGGATGCTGCTTCCATGTTTCTGCAGCTGTAGCACAAAACAGTCTGACTGTCATATCTTAAGGTTATTGTAATTATGCCACACATTCCATGGCCAGAGTTAAAGTTCTTAGCCCCAAATAATTTTGAACCTGCTCCTATTGTAATCACTTCTTCTACTCTCTCTCTCTCTCTCTCTCTCTCTCTCTCTCTCTCTGTCTCTCAGTCTCTCTGTCTTTCTGTCTCTCTCTCTCTTTCTCTCTTGAAGTTAAATATTTTGGCTTGTTTAAAAGCTGTTATAAAAGCTGCATTTTTAGTTGCAATAAAGAAGTTTCGTATGATCACCAGAACTAATCAGATGCTTATAAAGTGTCAAGCTGGGCAATGTTCTATTTTTTATTTTTATTTTTTGTGTTTGTGTGTGTCTCTCTATGTATGCATACACATGCTTTTATAAAGGTCAACTATGGAGTCAGTTGTTTGCTTCGACCATAAGTAGGGCTTCTGGTGGTTGGAGCTCAGGTTACCACACTGTATAGCAACTGCTTTTATCTGCTGAACCCTCCAAGATATCCTTCTCCCCTCTTCCCCGCCATCCTCCCTCCCTCTCCTTCCCTCCCTCCTTCCCTCCCTCCTTCCCTCCTTCCCTCCCTCCCTTCTTTTCTTTTTTTCTCCCCTTCCTTTCCCTTCCCTTCCCTTCCCTTCCCTTTCCTTCCCTTCCCTTCCCTTCCCTTCCCTTCCCTTCCCTTCCCTTCCCTTCCCTTCCCTTCCCTTCCCTTCCCTTCCCTTCCCTTCCCTTCCCTTCCCTTCCCTTTCCTTCCCTTCTTCCCTTCCCTTCCTTCCTCCCTCCCTCCCTCACTTCCTCCCTCCCTCTTTCTTCCCTCCCTCTTTCTTCCCTTCTTTCTCGCTTTCTTTCCTTCTTTTTTTTCTGAGACAGGGTGAAAGATAGGCAGTATAAAAAATTTTAGCACACTGGCACAATAAAAAAAAAATACCACTTTTGGGGAGTAGGGGAGTATCCATGAATTTATCAGGACTGACATTTTCCGCTTAAGGCTGTAACTAGCATTTCAAATGTACTGGCTGTTCACACCAACCTATTGCCTATTAGACAAGTACTGTGCTCAATGTGTTTTACAGAATTTTGCCCATGTATGCTAGTAAGATTGAGGTCTTTGGCCTTATTTTAGGTTTGAAATCCTATCTAATAAAATCTTAGAGATTTTCCTTAACTCTTCTAGAGTTCATATTCTAACAGAACTTTAAAATTTTATCTTGAAGTGGAAAGGTGACTCAGTGGATAAAAGCACTTGCTTTGAGAGCATGAAGGTCTAAGTTCTGGTCCTTAGCATAACTTAGGCATAGCCACATGCACCTGTAACCAGCACTGCAGGAGCCGGAGACAGATTGATGGGGTGTTCTTGTACCAGCCTAGCTCCAGGTTCATCCTTGTCTCAAAGAAATAAGGAAGCAAGTGACAGAGCAGATGCTTGATGTCCTCCTCTGGCCTCTGGCCAAATATGTATGGGCCCACACATCGACATTAAAAAAAAAAAACTCACTTAAATTAAGAATAAGACAATTTGGTTTATACTCATTTTCTCAATTAGATTAAAATCTTAATTGTTTTATAAAAATTAATTAAAAAATTTTATGTGAGTATTCTGTAGCTGTCCTCAGACACACCAGAAGAGGGCATTAGATCCCATTATAGATGGTTGGGAGCCACCATGTGGTTGCTAGGAACTGAACTCAGGAACTCTGTAAGAATAGTGATCTTAGCTTCTGAGCCATCTCTCCAGCCCTAATTTTAATAAAATAATTTGAAGAAAATTGATATTTGTCCTATCATCTATCTGTCATCAATCTATCATGTATCTTCTATCTGTCTATCTATCTATCTATCTATCTATCTATCTATCTATCTATCATCTATCTATCCTCACCATATAGCCCAGGCTGGCCTTGAATTCATTATGTGAAATAAGCTACCCTGGAACTTGGAGTAAATCTCTTGCCCCAACTTTCCAAGCCTTGAGATTACAGACATAAACTACTACACCTGGCTAGCAAGTTGTTCTTTTCCTCCTGCACACAACCCTGTTCCTACACTTATTCCTACACTACATCATGTTCAGTGTGCTGCTTCTGTGCCAGTAACTTGAATATGATAAACAATGTCTTATTTACTTTCAATACGACAGGCCATGGTTATATACATAGCCTCACATGATCTGCAGAGACACACCACTGAGTACACATCAATAGATATCTCTTTAGGTGAGGTCTTAGTTTCTGAGGAAATGAAAATTAAACTTTTCCTTCATTGACTTTTCTGGAGCTAGGTGAAGCACAGGTCTTTAAGTCTAGCATTTGGAGGCTGAGAAAATAGCCTCATGGATTCAAAGCCAGCCTGGACTTCTTTTTTTTTTTTTTTTTAAAGATTTATTTATTATTATATGTAAGTACACTGTAGCTGTCTTCAGACACTCCAGAAGAGGGCGCCAGATCTTGTTACGGATGGTTGTGAGCCACCATGTGGATGCTGGGATTTGAACTTATCACCTTTGGAAGAGCAGTCAGGTGCTCTTACCCTCTGAGCCATCTCACCAGCCCCAGCCTGGACTTCTTAATGATGCTCTGCCTCAAAATGAAGCAATGGAAAAATCTGTGCTGGATGTGCTTTTCTTCTTCTTCTTCTTCTTTTTTTTTCTCTGCTATTTCTTGTGAACTCTTGTCTCTAATTCTAAGAATCTTTTTTAGTTTTAGATTTATTCTAATACATGAATGAAAGCTTCATTATTTTAGGTGAAAAATAGCCTGATCTCAGAGGTATCCTTATACTATTATACTTAATGCTGGGCCATCTCAGCATAAGCCACAGATAAGCACAGACACATATGTGTAGGCACACATGCATGCCACTCAGAGTGCTGTTTAATAAATAAAACAACAGGGCTGGTAAGATGACTCAGTGGGAAAAGCCACCTTCCACCAGGCCTGGTGCCTGAGTTCGATCCCCAGGTCCCATGTAGTTGGTGGGCAGAACCAACTTCAGGAAACTGTCTTCTGCCTTCTACATGTGGGATGTGGCTCATTCTCACTCACATACAGAACACATAAATGCAAAAAGAAACTTTAAAACCACAATAATACATACACCCTGAATCTGTGCTACATCCACGGCTAACGTTGTGGTCAGGGCTCCCGTGTTGTTCTCTTTATCATCGTACCAGGCCATATCCTAGAGAGAAGGGGATTGGCATACAATTAGAGAGGCTTTATTTTCAGGTCTGAGATTTTTGTTTTATATTGTTTGAAGAAATTTAGCTGCTTTCTTACTTGCTAGTAAGCACTACAGATCAATTGACTTTTGCATCTTATTTCATAAAGGTCTACATTTTTTTTTTAGACTGAAGAATGTAAGACTGACTTGTGGACTTGTGGACCATATTATAATATGCAGAGTGTAGGGCTACAATTGTAGAATGATCATTGTTAAAATGGCCATTGCAACAGAAGAGTGATTTGTAGTTCTATTCTGTAAGTATTTTGTGAGAAGACTACTTATTTATTTATTATTTATTTATTTGCATAGGGTGTTGGTACTGGGAATTGAATTTAGCACTCAATGCATGTTACACAGTCATTCACAGTGAACTGTATATCTAAAACATTCTATTTGCACAGTGGAGTAATGTCCAGCACAACTTAGGAATGCTTTCAAATATTTTTACCTAAACATATCAGTGTCAAAACAAAAACAAAACAAAACCAACCAAACCAAACAACCAAACAAAAAAATCCACCAGAACCTATTTCTCTCTCCTTTAGGATTCACACAGGCAAGATATTACCTGACACTTTTTATTACTCCCTGAGTTTGGTAACTCATTGGCACTATGAGGTAAGAAGCGGAAGGTTGGACAGCTGTTGCCTAGAAGCACAGCGTTTAAAGGTAAGAATTGGTTCATTTTTAGCAGCTGATAGAGACAGCTCTTCTGAGTACTTAGCCTGAGGAAATGATTTCCTTTTATTGAGTGTTTCCTCCCACTCACTCAGACCACACTTGTGGATTAAAACCCATTGGAGACACTGATGAACATGGTTCCTATAACAACAACAACAACAACAACAACCACCACCACCACCAACCATTGGCTTGATACAGCCCAGCCAGGGCTCTGAGGCCCAAGTTACACAATGCTGCCAAGGAAACAGAAATTACACAGAAGCAGGGCATGACTAATGCAGCATGTGAAAAGAAAGATCTGTGGAGGAGTGTGTCAAGAGGAGGGTGGGTGTAACCGTGTAGAGCCATGTCCTATGAGCCACTGCCATGGGAAGCTTTTCCAAAGGATTCAGGGGTTTAGATGACCTGAAGTTGTGATACAGTCTCTGAGTGAAGCAAGGGGAACATTCATGAGTGATAGCTGCAGCACTCGAACCAGAAGTCAAGTGCTTGTTATTCTGCAGCACTTGCCCTCAAATTAAGAGACTCCATCTACTTTCTAGTCTTTTCTAGACTTCAACATAACATGGGACACATGAAGAAACTTTAGGTGTGATATGACAAATATGGAAAAATGAAATCTGAATATTATGGTCATGATACCACACAACGAACAGTCTTAGTCACCCATCCAGTCAGCAGTATGGCTGGAACTGCTTTCTACAAGTCAGCAATTGTATACCCTAGAGATTGTCTTCTTGAGTGCTCAATGTATGTCAAAATGTTTAGTAGATTTCTGGAATTTAGCTGGTACTGGGTAAAAATTGGCTTGCTTTCTGTCCTCCCAGAGGTAAAGTAATTTGTAAATAGAAGCTATCAGGAATTTTAATATACCCTTCTCCTACCAACAATTAATACAATGACACTCGAAGAAGAGTGTGTTGTGTGTTTTATTACTGTAGTTAGTACAGTAATCCCATGAGGTATTATGATAATCTATATTTTGTAGATTGGGGGAAATGGACATATCGAGGGAGATACAGAGGGACTAAGTCAAGGACATACAACTGGCAGGTGCTAGTGCCAAGATTTGAGCTTCAGTAAAGGGGCCACAGCTCTTAAGAAACTGTCTTGTTCTGCCTCTCATCTGGCTGAGCATTCTGGCTGAGTTTTATTTCTTGCTTCTTGAGCTCCCTGGTTTGTTACCTTACAACCTTTTGGAAGAAGTTCCAGGCCTTCCTGAGACTTCTAAGTGGCTGCTGTCAGTTTTATTATCTGATGGCTGAAAGATTCATTTTCACCTAGACTCCCCCAACAAACAATTTAGAGGTGAAATCTGGCGGGAGGGAGGGAGCAAACCTCAACCCTCCATAGCTCTGTATATCAATATTGACCACTAAAAATTATGGTAAACAATAGTTTCAATCATGGAACTTAGCAACAATCAGAATGATTATTTAGCTGAAAGGCTCTTAAGTAATCACATAAAAGATAGATTGTATATCTACAGAAAACCACACCCAATTCTATAAACATGTCTACTTCAGTGAGATTCCAAAATGGTTGTAAAAAGGCACTGCAAGTCTCAGCATGCTTTCTAAGGCTTCCAAGTTTTATCTTAGGACAGAAATCCAGGCAATAAAAGTTAGCTAAAATCTCCTATTGGCTGTCTCTCTTGCCATAGACAAAGCAGCACTGTGAAACCACTTACAAAGAAAAGACTAAAACTGCTACACCAGCCCCTCCATCCAAAACAAAACAAAACAAAAAACAAACAAAAAAAAACCCAAAACAACAACCACAAAAAAAACAAAACACAAAAAAACAAAACAAAAAAAAACCCAAACAAATATAAGGTGCAAGAAGAATTCTAAAGAACAATCAGAAAAAAGAAAAACAAAAAGATCTGCTGAGAGGGACTGAGTGAAATTATAGTGGAACTGAATGAAGTTGGTTAAGCAACACTCAGATTCTTTGTTTAGCTTTCATGGGTTTGAAGGACAGAACCGATGGCCTGGAGAGTAGCAAGTCCTTGTTTAGAAGTGTTACTGTGCTGGTGCTCTTCACATAGTTAAAGCTAGAGAAGGGTCTGCGTGCCATCAACCACCAGAGCACTTGACAGATGCTCTGGACATTAAAGCAGCTCAGGATCCTGAGGCTCTTCCTCCTAAAACATTTTGTGAACAGGATCTGGAGAGATGGCTCAGTAGTTAAGAACACTTGCTGCTCTTCCAGAGGACCCTAGTGCATAAGTCAGGCAGCTCAACAGCCTCTAATTCTAGTTCTAGGAGACCTGAAGCCTCTGGTCTTCTTTATTACCTGCATCCATGTGCACATACCCACATGGACATATATGTATACTAGTAATTAAAAATAAAATAATAAATTTTCAGAAAATATTCTCTGAATAGAGGGGAAGTCCAAAGTAACATAGAGAAAACATAAAAATGTACTTTTTTTTTCTGTGTTAAATACTAAGATAATTCAGGAAGCAGTTAAAATTTCTATGGGCATAAATAGACCTGAACTAGGGAAAACATGAATTCATGAAGAGAGAAATGGTAAGTTAGTAGGTGTGAAATATAGTTTTAGTTAATTACAGTCTCACATTAATTAAGATTCGAGGTGGAGACATACGGTGTTAATAAGTAAAGAAATAGAAATTTACCGAGAGTTGCATGCAGAGGTTGCATCTTTTTTTTTTTTTTTAATTGTTTTAGATTAGAAGATGTTTCTATTGTGGGGAAAGCTCTGAGCCAGGACTTTTCTGCACAGAGAACATGATGGCACCCACTGTTCGAAGCTGTGTGCTGCAGAACATGGGCCACAGAATTCATTGCATGGTAGCCTCAAGACTGCCAAAAAGATGTAAAAACTGATTTTGACAACTGGCCTGGAAGGATAGTAACTTCATTTCTAAAAAGCAATTGCCGGGGCTGGTGAGATGGCTCAGCGGGTAAGAGAACCCGACTGCTCTTCTGAAGGTGATAAGTTCAAATCCCAGCAACCACATGGTGGCTCACAACCATCTCGTAACGAGATCTGGCTCCCTCTTCTGGAGTGTCTGAGGACAGCTACAGTGTACTTACATATAATAAAATAAAATAAATCTTAAAAAAAAAAAAATAAGCAATTACCAGGCAGGATACTTTCCCCACCAGCTCTGCCGACAGAAGGTAAAGCAAGGCTCAATGATAATGGGCTCTTAGGGGAACCCCATCTACCTCAGTCACCAGACTTGCCCTGGTGGGAGATTAGAACTTGATCCACCTAGTTCAGCTATTTCCAAGAGCAGCAGTGTGATCCCAGGCACACACATATTATGTGAATTGACAACTTTCTCCACAACAGCTGAGAGCCTGGGAAGTTTTTGAATGTGGAGAGAAAAACCTTCTCTGGCCCATGGATGAGACCTTAGGACATTAGGGAGTCCTGCAAGGGTAGTCTGGGGTGCCAGAGTTCATGTCTCTGCTTTTTAGTTTTAACATGTGATCTTTCTTTTTCTTCCCCTGAAATAACATTGTGCATCAAAAGGAAGATGAATACAACAAATACTAGTAGATTGGAAACCTCTTATTTTGAAGCCTCATAATTTGGATTTTTAAAACTTTAATTCTGTGTGTGTTTGTGTGTGTGTGTGTACATGGGTATGTGCAGTTGAGTGCAGTTCTTTCAGAAACCAGAGATGGTCACATTCTTTAGAGTCAGAATTACAGGTGGCTGTAAACCACCTGATGTGGATCCTGGGAACTGAACTCAGGTTTATTAGAAGAGCAGTATGCATTCTTACTTGTTGAACTATTTCTCCAGACCCAGGATATGCTTTTATTAGAAGAATATGCTCATAAGAATTCTAATGGTAGATTTTTGCTGCCTAGAACACTAACAAAACTATGCTTTTTAATGATCTGATATAAAGACTATGTCAAGAAATAAGAAAGAATGAAAGGTTAGAATGTTTGACAACAAATCTAAATTAAAAGAAGAAAAATTCCACTCCACTTACTGACCTGGTAGAGCATGGCTTTGAATGCCGAGTGTCTTAATCTCATGGCTAAATTTTCCTCTGCTCTGCCATAAAACAATCCCTAGGAAACAAACAAAAAGTTCTACACTCATTCTTAAATCTCCTTGTAACATTCAGTTATGGGTGTTGTTAATTGGAACAGAGAAGATAATGTAAACATGTGATCCTGCCCAGGGCTGATTAGTCAATTAAAGGTTTACCTGCATCAAGTAGGTGACAAGAGCTACTATGCCCAAGACGACTAACATCATGGAGTAAAGCTCTGCATCCTGCTTTAATGTAGCTTTATTTTTATCTTCAAACATCTGAGAAGGAACAGAGTTTCCTTCAGAAGCTTGGAGGAAAGTGTATACAGAAAACAAAACCAACCTCACTTAAAACATCTATATACATCAGGATTTTCTACAGGAATTGCAAAAGGTAAAGAAAAAGCTATGCATTTCTGGGCAAACAAACAAAATAAAACAATAACTATTATTCCCTTGTCCACTTTTAATACATATGGTAAAATAAACTTACTTTTAATTGCCTGCATTTGCTTGGTAAATATATCAGACAAATGTATCATAGTACGTTTCCCTTTTTTATTATTATTTGAATTCCCTTCCTTCCTTCCCTCCTTCCTTCCTTCTCGCCCTCCTTCCTTCCTTCCTTCCTTCCTTCCTTCCTTCCTTCCTTCCTTCCTTCCTTCCTTCCTTCCTTCCTTCCTTCCTTCCTTCCTTCCTTCTTCTTTCCCTTCTTTCTTTGAATGTGTAGGTATGAACTGGGCTATTTGTGTATAGTTTGGTAATGGATTCGTTCTTGTCTTCCACCTTGTTGAGGAAGAACACATTCTATTTCTGATGTACTGCATGTTCTAGTCTGCCCTCCATATGCTTCTTGCCTATGCTCTGTCTCTGTCTCCCATCTTGCCATAGAGTACAGATGTACATTACCACATTTGGTTTTTTATTTGCATTCTGGGGATCAAATTCAGGTTGTCAAACTTGTGTGGCAAGCACTTATACTCAGAGAGACAGCTTATAGTATTTTTTCAATTAGATCAGCAGTTTGAATTATTATTTCTAATAACTTCTAATAACACATTTCTTAATATTTTTCTAAAGTGAGACATTTGATGTGTTCCTAGAAGTTAGTCTTAAAGCTAGGCATTAGACCTACACATTGGCATGGAATGCAGCTGTGCACAGGAGTGCTGAAGTCAGTGTTGGTCTAGTAAGATCCCAAACTAGTCAACCCTTCAAGGGCTCTGGCACAATCCCAAACTCATATTCCCTCTCCCTGAGCTGTCAGGCAATAAAACTTTGTCATTGTTTGAACAGGTTGGGAAGAGAGAAGCTGTACCTGTCTCTTTTATTGCTTCAGTGCTTAGGAATGTTGATACAACACTGGAGTCAGAATTAAAAAACAAAGCAATTTCTTTGCAGATCACCCAGCCAATAAGACCCAGCTGAACATTACATAACAGACATGGTTCATCTCCTAGGCACAGGAGCTACCTTTCTTACCATGGACTCTGCCCTGGGGATGACCCACTGAAAGTTCTGGTTCTCATTTTGCTGATCAATACACTACAGCTCTGTGCTCTCAGATTATGCTTAATTTAAGTTGTCAAAAGCATTCACAAGTGAGTTTTACTTACAGTGACCAATTTTCCAAAGATGATGGAAAATACTGGATGAACAGATCCATTTAAAGCTGAAGCCAATGTTCCCAGAACCACAAAAGGCCATTCAGATTTGCTTAATTTAAATATTTTTAATAGTGACACTTCAGGAAGACTTGTCTGCAAAGAAAACAACATCAGTCTGAGGGCATTATGGAATGCAGAGGCAGGAGATACAGAAGCTCACTGGAACCTATCAAATATAACAAATGGCAGTGCACAATTGTATTTTTCTTAGAAAAATTTACAACTGTTATTACTAATGATGAGTCTGAAAAGAATCTTACATCAAAGTGATGATTTGTATGACATTAGTTTTTAGAATTTTACTTAGAAAGTACAAAATGGAGCTGGAGAGATGGCTCAGTGGTTGAGAACCAGGATTTGATTCCCAGAACATACATGGAAGTCCATAACCTGCAACTCCAGTCCCAGGGCACCTGGTACCCTCCACTAATTTCTCAGGCACTGTACATACATGATGCACAGGAAAGAAAAAAAACCAGACATACACATACAAATTAGAATAATAATATATTTAAAAAGAAATCACACAGTGGGTCATTGGTTCAGGTAGGTAAGATCACATTAAATCATAACCTTAATTTTTCTTACTCTTGTCAGATTGAATATCATGCTCAAGGCCAGGATAAAGTATAGGCAGAAAATTGGCAGAGAAAGTGCAGGAGGTCAATGCTTTACTAGAATTTTTAGCCTCAGAAGTGTTCCAGTTTTGTTGTGTGGCCAGGTGCGAGGGCACACAACCTGTAAGGGGCACAAGCTGTGTGCTCATAGACTGCAGGGATGGTATCCAGTGTAGTACAGATGAGACAACCAGGAACACTGCTATGCTCACCCAGCGTTTGATATTGAGTTAATGTTTGGCTGTCATGCATTCAGAAACATTTTTACTGTTGTCAGTTCTTCTACTTTTGTGATCTCAGCATTCAGTTATGATGCTCTCATACATAGTTGTGAGTCAATTTTAAAAGATGTGTGTGTGTGTGTGTGTGTGTGTGTGTGTGTCTGTGTGTCTGTGTGTCCCTATGATTGAAAAAGCCCAGTTTTTTTTAAAGGTATTGTTTAATCATTTATTTGTATTTAATTATATTTATCATTAATTCTGGCCTCTAAGGCCAGAAGAGAGATGATTTTGAGTGTTCAGCATGGGTGCTGGGCACTGAACATGGATTCCCTGAAAGAACAGCAGCAATAGCTCTGAAAACTCTTAACCACTAAGCCAGCTCTCCAGTCCCTCAGTCAGAGAAGATGCACCTAACCCTCAAGAGACTGGAGGCCCCAGGGAATTTAGAGGTCTGGTGGGGTGGGGGTGGGGACATCCTCATAGAGGCAGGGAGGATGGGGAGTAGGTATGGGATGTGGAACAGTTGGAGGGTGGGCTGGGAGGGGAACAAAATCTGGAGTGTAAAGAAATAAAGTAAAAAAAAAAAAAAGAAAGTTCAATTTTGGCTTCAGACAAAAAAAGAAGTACCATTTAAATAGTGTTAACAAGACAGAAAAGAATAACATAAAATAAGGCAAAATAAAAATGAAAATCTCTGTAAAATCATGAGCAATGTCATGAGACTTACAGATTAAAGAATGTTTAAAGACAATCTGATGTAGAAATATGAAATAGGCATTTTCTCTAGAATCACAAACCAATCTGATGAAATTAAAAATCTCCTAAAAATTTTAAATTTCATCTGATTATTTTAGAAGTTTATTAAGTTATGATTTGTACAAAGGCAATTGCACACACATGAATAATTGGGGAGTTTGGAAGCAGCTATTCATGAAATTATTAACATAGTGCCACAGTTAATATAACTGCTTCTCCAGAAGGTTCTCCTGCCTTTTGCAAGCCCTTTCTCTCCAGCTTCTCAGTTGCCAGGCCAGCTCCTTCAACCTATGCCCACCCCTGAAACTCACATCACGTTTCTGTCTCTTCACCCTTTTCTCTCACTTTGTAGTTGTGGTGCTGCTAATTTTTTTTCAGTACTTTGGGAGTTTTTAATATAGCCTGATTCAAGTGATACAGCAGATATGTGGTTTACAAATACTTTCACTTTATGGTTTATTCTGTTGCTTAAATGTGTTTTATAAATGGCGATGTTCTTGACTCTAATAATGTCTGATTTGTTATTATTTTTCTTATCAGTATATTTTTGCAATTACAGCTAGGAAACCTTAAAGTCACAAAGATTTTCGACTAGGTATTCTCACATAAATTCAATGTTTTATATTAATAAAAAGTGTGTGTGTGTGTGCACATATGCACATGCCACTGGGTACCTGTGTAGGTCAGAGGACAGCTTGTAAGAGTCTCTTCCACCCTAGTGTGAATGTGGGAATTGAAGTCAGGTTACCAGATGTCTTTACACCCTAAGCCATTGTTTCAGCCTTTTCTTTTCTTTCACTATTAATTATTTATTAAATGCTAGATGTTGCAAATTTTACTCTATTGGTTACCTGAAATAAATGAAAATTCCTATGATACCCACTGATGACATCTACAGTCATTGACAATTGGCAGTGTTGGATAGGGTAGCAGAAGGACTGAGGTACACCATCCAGAGCTCAAGAAGAAAACTGACACAGCACAAGTACTAACCATCACACAGGGCTCAGGAATGTGGAGCTGGGAAGAAGGAGAGCTCTGGGACTCAGGGAAGGGGTACATGGAGGATGGTGAGTGGTGCTCATGACAAGGCATGCTGGCTTTTGTTCGTTTGTTTGTTTGTTTGTTTGTTTGATTGATTTTTGTCAACTTGACACAAACCAGAGCCTTTAGGGAAAAAGGATCCTTCATTGAGAAAATGCCACAACATGGCCTGTAGCCAGTCTGAGGAGGCATTTTCTTGATTAATGATCCATGAGGGTAGTCCCAGATCCTGTGGGCAGTACCACTCATGTGCAGGAGGTTAAATAGAAAGCCAAACTGAGTGAACCACGGGGAGCAAGTTGGTAAGCAACCTCCATGGCCTCTGCTTCAGTTCCTACCTCTCTAGGTACCTGCTCCCTTCAGGATGAACTACAATTGTATGCTGAAATAAACCCTTTCCTTCCCAAGCTGCTTTTGAGTATGGTGCTTAGCATGACAATAGAAACCTGACTAGGGAAGGTGCTGAGAACATTCAGTTGTAGGTCTACAGCCCAGAGTGGGTTAGAGGAAGTAGTTTCATTGTGACACAGAAATGAGACAGGGTAGAACTGTGTGACTGAAGAGAATACTGAATAGTCTTAGGGGCAAGAAGGGATAAACTGGGGTGAGCTTTGTGCTGGGAGCAGAGAAGAGCGCGCTTGGGGACAGGTATCTCTGTTCATTGGAGCAGAGGGTATTGGAGGCCTGAACTGTGCAGGCAACATGTCTGCATCCAGGCTGTTGCAGCAGGAGTGGCAGGTGAAAGAGACATTGAGATGAACTAGAAACCCTTCTCCATATGCAGGGAAAGCAGGTAGTACCTAAATGACCAACAGCGTCATGATACTGTGGCCTGGGTTGAATCTTGAGTTGGTTGCACTCCCAGGCTCTCCTCCATTTTTAGAAGTGCCTCTTCCTTCTTTAATAGTAGGTTTGAATTTCTGTGACTATTTACTTGTTCATCCAGTTCTTCGTTTAAGTCCCATTGGATGCCCTCCAGACTCAGATCTATAACATCCCAACCCAAATTAAGATGGTGGTGGTCCTGGGGTGGCTGGGGTGGCTTCAAGCTTCTGTTTTAACCCAGAGTTTTCATTGTAGGAAGGAATAGCACGTTTTCATGAAAAAGTTTTCTTCTCCAACAAAGACCTTTTTGACTTAAATGCAGTCCATTAGATGTCCCCATTAGTGTCACAGAGAAATGAGATCAAAAGCTTTGTGAACTTAGTGGCACTGTACTATTTTATTGTAAGTCAATTCTAAATTTTATAAGGATTAATTGGAGAACATGTATGCAAGCATTGTATGCATGTATTCATGTATACAAGCATGTGTGCATGTATGTAGGTGAACCATTACCTTTTGATGGTGTACGGCTTCCTCCAGCTGGTCAGTGCAGGGGGCTTTGGCATTATTCACATAGCACAGAGAACCATAGCTGGCATTTCCTGCAGCGGAACATGTCCTTGATTCCATTTGTTCATCGACCTTTTTAATATCCTTCAATGAAGAATGTGCATGCTGTCATAATAGTGCCTTAAATGAAGTGTACATGCTGAGGCCTTAAAAATACAAAGGCAGGGATAGGGAGACAGCTCAGCTGCTCAAGTGCTTGTCCAGCAAACACAAGGACCTGGGTTTGGTTCCCAGGACTCAAGATTTTAAAAAGTTGGGCATGGTGGACTGCACTTGGCATCCTAGTGCTGGGGAAGAGAGGAAGGGCTGCTGCAGTGTGGGTTGGGAGATGGGAGTCAGAGAGCAGTTGGAGGGAGAGGATGTGGATAGATAGATAGATAGATAGATAGATAGATAGATAGATAGATAGACATAGATTGAGCCTTTTGGCTTGCTGGCTACCAAGTTTAGCATACTTGGTGAGATATAGGCTAGTTAGAGATTCTTACACACACACACACACACACACAGACACACACACACACACAGCAAGCTTACAAGGTGGATGGTGCTTTCATACACACAAACATACACACATATGCACACACATGCACACTCATGCACTCATGTGTGCACACATAGAAAGTATACACATATACACTCACACATGCCTGCACACATACATATGTATACATACATGTGCACACATACAAAAACACACACACATGCACTCATGTGTATATATACATATGCACTCATGTGTGCACATACCCAGATACACATATACACGCATACATATGTATGCATGCACACATACATGCACATCCCCCTCACCTCCCCCCAAAAAAAACACTCAAGGGGAAAGAATACAAAGGTATTTTGTTGTGTCACTTTAAAGCTTATGTGTGTGTGGCCAGGACCTGAGAAGTCAGAACTTAAGAAACAGTAATACTTTCCAGAGCCCACAGCCATAGCCATAGCCCAATTCAGACTGAGATTTCAATGCAAAATGGGTGTTTGTTGGTGTTTCATGAGAATAAATTGTTAAAATATAGATTAGTGTTAAATTCTAAGTGAGATTGCACTGTGCCTAGTTTTTCTTTTTTTCTTTTGTAATTCAGAAAGATGAGGGTAATTTTAGTGAGACACCGAAGCTATATTCTCCATTGATCCAGGAGTGAGAGAGTAGATTTGTGATTTTACCAGATGTCCCTTCTAGTGCAGGGAGCTTGCACAAGATGATGGGTGCTCAGATAGGGTAGCAGCTGAGAGAAGGGCAGGTGGGCAAGGAGCATGTGCACAAGGACCACATTCCAGGGATGCTGGGATTTTTCACTAATCTGAAGAACAGTTAATGAGTCACAAAGGTGCAGTGAATTTTAGTCAAGCTGACTTGCCATTGTCATCTGTAATCAGACACTCCCATGTTATCATCCTCCTTTCTACCTGGAAGAAATCTTTTATTTGGTTATCTTTTTTTCTTCTTCTTCAGGAGTTACTCTGTGGAAAATTTAAAATAGAATTTGACCAGTTTTTAATAGTAAAATTTTCTAAGGAAAAGTTCTATTATTGGTCAAAGACAATCCATTTTTCTAATGAGCTTGCTAGACAAAAGAATAATGAGAATGGGGGGAGTATTAAATGTTTTAATAGGTACCCAGCATGAGTAAATGAAAACCTTAGTGCCTAGAATACCTTACAACTTAAAGAGGCCTCCAACACAAAGCAGGCTGTTGTCATTGCTGTTAGCTGCTCACCAGGACTAGAGATATGGTAGGACCCTATTGTTGAAGAGAAAACACATTTTGATTGTAAGCCAAGCTGAGACTGACCTGAGAACTTCCTGCTTTCCAAGAGCTGGAAAACTGTATGGGAAGCTGGAAGAGTAAAGTCAGAGTCGTCTTACTCAGCACTGGACTCTGAGTACTACTACAACACTGACCTACCAGGCAAGGCAATGCATTAGTGGCATGAAGGTTACTGGGGTAACTGCTTTCTTAGTAAATCTGGACACAGGAGGAAATTGATGTCTAACTGTAAGTTACATGACTGTAAATGTGGTCAAAGTTCATGGATTTTTTTAGAGGGTCATGAGTCCTAGGAGGGAACATATGTTGTATTGTTAAGTGAACATGTCAATTTGTCTTCTAATTATACTTATATTCATTATTGCTAATCTCAATCTTGTCCAGAGAAGCTACCCTCTGCAGTGAGCAGCAGTTAATGCAGACACTGAGATTTGGCTAAAATGCAGAGAATAAGTGACTTATTGCTAACCTGGACACCTCAAGGCTCAAGGAACATAGTGGGGAAAAGACCAAGGATGAAGAAGAGCACTGTGAAATATGCCTTTTGGACATGACATAGTCACTGTATCCACTGACTCACCACAGTCATGATCACATGAGCAAGATCAATTTCCCAGCAGGCAACATTGATTGGACTCAGTGAGTTACAAAAACAAAAATAGAAAAGACAAAAGAAAGGATAGTTTGTGAAGGTGGAAGGGGGATGTTGTAGAAGAGCAGATCGGAGAAGTTGGGGGTAGGTCAGAGATCAAGATACATTGTATACATGTATAAGTTTGTCAAGGTACAAATATAGGATATTCTAAAAACTGCATCTGTACTTGATTGATTTTTTTTTAGATTTATTTATATATGTGTGCCTGGTGTCATGAAGGTCATCTGATTGCATGGAACTGGAGAGGGTTTTTGTTTTTGTTATTGTTTTGTTTTGAGATGGGGTTTCTCTGTGTAGCCCTTCCTCTCCTGGAACTACAAAGATCAGGATGGCCTCCTACAACCTACAAATTCACGTGCCTCTGCCACCAAAGTGCTGTGATTAATTTCATCACTGGCTGGTGAAATTAGAGTTGTGGATGGTTATCAATTATTATGTGAGTCCTGGGAGCTGAACCTGGGTCCTTTGCAGGAACATCTAGTGCTTTTATCCACTAAGACATCTCTCCTGATCCTCTGTACTTGATTTTATTTTATATCCACTAATGCATAAGTAACTCTAAACACTTGTGAGAATTAGTTCATTTAGTACTTACAATAATTAGTTAACCAATTACTGCATGCCTCCCCATGTTAGGGATTAGGAAATAGAAGCATAGATAACACACTTATCCTAGGCCCTGAAAGTGTGACCTTACAGAGTCAGCTAGCAGTGACAAGAGATCATTCTTCAGCCATTGTGCTGTGTTGCTTCTCAAGCTTCCTCCCTCCCTCCCTCCCTCCCTCCCTCCCTCCCTCGTTCTTTTCTCTCTCTCTCTCTCTTTCTTTCTTTCTTTCTTTCTTTCTTTCTTTCTTTCTTTCTTTCTTTCTCTCCCATGTGTGTGTGTGTGTGTGTGTGTGTGTGTGTGTGTGTTATGTATGGTATATGTGTGTGTGTGGTGCATGTGTGTATATATATATGTATGTAAGTATGTGTATGTATGTGTGTATGTATGTGTTGTGTGTATACCTGTGTGCATGTAAATGTGGAGGTCCAAAGTTGACATTGAGAGTCTTTTTTGATCATTTTCTACCTTATTCACTGAGGCAGGGTCTCTCAGTTGAACCCAGAGAGCACTGATGGTTAGTCTAACTGGGCAGTATGTACTGGAGATTCTGTCTCTTCTGAAATTATCCCCTACACTGGTAGGAATCTGGAATTTTAGCCCCCTACTGGTGGCAATCTGGAATTACAGGGGTCCCCCACTCTGGAAGGATGTGAAATTATAGGGATCTGACATATTAATGGGAATATGAAATCACAGAGGGACCACCACACTGGTGGGGGTCTGGAATCTGGTTCTCAACCTTACAAGGAAATGGTTCCCCTTTCCTCACCCTCTAGCCACCTGTTCTCAGATTTTTTTTTTTTTTTAACAGTTTTAGCTTTGCCATTGTAATGATCACGGATTTTCAGAATGACTAATTTTGACACTACAGTCAGCAGTAGCAAATAAATGCATCCAGAATTTGAAAAAAGAATTACTTGCTCATGTGTGCTCATTGAGCATTAAGAATACAATATGATTTTTGTGAATTGACACAGTTTTGGTTATCTGAAAACACTAATATACTTCAAAGAGGGTGTTAAAATATTTTGCATGACTATAATACAAATGTGTTATTTCTGATTTTCTTACAATGTGAAACCCTTGAAAATAAGGCCTAGTAATGGACTTTCAGTTTAATTATAATGAAAAACAAAAGATGTGTTATTCCAAAGGAAGTCTAATGTTTTTTAAAAATGGTTCTTAAAAATTTCAGAAAGTGGTTGGGGGTGGAAGTGGAGCCAGCAGCGATGTACGCCTTTCATCCTAGCACTTGGCAAGAGGCAGATAAATCTCTGAGTTTGAGGCCCAGCCTAGTTTTCAGAATGAGTTCCAGGACAGCCAGGGTTACACGGAGAAACCCTGTCTTGAAAGGAAAAGAAACGAGAGAAAGAAAAAAAAAACAAAAAGACTCAAAAAGTGAGAAATTTGACCTCCAATATGTCCTTTTCTTACCAGTTATATTGGTTTGGAAATATTGAATTTTGTGACTTCATGAGCTGATTCTTCTAAGGTTGATTCTCAACCTGTGAATCACAACCCCTTTGTGGGTCCCATATCAGATAACCTGTATTTCAGATATTTACATTACAATTCATAACAGCTGTAAAATTTCAGTTATGAAGTAACATGAAATAGTTTTTTTTTGGGGGGGGGAGGTGGGTTTACCACAACATGAACTGTATTAAAGGGTCACAGCATTAGAAAATTTGAGAACCAGTGTTCTAAGGAATGAAAAATCATGAAAATTTATTTGTCAAATAACATCTAGCTTTAATTTTAAAAGAAACACAGACTAGAGATAAATGTGAAATAAAATCAAATCAGGAAGTTGATCAAGTAGGTTGTACCTTTTTCCTTTTCTTTTTTTTAGTGTGTACATGTGTTTTTATTTATTTTAATTTTTAATTTTTAATTTAATTTTTTAAAGATTTATTTATTATTATATATAAGTACACTGTAACTGTCTTCAGACCCACCAGAAGAGGGTGTCAGAGCTCATTACAGGTGGTTGTGAGCCTCCATGTGGTTGCTGAGATTTGAACTCAGGACCTTTGGAAGAGCAGTCAGTGCTCTTACCCGCTGAGCCATCTCACCAGCCCATGTCTTTATATGTAAGTGTGTGTGTGTGTGTGTGTGTGTGTGTGTGTGTGTGTGCACATGTGGGTATACATGCTTGCATGCATGCCTTTGTGTCAGTGTGTGTGTGTGTGTGTGTGTGTGTGTATGTGTGTATGTAGGACAGAGGTTAAAACTGAGTGTCTTCCTCCAGCTTACTTTTTGAGGTAGGGTCTTTCAATGAATCTGAGTTCATGAGTTTGGCTAGATTGGCAGGCCAATGAACTGCAAAGATTTACTTGCCTCTGCCCATCTCAGAGCTGGAGTTTCAAGGAGGGCCACAGTGTCTGGCTTTTATATTGTTGGGGACCTGAATTTAAAATTCTCATGCTTACTTGGCAGGTGTGTTATTGACTGAGATCTCTTCCTAGAACCTTCCTCACTTTAAAAACAAATAACAACAAAAGTAACCAGAATCTCAGTGTGTGTAAGGAACTCACAAGAATCCTTGTCCCTCTATCTCCTTAGTGCTGGTATTGCAGGCCTGAGTCACCATGCTCTGTTTAAGAGTATATTTCAATTTTCTATTTTTTTCATTACCCTTAGGTTATGCTAAATAACACTTAGTGTAGTGGACAAAGTTAGAATTTACAATTTTATTATAAACTTGGTGAGGAGATGGGGACTCAGCTTTCTCTACTTCCTAATTTGTAAAACAATAATCTGAACATCCAATATAGGACCAGACAGTGGAAGTCAAATAACCAGGAAAAGACTAAAGTTATTTACCCATATAAGAGCCTTTAGGAAGAAATTAGTTCTCTAGAATAAGAGAAGGAAGCAGGAGTAGAATGAAGGACACGGTAAGGGTTAATTTCCATCTTCTTCTACTCATGTGCCTTAAGAAAAGAGCTGTGTAAAATCCAGCAGGGTGGATCTCAGCACAAGCAGACATATGAGTCATGAAAAATGAGGGCTGGCAACTTTATCTTGCCCCTTTGACTACCCAATATGAGCACTGTATCCCACTTATGTGATGCGTATGTATGGAGCAGAGTTTGTGTGTATGTGTGTTCATTCCACAGATACTTATTAAGTTCCACTGCACACCATGCACACTGTCTGCTGCACTCCACATTTTAGCTCCCCGCCCCCCATCCCTGGACTTTCTGACAGGCTTCTAAGAACTGCTAATATCTCTCCCTCACTGTCTCTCCCACCATTATTCTCCCAGCATTCATTGTTTTTCATGAAAGGCTAAGCTTTACCATTCAATTGCACAACCAAGTGGGTGTTTTGCTTGTTTGTTTGTCCTTTTAATCTCTGCATTGCAGTCTTATCCCTCCGGGTTTCTTCTCAGCATTATCCCCCACCTCGTAATCTTTGAAGCCCTTCTGTGGGGAATGTAACCCTTCCCTGCCATGTTGCTTCTTACTTTACAAAGAAACATACACACTTAACAACCCATCATCTACCTGTGCCACGGCGAGGGAGTAGTATAGCCCCTGCTTTGCCATTAGTTCAGCATGGGTCCCTTTCTCCACCACCATGCCATCCTTCATTGTCACAATCAGGTCTGCCCCACGAATGGTGGAGAGCCTGTGTGCTACCACAATTGTAGTCCGGCCTTTGCTTGCCTACCAAACAAAAGATATGGAAAGTAAACAGAAGAGTGTTAGAGATAACTTGTGCAATAGTCAGGGCAACTTATTTTCACAATTATTTTACAAAGAATCTCACCCTGGGACATAGAAAATCAGATACTCAGCAGATTAGAAGGGCTAGTAGAAATTAGAATCTAAAAAAGTAATTTGTTCCAAATGGTGTTTTTTTTTTTAAATAAAAACCATACATAGAGTATCTTAGCTCTAGAAAGAAACCTAAGAAGAGTTTTTGAGCTATCTCACCATAAGAGCAAAATATATCTAAGATTTAAACTCATTATCATCTCTCAAATGAGCCTGTTCTTTAACAAGTTATGTGCAGACTTAAGGTTTAATGTGTTTTAATCTGACTTACAACAATAATTAGTGCATAAGTGGGCACACATAAGGGCATTGATAGATACATTTCAAACTGAATTTATCCAGCTCACATGGGCACATCATTACCAGTATTTAGAAGCCAACACTTGCCCTGTCTTGTGACAGCCACTGTTCACTCACCAGAGGGACCATTTTATTCCCAGTAATGTGTGTGTGCGCGTGTGTGTGTGTATGTGTGTGTGTGTGTGTTTATATAAATGGAATCTGCAGTCTATACACTTGATTGTCTATGTATTCATGGCTTTGAGACTAACCATTTTGCTTCCTACACCTACAAAGTATTTTACTGTATGGATATAATTTATCCATTCTATTAATAACTAGGTTTGAGTTGTGTTTAGTTTGCTTTCTATAACATATAAATTCTTTTATGTGTTTATTTAGTGAGCAAATTTATAGATATCTATCATTTGTACAGCTCAAAAGGAGCTGCTATAGGATGTCCCAGTCTATAGAGGCCCAAGGAGCAAGACAATCCAGGCAGCATGCTATTTAAACCAGCAATGGTAGGTCCCTTTTTGCCTAATAGATGAGTGTTATTATATTGAAACTTCTATTTACATTTTCCTAATGAATAATGAAGATGAGTAACTTTTCAACTGGTTAGTGAAAATGTGAAACTCTGTTTTGTGAATGGCCCAGATCTTTTGCCCATTATCATATGGAAGCCATCTTTTTTTTTTTTTTTTTTTCTAATTAATCAGGAGCTATTTACACATTAACACAATTTCACTTCAAATAGAGAAGGCCTGACTTCCAGTTATCTTCCTCAAATAGTACTGGCCACTGTCATGAAACATGAGAGACTTAAGAATGACCCCTGGGAGGCATTAAAGAAGAAAAATGGTTAGAGGAGAGAAAAATTCCATTAGTGTTAATGGACAAAGCAAAAGATGCCAACTGCTGTTTCTGTGATCAGGGTGTTGTTGCTATGTGCAGATGAGACCTGCTGGAATAGACAGGTGTACAGATTGATGGCTTGCATATGTGAGGTGTGTGCGTGCATGTGTATGCATGTTTATGTGTGTGCATGCCAACTCTAGACTTATTTCTCCAAGTAACATCCTGGAGCCACACCAGAGGAACTCTGGAAACCACTATCTAGTATCCAAAGAATCTCAAATCTGTTCTTTTTTGTACTTAAAAACAACAGTGAACCAGGAGTGTGGAACTCAAAAATGATTCTGCCCTCTTACCTTCTCCAGCGCAGTTTGAACGAGTGACTCACTCTCTGTGTCCAGGGCAGATGTAGCCTCATCTAAGATCAGAATTTTGGGGTTTCGAACTAGTGCTCGAGCAATGGCGATTCTCTGTTTCTGGCCTCCACTCATTTGAGCTCCTTTTTCTCCTACTAGTGTATTAAATTTCTAATGAGATATAGAGAGGAAAAAGCACACACATAGAAAGGTGGTAAATGATTAGAGGAGGAAAGGGCAGGCACATTCAGAGTCCTTGATTTGATCATTATAAAAACAAACATCTCTGAGGGAAAGTTCTAGCAAAGAGAACAAGCAAAGGTGACTTAGGACCAAACCAGATAACCAGAAAAAAGGATTATTAGAAAAATTCTTTATAGGAGTGAGTTTTCAAATCTCTTTTAGATGACCCCAGAATAATTTTAAAAAAATCTGTGAATCATTCTCTGTAGTAGTGTTTTTTGGTAATTTGATATGTCCTTTGGAGACTCTGAAAAATAGTAAGACAAAAATGAATTCCACTTAGCTGGGTGTTGTGATGCCCATCTGTAAACCTAGTGAGGAGGAGACACTGGCAGGATGGCTAGAAGTTCAAGGCCATGCTCAACTGCACTTTGTATTCAAAGTCAACCTGGCCTACAGGTGACTCTGCCTCAAAAACAAAAACAAAAGACAACGTGTGGTACTGCACACCTTTAATTCCACCACTCAGGAGGCAGAGGCAAATAGGTTTCTGTGAGTTCAGGCCAATCTGGTCAATGTCTGGAGTTCAAGGACAGGCAGGACTCTGTGGAGAGACACTGTCTCAAAAAAAAATAATAATAATAAAATAAAACAAACACGCAAAACCCCAAGAGACTGAACCAAACTTACACAATTTGTTTTTTAAAAGCTTTATTTTTTTCCTAAAACATCTTTCAGTCTTGGGAAACATTTAAGGCCCTCTCTATTCATTTATTTCTTGATGAACACATTGTAAACAAATTGAATATTTTTATATTATAGTGGGTAACTTCTTGTACCTGTGGTCTGTAGTAGTCATATTCTATTGGGTTATGGCACACCTCTCATCAAGGATAGACGTTCAAATATTCTTTCTAAACCTTCCATTTCTAGAGACTTATTTTTTCCTCCTAGTTTTAAAAAGGTCACTCTTGGGACTGGAGTGATGGCTCAGTGGTTGTGAGCACTGGCTGATTCTGTAGAGGACCAACATTTGGTTTCTAGAATCCACCTGTTGCTCACAATCACCTGTTACTGCAGTTCTTAAGAATCTCATGTACTGTGCTCTCTTCAGCAGCACATATACTAAAATTGGAACAATACAGAAAAGATTAGCATGGCCTCTGCGCAAGGATGACACGCAAATTTGTGAAGCATTCCATATTTTTAGAAAATCCAAAGTGAGACAGCTTTGGAGATAGAAACACAAGGAAAGAAATCAGGAACCATAGATGTGAGCATCAGCAACAGAATACAAGAGATGGAAGAGAGAATCTCAGGTGCAGAAGATTCCATAGAGAACATGGGCACAACAATCAAAGAAAATGCAAAATGCAAAAAGATCCTAACTCAAAC
>LR753372.1:537149-773663 GCA_902729485.2 Mus minutoides
AGGACACAATGAGAAGACCAAACCTACGGATAATAGGAGTAGATGAAAAAGAAGATTTTCAACTTAAAGGGCCAGCAAATATCTTCAACAAAATAATAGAAGAAAACTTCCCAAACCTAAAGAAAGAGATGCCCATGAACATACAAGAAGCCTACAGAACTCCAAATAGACTGGACCAGAAAAGAAATTCCTCCCGACACATAATAATCAAAACAACAAATGCACTAAATAAAGATAGAATATTAAAAGCAGTAAGGGAAAAAGGTCAAGTAACATATAAAGGCAGGCCTATTAGAATTACATCAGACTTCTCACCTGAGACTATGAAAGCCAGAAGATCCTGGACAGATGTTATACAGACACTAAGAGAACACAAATGCCAACCCAGGTTACTATATCCAGCAAAACTCTCAATTAACATAGATGGAGAAATCAAAGTATTCCATGGTAAAACCAAATTCACACAATATCTTTCCACGAATCCAGCCCTTCAAAGAATAATAAAAGGAAACCACTAAAACAAGGATGGAAACTACACCCTAAAAAAAACTAAAAAGGATTTCTTCAACAATTCTAAAAGAAGACAGCCTCAAGAACAGAATCCAAACTTTAACAACAAAAATGTCAGGAAGCAACAATTACTTTTCTTTAATTTCTTTTAACATCAATGGACTCAATTCCTCAATAAAAAGACATAGCCTAATAGACTGGCTATACAAACAGGACCCAACATTTTGCTGCTTACAGGAAATGTACCTTAGGGAAAAAGACAGACACTACCTTAGGGTGAAAGGCTGGAAAACAGTTTTCCAAGCAAATGGTTTGAAGAAAAAAGCTGGAGTAGCCATTCTAATATCAGATAAAGTTGACTTTCAACCCAAAGTTATAAAAAAAGACAAGGAGGGGCAGTTCATACTCATCAAAGGTAAAATCAACCAAGATGAACTTTCAATTCTGAATATCTATGCTCTGAATACAAGGGCAGCCACATTCATTAAAGAAACTGTAGTAAAGCTCAAAGCACACATTGCACCTCACACAATAATAGTGAGAAACTTCAACTCCCCACACTCACCAATGGACAGATCCTGGAAACAGAAACTAAACAGAGACACATGGACACTAACAGAAGTCATGAAACAAATGGATTTAACAAATATTTACAGAACATTTTATCCTAAAACAAAAGGATATTCCTTCTTCTTGGCGCTAAATGGTGCCTCTTCCAAAATTGACCATATAATTGGTCACAAAACAGGCCTCCACAGATACAAAAATATTGAAATTATCCCATGCATCCTATCTGACCACCATGGACTAAGGCTGATCTTCAATAACAACATAAATAATAGAAAGTGAACATTCTCATGGAAACCGAACAACACTCTACTCAATGATTCCTTAGTCAAGGATGAAATAAAGAAAGAAATTAAAGATTTTCTAGAGTTTAATGAAAATGAAGCCACAACATACCCAAACTTATGGGACACAATGAAGGCAGTCCTAAGAGGAAAACTCATTGCCCTGAGTACTTCCAAAAAGAAACTAGAGAGAGCATACACTAGTAACTTGACAGCACACCTAGAAGCTCTAGAACTAAAGGAAACAAATTCATCCAAGAGAAGTAGACGGCAGGAAATAATCAAATTCAGGGCCGAAATCAACCAAATAGAAACAAAAAGAACTATTCAAAGAATCAACCAAACCCAGAGCTGATTCTTTGAGAAAATCAACAAGATAGATAAACCCTTAGCCAGACTCACTAGAGGGCACAGGGACAGTATCTTAATTAAGAAAATCAGAAATGAAAAAGGAGACATAACAACGGAACCTGAGGAAATTCAAAACATCATCAGATCCTACTACAAAAGGCTATATACTCAACAAAGCTAGAAAACCTGGATGAAATGGACAATTTCCTAGACAGATACCAGGTACCAAAGTTAAGCCAGGATCAGATTAACGATCTAAACAGTCCCATTTCCCCTAAAGAAATAGAAGCAGTCATCAATAGTCTCCCAACCAAAAAAAAAGCCCAGGACCAGATGGGTTTAGTGCAGAGTTTTATCAGACCTTCAAAGAAGACCTAATTCCAACTCTCCTCAAACTACTCCACAAAATAGAGACAGAAGGTACCCTACCCAATTCATTCTATGAAGCCACAATTACTCTGATACCTAAGCCACAGAAAGATCCAACAAAGAAAGAGAACTTCAGACCAATTTCCCTCATGAATATCGATGCAAAAATACTCAATAAAATCCTTGCAAACCGCATCCAAGAACACATCAAAATGATCATCCATAATGACCAAGTAGGCTTCATCCCAGTAATGCAGGGATGGTTTAATATACGGAAATCCATCAATGTAATCCACTATATAAACAAACTCAAAGACAAAAACCACATGATCATTTCGTTAGATGCTGAGAAAGCATTTGACAAAATCCAACACCCATTCATGATAAAAGTCTCGGAATGATCAGGAATTCAAAGCTCATACCTACACATAATAAAAGAATATATAGCAAACCAGTAGCCAACATCAAAGTGAATGAATGGAGAGAAGCTGGAAGCAATCCCATTAAAATCAGGAACTAGACAAGGCTGCCCACTTTCTCCCTACCTATTCAATATAGTATTTGAAGTCTTAGCCAGAGCAATTTGACAACAAAAGGAGATCAAGGGGATACAAATTGGAAAGGAAGAAGTTAAAATATCACTGTTCGCAGATAATATGATAGTATATATTCGGGACCCCAAAAATTCCACCAGAGAACTCCTAAACCTGATAAACAGCTTCAGTGAAGTAACTGGATATAAAATTAACTCAAACCAGTGGCTTTTCTCTACACAAAGGATAAAAGGGCTGAGAAAGAAATTAGGGAAACATCACCCTTCACAATAGTTACAAATACTATAAAATACCTTGCTGTGACTCTAACTAAGGAAGTGAAAGATCTGCATGACAAGAACTTCAAGTCTCTGAAGAAAGAAATTGAAGAAGATCTCAGAAGATGGAAAGATCTCCCATGCTCATGGATTGGCAGGATTAATATAGTCAAAATGGCTATCCTGCCGAAAGCAATCCACAGATTCAACGCAATCCCCATCAAAATTTTAACTCAATTCTTCACTGAGATAGAAAGGGAAATTTGCAAATGCATCTGGAATAAAACCTAGGATAGCAAAAAACGATTCTCAACAATAAAAGAACCTCTGGGGGAATCACCATGTCTGAATTAAGCTGTACTACAGAGCAATTGTGATTAAAAACTGCATGGTACTGGTACAGCAACAGACAGATAGATCAATGGAATAGAATTGAAGACCCAGAAATGAATCCACACACCTATGGTCATTTGATCTTTGACAAGGGAGCTAAAACCATCCAGTGGAAAAAGGACAGCATTTTCAACAAATGGTGCTGGCACAACTGGCTGTTAGCATGTAGAAGAATGCAAATTGATCCATTCTTATCTCCTTGTACAAAGCTTAAGACTAAGTGGATCAAAGACCTCCACATAAAACCAAAGACACTGAAATTTATAGAGGAGAAAGTGGGGAAAACCCTCGAAGATATGGGCACAGGGGAAAAATTCCTAAACAGAACAGCAATGGCCTATGCGGTAAGATCAAGAATTGACAAATGGGACCTTATAAAATTGCAAAGCTTCTGTAAGGCAAAAGACACAGTCAGCAAGACAAAAAGGCCACCAACAGGTTGGGAAAGGATTTTTACCAATCCTAAATCTGATAGGGGACTAATATCCAACATCTACAAAGAGCTAAAGAAGCTCTAGAGCTAAAGAAGCTCCAGAAAAATGAATAACCCCATTAAAAAATGGGGTACAGAGCTAAACAAAGAATTCTCAACTGAGGAATTCCAAATGGCTGAGAAACATCTGAAAAAATGTTCAACATCCTTAATCATCAGGGAAATGCAAATCAAAACAACACTGAGATTCCACCTCACACCAGTCAGAATGGCTAAGATAAAAAATTCAGGTGACAGCAGATGCTGGCGAGGATGTGGAGAAAGAGGAACACTCCTCCATTGCTGGTGGGATTGCAAGCTTGTACAACCACTCTGGAAGTCAGTCTGGCGTTTTCTCAGAAAATTGGACATAGTACTAACAGAGGATCCAGTAATACCTCTCCTGGGCATATACCCAGAAGATGTTCCAACTGGTAAAAAGGACACATGCTCCACTATAGTCATAGCAGCCTTATTTATAATAGCCAGAAGCTGGAAAGAACCCAGATGTCCCTCAACAGAGAAATGGATACAGAAAATGTGGTACATTTACACAATGGAGTACTATCCTGTTATTAAAAAATGAATTTATGAAATTCTTGGGCAAATGGATGTATCTGGAGGATATCTTCCTGAGTGAGGTAACCCAATCACAAAAGAAGTCATTGGATATGCGCTCACTGATAAATGGATATTAGCCCAGAAAGTTAGAATACCCAAGATACAATTTGCAAAATATAAGAAAATCAAGAAGGACGACCAGCGCGTGGTTACGTCATTCCTCCTATGAATAGGAAACAAAATACTCATGAAAGGAGTTACAGAGACAAAGTTTAGAGCTAAGACGAAAGGATGGACCATCCAGAGACTACCCCACCGGGGGATCCATCCCATAATCAGTCACTAAACTCAGACACTATTGCATAGGATAGCAAGTGTTTACTGAAGGGACCCTGATATAGCTGTCTTGTACAGAAGTGGATTCTCACAGTCATCTATATGATGGAACACAGGGCCCACAATGGAGAAGCTAGCAGCCCAGGATAGCCATGCAGCCCAGAGTGACCTTGGACTGCTCTTGTGTCATCCTGCCTCCACCTTCCAAGTGCTGGGATTACATGCATAGGCCATCATGTTTGGATTTATATGGTTCTGGGAATCAAATCCAGGGCTTCTTGCATGATAGACAAACTCTGCTCAGTTGTATCCTCAGTTCATGCAGTGGCATTCTGGTTTTTTGGGCTGTGCTTTTTTTTTTTTTTTTTTCATTTTTCCTTTGGTGATTTCATACATATATACAATGTATTTATATTCTGTCTACCCTCTAGGACCCTATTGCATCCAAATGACAACTCCTCCTTCACTTGTGGCTTCTGCTCCCAGCTTCAAGCCCTGCCTCTCTGTCCTTTACTGAGTCTAGTGTACTTGGGTGTATGAGCATCTGCTGGAGCAAGTGGCCCCTACCACAGCCCACATCCCTGAAGTAGCCTGCCCTTCCCTTCCTCAATATCCTTTGCCAATAGCTCCTCAGCTAGGGGTGTTTTTGAAATGTGCTCATGACCTGACAGTGGTTTATGCTGTTGAATGGTATCTGTTGAGTGGTGTGCTCATGTGGCTCCACAATGTCAATCTCCCTTGGGCTCTCAGGTGCAGCCTCATCAAACAAAAACACCTCCAAGCCCTACTGAGGCCAGTTAAAATTGAATTTCAGAAAATGGTTGAAATATCTAAGCTTAAAAATTCATTGCTTCTCTGGTATCTAAATTTAACTGGGAACCCTGTATTTCATCTGATAATAACTTGTTAACTCAGGTACTTATTTCCAAGTTTTGATTATTATGAATAAAGCTTCTATGAATATTCATAAAAAATAGAATTTGTGATTATGTTTTCTTTTCTAGTGGAAGACGATACATAGAAATAGTGAGCTGTCCTGATTGTATGATTAACAGTCTAGCAGGCAAACTGCTTTATCAACTGCTGTTCTTTTCAGATGGGAGGAGTGGTCCAAGTGCTTATATCAGCACCCAAGTTATTTCAGCAAGTCTTTTTCACTTTGGCCATTCTAGCAAGTGTGAAAGCACATCTGACTGCAGCTTTTTCAGCTTTTCTTGATGACTAATAAGACTGTTCAGTTTTACATGTGTTGCTCATTTAGCACACCTTCTGCCAACCCTGACGTTCTATTCTTTAAACTCTTAGTTTCCTGGTTTCTGATTGTAACAGTTTTTTAATAGTCTGTATGTGTGCCCTGGTCAGGTAGAGACATTTGGAACATTTTCTTGTATGGTGTATCTAACCTTTTAATTTTCTACATGATGTTCTTTGAAAGAAGGTTTTAATTTAATTTAATTTAATCTAGTTTGTATCTTTCTTTTTGTTATTGCTTTTTTTTCCCTCTTCTTGGGGTACGAGTTCAGGGCCTGTGCACCTCCTCAAACACCCCACAAGTTATATCCTCAGCCTTTAGTCTCAGTTTTTTTAAAAATTATTTTTCAGAAATGTATATAATGTATCTTGACCATATTCCCACCCCTCTTTTGAGACATGGTCTTATTATTCAGTTAGGCTCTTTTCAAACTTGACATTTTCCTGCCACTGCCTCCTCTGTCTCTTGAATACTGGGATCACAAGTGCAATCACACATACTTGGACGATTTATACTTTTTTTAAAGATAAATATCTTTTTAAAAAGATTTCTTTCTTTCTTTCTTTCTTTCTTTCTTTCTTTCTTTCTTTCTTTCTTTCTTTCTTTCTTTCTTTTCTTTCTTCCTTGCCTCCTTACTTACTTCTTTATCCCCCCTCCCCCTTTCATGAGTACACTGTAGCAGTCTTCAGACATAACAGAAGAGGGCATCAGATCCCACTTCAGATGGTTGTGAGCCACCATGTGGTTGTAATTGAACTCAGAATCTCTGGAAGAGCAGCCAGTACTCTTAACCGTGTAGCTATCTCTCCAGCTCCTTACATATTTTCCTAAAAGATTTATTAAAAAAAACACTAAACAACTCTTTGCATGTGTCTAAATGCCTAGGGAAGCCAGAAGATGGTTGTGGTTCTCTGGCACAAGAGTTACAATATGTGTGCTAGGAGCCAAACTTGAGTCTTCTGGAAGAGCAGCAAATGCCATTAACTGCTGAATTATCTCAGTAGCCTCTGTGTTACCACTTTAGAAAGCAGTACATAGCTTCCTAAGAGTTCTTTGCTTACCTCAACATCACGATTCTCTTCTTTCTGCTAAGGTATTAAATCTATTAATTATTATTTTGAGACTGTTTTACCAACTAGTTCAGATTGGTTCTGTACTTGTTATGTAGTGTGGGCTGGCCTCCAAATGGTGATTCTCCTGCCTCAGCTCTCTAAGTGATTTTCTACACTTTTATTTTTGAAATACAAGCTAATATTTTGCTTTAAGATATATGTCAAATTAATTTTCATTTGTGGTGTAATGCAAAAACCACAGCTCATTGGACGTCTCATTCCAGTACCATTTGATTAAATTTTTTGCTTTCACCTGATTAATTCTATTAGCCTTGCTAAAACTTAATTGATACATGGTCCCGCTTTGAGTGTTTGCTCTGCTGTTCTCCTTGTTCACAGATGTTCCTCTTTCTGTTGTCTTGAACAAGATGTTGTGAGTGTGTGCTAGAATTGCTGTTTCATCTATATTCACATTTTGATTTTATAAGCACAAAAATATTTGGGAGTCTATCCATCACTTTCTACACATATACAGAACAGTCATGGGATTCTCTAATTGGCAAAGAATCACATTTATAGGTTAACTTGGGAAGAATATACATCCTTAAAAGCAACTGACTCTTTAATAAATGAAGCACAATTTATTTAGGACTTCTTTTATTGTTTTGGCTCATCTTTTATTAAATGTATTCTTAAGAAAATTTATTTTGAAGACTTGTGAGACCTTTAAATTTTTTTTTATAACTTTCACCACTATTTAAAAATTTAGTTGATTTGTAAAAAAATTTGGGCTCATTATTTGCTTTTTCTTTGAATTTGTTTGGTAGTTGGTGTCTTTGAAGGGGTTGACCCTCCCTCTCCTAAGCTGTTAAATCCATAGGCACAAGGGGGTTCATAGTTTCCCTTAAGGTCAACTTTTCAGTGACTGTGAGGTCATGAATGGCTTTTGCTGCTGATTCTCTGTCTTTCTGTCTCTGTCCTCCCCCTCCTCCCTCTCATTCTTCTCCCTCTTTTCTTTCTCCTTTTCTTACTCCCTCTTCTTCTCCCCTTTCTCATGTTCTCCCCCCCTCCCCCCACCACCCCCAACCCCCAGTGACTATGCCTGTGAACACTGGCATTCATCACACTAACCTTTAGTTTCTCCTTTTATTCTTTGGATTACAGCATTGTGACTTACTATTAAATTTACCGCAAAGGGCATCTTTGTTTATACATGTTCTTTTAGTAAAGTAAATACCAACTTGCAGAGTCAGGTTGAAGAGTACATGGAAATGCTCTTGAATTCTAAGTGAGAGGCGGGAGAGCACTGTCCATTTGAGGAAATTCACTGAAAGGAATAAAAGACCAGCAAAAGGCAATGTGCTGCTTCCCAACCAAGGAAAGGAACCTTCAAGCCCTGAGTGATCTTGCTGGCCTGCATGCTATGTTAATCGCTATGTTGGCATAATANTTTTTTTTTTTTTCTGGTAGATTGGAACTAACAAATCTTCAAGAAATTTTAATTAAGATCCTATGAAACCACAAACTAAGTATTAATAAGGTTATTAATAAGACACACAAACACTGTAGGTGCTACAAATGTTATATAGACAGATACCATCAGCTTTGTTGTTTTAAGACTGATGGTGTCTATAAGGTTCTAGCCTTTTTTATTTCTCAATGTCCTATTCAATCCCAAAAGGTAAAATTTCCTTCTCTGTCTTCTTAGGTAGCACAGTCACCTCTACATATTCCAGAGACAGAGTTGGAATTGGCCATCAGAGACTCCATTCCTTATAGCCCTGACATTTGTGTGAGAATCAGCACTTCTTTACACTGATTCAGTAATTTATTTAGTCAGTATTAGCATAAACTCAGGCCTACAAAGTTCTGAACAAGTGTTCTTTTAAAGACAATATAGTAAGCGTTAACTAGAAACATTAAGAATTAGTATTTTTTCTTTTTGTGTACATGTTAATGTATGTGCATGTCATGTGTATAGAAAACAGTGTTTGGGTATGTGCACATGTGTGTGCATAGGGAACAGTGTTTGCGATGTTCACATGTGTGCACAGGGAACAGTGTTTGGGATGTTTATATGTGTGCATAGGGACCAGTGTTTGGGATGTTTACATGTGTGCATAAGGACCAGTGTTTGGGATGTTCATATGTGTGCATAGGGACCAGTGGTTGAGTCTCTTCCTGGATCAATTTCCTCCTTAATTTTTGAGATAGGATCTCTTAGGGAACCTGGAGCTCACCAATTCATCCACACTCACTGGCCACCAAGCCTCAGAGATCCAGTTTTCTGGCACTAGGATTGCAGATGTGCAAGTCACTGAGCCATCTCCCCAGCCCCTCCTACATGATTTTTCCCAGCAGTCTGCACTTACACAGCCTTCTTCTGGGTCATACAGCCTCTGCAGAAGCTGGACTGTTGTACTCTTGCCACTGCCACTGGGACCAACCAAAGCTACTGTCTCTCCAGCCTTAATCTTGAGATTGAGACCTTTCAGAACCTGTTAGATGCACAGGAATGATACAGTTAGGAATGATAGACAATTATATACATACAGTCAGAAAATTAATCTGTAATTGTAAACAGAAAAATTCTTAGGTGGCACATGAAAACAATTTAGATCTTATATTTATTTGTATAATACCTCATTTATACCTACAGTAATACACAGTTTGGGAGTATAGTATTTAAAATTTTCTTTATACACAGAAGAGATCTAATTTAAGAGTTATCTAGCCACAGAAAACTCTTCACATATTTTTATTAGCATATTTTAATTGTACAAAATATAATGGGTTTCATTATGACATTGCCATACATATGTATAATATATCTTGATCACATTCATCCTCCATTGCTTTCTCTTTCCCTCTTTCCTCTCTCTTCCTTCTCCCTTCCTCTTTCCATGTGCACATTGTATATGCACATGCTGTGTGTTTGCATGTATGCAGGTATGTGTGTATGTGTGTGTGTGCATACACATGGAGGCACCATGTTCACAGCAGGAGTTTTCCTCAATTGTTTTCCACCTTATATATTGAGCCTAGATTTCAGTGAGACTGGGTTGGTTAGCATTTGGTGGGGATTCTATCTCTGCCTCCCATATTCTGGGACTATGAGTGGGCTGCCATACCCACCAGGTTTTAAGTGGAGATCTGGACCCTGGGTCTTATGTTTGAGTAGTGGGTACCTTACCTGCTCACTACCAAGTAAAACATCTACCAAGCCTGCAAACTGCATATTTTTAACTGAAATACCTTGCATGAATCTTATGACAACAAAATTAACGTTTTATCTTTTAATTTGTAACATGCGGAATCTTGACAAATAATTGAGTTACTTAGGAAAGTTCCCCTTTAGAATAGGTCTAATATTTTTTACAAGGCATATTCAAAATAGCAAGTCGGAAGTGGAAAACTAAGTCTTGAAAGTTAAGCTGTTCTTGACTTTCACCTGTGCAAAGTGGCATGCCCCCCTCCCTCCTGATCCCACACAGATACACAAATTAGTTAAAGACAATTGTTTACCCAGATATGCTAGCCAGGAGTTTGCTTGGGGTACTAGTGAAAACCCAGCTTCAAAATAAAGAAACAAATAAGAATTGTTTAGAACCCAGAGAGCATGGCCTGGGCATTATAAGCATAACTGGTGCTCAGAGTCCCAGAACCCAGCTTAAATGTATATTCAAAATGCAGTCTAAAATGCAGTGTTAGGAGAAAAGGCAAAAAACAAAAACAAACAAACAACAACAACAACAACAACAACACCCAGACAACGATGGTGACAAGCAAGTCATAAAGCAAAAGACTCTGAGAATTTCAGTAAAAAACGTTGGCCAGAGAAAAAACAGAGAAAGGAGTGGACACATTATTTTTAATCCAAATTCTAAAAGACACATTAGAAGTTGGTAGCACTAGCAATCTCATTTGTTTCACATAAAATTTTGTCCCCCCCTTTTATCCTAATTACGTATTTTGTTAGTATCTGCCTTTTGTAATCCTTAACAATGCTACTTTTGAGGGTGGGTAGCAGAGGGAGCAAATGCATTAATTAAATATAAGGAAAATTTAATAGGAGCAGCAGACATATTTTCCCAAGAATTATTTGTTTTTAAAAGATTAGTTTGTTGAGTGCACTCCAAGAGGGCAGTGGGCTGGGCATTAGCTAGACTGAGTCTCCTTAGAACTATTAAAGGCTGAGTGATTCTAGTGGGACAGACTGTGTTTTGATAAATGTGTGTCTGTGCACAGGCACAGGTATGTACGTGTGCCTGTGTGTGTGAATGAGAGTGTGGAAAGTGAGAGGAAGGGTAACTAAGATACAATTGCGCATGCAGTAAAAGCCCCAAAGGTGGGAGAGGGAAGGCCTAACACACCTGAAGGTTGGAAACTCCCAGATTCAAATGAATTAAATACAGCTGGATAATATCCCCGCATCACCAGTAGGTGGCAGCATTAATCCAAGACATTTTAGTGTGTTCAGAAAAGGAGAGTGGAGGAAACATAAGTAGTTAAAAATGCCTGGGGCTGGTGAGATGGCTCAGCGGGTAAGAGCACCTGACTGCTCTTCCGAAGGTGATAAGTTCAAATCCCAGCAACCACATGGTGGCTCACAACCATCCGTAACGAGATCTGGCTCCCTCTTCTGGAGTGTCTGAAGACAGCTACAGGGTACTTACATATAATAAATAAAATAAATCTTAAAAAAAAAAAGGAAAATATAAATCACTGTTCCAGATAACACATGTTGGAATAACCCATATCCACACGTGTTGTAAGGTATGTTCTTGTATTCTCAATTGTTAATTGCTGGGTCGGCAGCTCCAGACTAGCAAGATATATGTAAATATTTGTTGTTTCCTCACCTGATTCAAGAGAAAAAGCAAGCTTCGGTGGGGAAGGTCACACGTAGTATTTCCCCTAATCCCCTACTCCCAGGCCGAAAAGGGGCTTTTTGCATAATAAAGAGCTGGCGGCTGGAGCTGGGGCTGAAGGGCAGGCAGGGCAAAGGATTGACAGGATTGTTTAGAGGATTGTGAGACAGAAAGAAAGGTAGTAAGGCCCTGACGTAGAGCAGAGAGAGAGAGCCAAATGACAGGAGAAGTCTGCTTAAATTATGGGTTAGCTGTTAGACTGCCCAGCAAACAGGCTAACAGCCTTATACTATACAGATATCTCCGCATCTTTATTATTAAACCACAAGCCCCGCAATATCTAGTTATATTTGTTCACTGCTTGTCAGTCTGCCTAGATATTGGTCTGCTTGCTTCTTTAGGCAAGTAGACAAAATCTGGGTTAAAATCATCCTAAAGAAGGGATGGGGAGATGTCTCACTGGGCAAGTACTTGGCTGGCATGCAAGTGTGAGGACTGCAGTTCAACTCCAGAGCACTCATACCGATTCTGGAAGGGGTGGAGGCAGCCCATCTGTAATCCCAGTGTGGGAAACAGCAACAGGGGATCCCTTGGCTAGCAAACTGGCTAGCAAACTGGCTAGCAAATTGGCTAGCAACCTGGCTAGCAAACTAGCTGAATTGTCGAACTTCTGAAAGTTCAAGTGAGAGACACTTCCTCAATATGTAAGGTGGAGGCTTATTACAGAGGACGCCAAATGTTGATCTCTGGCCTCCACAGGTACATGCACACATGTACACGAACACTTCCACCAGTTAACATGTTTATAGTCACATACCACACATACATAAATAAAAGAATCTTTAAAAAATGTTCCCACAACAGAAGATTCTGGCGTGAAGACAATGTCAGAAAATGGAAGAATGAAACTGAATTTAACCTACCTTGGTAGAAGGTCTTGATGGATAGCTGAAAGAAACGTTTTTAAATTCTATGTTTCCTTCTATACATTCAGGAACATATCCAGCTGTTGAAAAGTTATCTATATTGGGTTTCTTGGAAAAACAAAGAGATTGTTATATATCTTTAAAGGGTTAAGCTGACACTGCCTCTATCCCAGAATAGTTTAGAGATGAGCCCTAAAGTTCTTTTAAAATCTCCTTCCTGTTTTAGAAGTACATGAAACTAGACATGAAGTTTTGTCTTTCTTTTTCTCTCTTTCTTCATTTTTTCTTTCTTTGTTTGTTTATTTGTTTTATTGGGTTTTTTTTTTTTTTTTGAGACATGGTTTGTCTGTGTAGCCCCAGTTAGAACTTGTTCTGAAGACCAGGCAGGCTAGCCTCAGACTCACAGAAATCCACTTGCTTCTGCCTCTTGAGTGCTGGGATTAAAAGTGTCTGCTGCCACCACCACCAGGCAGACATGAAGTTTTCAATAAAAAAAAAATTCCCCCCACAAAAGTTAACCACAATCTTTCATTCTATAACCAAATGACCAGTGTTTAGGTTTTACCCACCCTGTGGTTTTAGTGAGTTGAATGTTCCTGTCTTTCAGGTTCCTTCTTGCAGTAAGGACAGCTATCTTTCAATGTAGTGAGAGCTCCTACCTTATCAATAACCTGGAAAATATTAAAGGCGGCTCCTCTGGCTACAGTGAAGGTTTCCAGGTGAGGGGCTACAGATCCAATGCAGTAACTACTATGGATCACACTGAAGAAAACCTACAGGGACAAAGTAAACAATAGTCACCATGTTAGTGATGTAATAAAGACAATGGGGTTGGGAGGTGTGTTTAGCCTGTGCTCATGGACTGTGAGAGGATTTACATAAGAATATGGAGGACAGGATGAAGACTGTAAGGAAAGCACAGTCTGCCCCAGCAGTCTTTGCCTATTCTCAGGATGACACTCCACTGCTTGAGTTTGTGTCTCTCCAGCTGCAGTAACGTTTGAGCTGCCTGAACCATGCTGACCCACAGGAAGCTTCCCAGAAGCTGAGTGTACTCCTATGGGCCCTTCCCCTCTACTATGGACAACACTGGGAGATTTAGCAGGAGAGTGATTGAAGTGATAGTTCAGAGACATTGTACTGCTTCCATCCTGTTTTTAAAACTGCTCTGTTATTCACTGTCCTTATTTAGGCAAAAGCCTCTGCAGAAAAGGTCAAATAAGGAATGAATTCTACAATGTCATGCACTTTTCTCTGTCATTCAGATGTGGGAACTAAAGAGTAAAAATGTCAGCTCCTAGTTCTTCATATGAGACGAACGAACAAACAGCTTAGAGCCTTAACTATGAAAGTCTCAAATTTAAAAGATTAATTTAACTGAAGGAAGAGACATCTATCTAAGATGGAAAGACCAAACAAAAATGGAAGCAGTAGAGAAGGTCCCTTTGCTTACCAGGACAGATCTCTTTAAGCCTGAACTGATGTGTCTGATGTAGAGACTTGAGATTAGTGGAATAATTTTCAATTTCATACATAACTGTAGCAGTTTAAAAGACTCTGGATTGCAAGATTGGAAAGGGTTACATGAAGCTTTCTCTTTCTTTCTTCTTTCTTTCTTTCTTTCTTTCTTTCTTTCTTTCTTTCTCTCTCTCTTTCTCTCTCTCTCTCTCTCTTTCTTCTTCTTCTTCTTCTTCTTCTTCTTCTTCTTCTTCTTCTTCTTCTTCTTCTTCTTCTTCTTCTTCTTCTAATATTTCTGTGTATGTGTCTCTGTGTGAGTGTTTTTGCACACCAATGCAGATGTCAGAGGAGGTCAGAGGGCACTGGGTCCCCTGGAGTTGGAGCTGAAGATGAATGCAGTTGTGAACCATCCCCATCCAACATGGGTGCTGGAACTGAATTTGGCTCCTCTGCAAAAGCAGAGCATACTTGACCACTGAAGGAAAGGCCATCCAGAGACTGCCCTACCTGGGGATTCATCCCATATACAGTCACCAAACCCAGACATTATTGTGGATGCTAACAAGTGCTTACTGACAGAAGCCTGATATAGCTGTCTCTTGAGAGGCTCTGCCAGTGCCTGACAAATACAGAGGTGGTTGCTTTCAGCCATCCATTGGACTGAGCACAGGGTCCCCAATGGAAGAGCTAGAGAAAGGACCCAAGGAGCTGAAGGGGTGTGCAGCCCTATAGGAGGAACAACAATATGAACCAATCATTACCCCAGAGCTCCCAGGGACTAAACCACCAACCAAAGAGTACACATGGAGGGACCCATGGCTCCAGCTGCATATGTAGCAGAGGATGACCTTGTTGGACATCAGTGGGAGGAGAGGCCCTTGATCCTGTGAAGACTAGATGCCTCAGTGTAGGAGACTGCCAGGACAGGGAATTGGAAGTAGGTGGGTTGGTGAGCAGGGTAGGGTGGAGGGATGGGATGGAGGGATTTGGGAGGTGAAACTGGGAAAGGAGATAACATTTGAAAAGTAAATAAAGAAAATATCATGAAAAAACAAAACAAACAACCCCCAAAACAAAATAAAACAAACAAATAAACACCCCCCCAACTAAACTCTAGGAAGGAAAGATGATCTAAGCCTGCTGACTTTGTTTCCAAATAAGACTTACAGCAAGAATAGTTCCGATGGTGTAACCAGGCTCTCCACCAAAAATCAAGGAGGTTCCATACCAAAAAGCCAGTCCATAGGCTCCATTCATAAAGAAGTAAACAGCTCCAAGAGACAGCTTTGAAGCTGTAGCCCTCTTTATGCCAGCATCCTTTGCGTCCTTTAAGTGCTGTGTATACCTTGCAAAGCAAAACACCAAGTAATAGAAACCATCGGAGAAAACAGAACCAAGCGTCTTTTTTTTATCATAATTAAAGGGACAGACCTTTGAATTTCTTTCTCTTGGGCTCCAAAGGCTGTGACTGTTTGGATTGATGACAAGGCTTCTTCAGCCACAGCCCCAGCTTTGGAATAGGCATCCAGCTCCTTGCTGGTCAATGAGATAATCATCTGTAATAAGCACAGTCACTGTTAGGTAAAGAATGAATTCGCTATGATTTGAAATGTTCCTCAGAGGCTGGTTCAGCTGGCATCATTTTTGGGGAGTCTATGGAACATAGGCTATTACAGGTGGGTTATAGTACACTTCTGGCTTTACTCTCTTTCTCTACGTCCTGGTCTTTGGAGGTGGGAAGTCCAGTCACACCCTTTGTCCACCACTGGCTCACTCTCTACCTTTCCTGTTCAGGTGGTTTAAAACAAATTATGAACCCCAAATTGCCAGAAGCCATCAGCTTGTGGTACCCAGAACAGTAAGAGAGAGTTAAAAGCTAGGGTTCATCAGCTTTTGGCCTTCGTCTGACACTATGACCTACCTCAGCACCTCAATACCTGACCCTCTCAGGGCAGGACCAAAATAAAACTTTAGTCTCTCTTGTTATTTGAGCTACAGCAACACAAAACTGACTCTGATGGTTAGTTTTAATTGACAGCTCGACAGATCTAGAATTAGATCAGTCTGGTCTGTGAGAATGTTTGTTGAGTATTATTTTGATTATATTAATTGAGGAGGGGAGACCTACCCATTACAGATGGACTGATTCCCTTGGCAGGTGATCCTGAGTTGTATAGGATAGAAAGGAGCTGAATACATGCATGCACACATTTATTCTCTCTCTGCCCTTGACTTCTCTGCTGTGATGTACTTTATCCTGGAACTATGAGCTAAATAAACCCTTCCTTTCCCAAGTTGCCCTTGTCAGAGTAGATTTTCACAGCAACAGTAAAGGAAGCTAGAGCATTAGCCAATAGAGAATCAGAAGGAGTGAGACTTTACAGAGTACTTAACTTTCACATAATTTGAAACCCGAATAGCTTCTCATTACCCAGCATCTAAATTCTGAGTTTTTCTCCTACTAGTGAAGCCTCATTGAATCCTCTGTATTTTAAAAGCAACTTTTAGATGTAGGTAGTTTTACTGGTACAATGACTTAGCAAAGAACATTAGAAACATTATTTGTCTCATGGACATTGAAAATTACTGAGCCTGACTTGAATTGATTTGTTATTATGCACAAAAGGAAGGATTCAGGGGGGGTTAGGTCACAGGACTATAGCAGGAAGAGGAAAGTCTCTTATGAATGGAGAATGGTCCTGAAGCCATTGCTATTCATATATGCTGGAATATGGTCAGTACATGTTTTATTTCTCAACACTAGGAGGTGAGACTTAAAAAGAAAAAAGGAGGTCATTACTATTTTGGACAGTAAGTAGGATAATCTGGTTTCTTAAAAATTCTGAAATAGCAGGTACCTCTTCCTTTATTATAATCCATTTGCCAATCCTTTGGAGCTTTATTGGTAAAATAGTTCAGTGAAAGGAAAAAAAAAAAAAAAACAACAGTTCCACATCATAGCTGGGAGTTTTGTCTTGCCTAGTCATGTAACAAACCATTTGTTTCCAAAATATCAAAGTACATTCTATACAACTGGAGGTGATTTGGTGTAGAAGAAGCTTCCCTGGCTGGTGATGTCATGGGATGGTATAAACGGAATACTAATTAATATATTAGTTAGGGTTACTATTGCTGGGATGGAATACCATGGCCATAACCAACTTGGGGAGGAAAGGATTTATTTTGTCCATAGTTCTGTATAACAGTTTGTCATTAAAAGCAGTGAGGGCAGGAACACACAGGGCAGGAACCTGGGGGCAGAAGCTCATGCAGAGCCCACGGAAGGGTGCTGCTTACTGGCTTGCAAGTCTGCTTTCTTATAGAACCCAGGACAATCAGCACAGAGGTGGCACCATCCACAATGGGATGGCCCTCCCCCACTGATCACTAATTAAGAAAATGCCTTAAAGCCAGATCTAATGGAACATTTTCTCAGTTGAGGCTCCTTCCTCTCTGATGACTCTAGCTTGTGTTAAGTTGATATAAAACTAGCCAGAAGCCTGTTATAGCTGTTTCCTTAGAGGCTCTGCGAGTCCCTGACAAATACAGAGGTGGATGCTCTCAGCCAACCATTGGGCTGAGCACAGGGTCTCCAATGGAGGAGCTAGAGAAAGGACCCAAGGAGCTGAAGGGGTTTGTAGCCCCATAGGAGGAACAAAAATATGAACTTAACCATTATCTCTAGAGCTCCCAGGGACTAAACTACCAACCAAAGAGTACACAGTGGGACCCATGGCTCCAGCTGCATATGTAGCAGAGGATGGCCTTGTTGGACATCAATGGGAGGAGAGGCCCTTGATCCTGTGAAGGCTTTCTGCCCCAGTGTAGGGGAATGCCAGGACAGGGAAGTGGGAGTGAGTGGATTGGTGAGCAGGGTTGGGGGAAAGGTTGGGATGGGGGTTTGGGGAGGTGAAATGAAGAAAGGGGATAACATTTAAAATGTGAATAAAGAAACTATCAAAACAAAACAAAACAAGACAAAAAAATTAGTCAGAACAGCTAATCATTTTCTGAGTTTACTTAACAAAGATAACTCCACAGTAGATTACTAGAGGGCAAGACCATGTTGTGCTAAGCCTTGTACATATTAAATATTTAGTAAATGCTTGCCAAATTAAGCTGAATTGAAGGAGATCCTGCACCCTAATGACTCTTGTCATTTGGGGAGAAATTTGGCTCTCACTTGCTTCAGTTAATGTAGCAGTGGGACTTAGATTCCTTCTGCTGTATCTTTACAACTCTGTCCACTTTTTGCATGAGAGGATAAAGTTCTGTTCTTAGTAACACATTCTGGGCTTTTTTTTCCCTATTGAATAATCCTCATTTCATGCAAGTTTGAAATAAAGATGAGGATTACAAGGTCAACAGGAGAAGCCAGACTATCACAGACCGGCTGTCTAATGCTCTTCAGTGTGATAGCCTTTGCCAGGTTGTCCATCTTCCTCTAAGCAACCATTCACTCACATGACTGTGAACAACCCATTGAAACATATTGAGTCACAGGCACAAAAGACATGAAAGGAGAAGGGTGATTAGTCCGGAAGAGGAAGAGAAGGAGAGTGAGAGTGGGAGGAAAGCAACAAGAGAGGCAATGGGGAGAATGTGATAAACTACATTTTATACATGTATGAATGAATCCCATTGTTATGTACAATTAATAAATGCTAGTAGAAAACTTTAAAAAGATCTTTTGTCTAAATATCCAAGCTTCCTTTTAAGAAAACAGTCAACTACAGGTATTTTTATTGATAGAAATTTTTTTTCCAATTTTTATTAGATATTTTCTTCATTTATATTTCAAATGTTATCCTGAAAGTCCCCTAAACCTTCCCCCATCCCCTGCCCTGCTCCCCTACCCACCCACTCCCACATCTTGGCCCTGGCATTCCCCTGTACTGGGGCATATAAAGTTTGCATGACCAAGGGGCTTCTCTTCCCAGTGATGGCCAACTAGGCCATCTTCTGCTACATATGTAGCTAGAGACAGAAGTCTGGAGGTATTAGTTAGTTTATATTATTCAGATAGAAATCTTTAATTCAACTTGTATTATCCTAATAGCAAGTGAGCCAGGAAATTTTGTGGATTTGATTTTTGAAAATTGAGTATTACAAAATTAAAAACACAGTGCCTTTGATGTGATGGGCACATGCACTGGACAACTATGGAGATATGATTTTGAGAGATATTAGGGATATTTAGGCTTCTGGAGAATGAACACACACACACACACACACTCTCTCTCTCTCTTTACCAGATTGTAAACAAGATTATCTTTTGTTTTGTTTTGTTTTTTGTTTGTTTTTCGAGACAGGGTTTCTCTGTATAGCCCTGGCTGTCCTGGAACTCACTTTGTAGACCAGGCTGGCCTCGAACTTAGAAATCCGCCTGCCTCTGCCTCCAGAGTGCTGGGATTAAAGGCGTGCGCCACCACACCTGGCTCAAGATTTATCTTTTGTTATGTGCACTAGAACACTGCTCAGAATGCAATTGAGAATGCAAATACAAATTTGTTTAAAGAGCTGAACTATGTTTACTTAGATGTTAACATATTTTCTAAATCATTTAAAGGCATGTACAATGTAAACTTGAGGAGACCGCTATCAAACAGCACTTTAAGGGTGTTACTTGAAGATTTTTCCCTTCCATTCTACACAGTACAATGAACTACAATGCCTTCATTGGGGGGATTTAGAATATACAAGACTCCCCCTGCAACAGCTAAATGTCCAATGTGTAATATCATCCTCTATCTGTGCTATCATTTGAAGTAGTAGTAAGCTATTTTTTTCTGTTAGTAAGATATTAATGAAAAATCATATGTTAGCCATGTAATTTAAAAGCATAAAGATGAATATTGGTTAAATGATCAGAGGTTGATAAACTCTCTTATACTCTGGGACATGCAGAATAAATACAAGTACCCCTCTCTCTTTTGCAGATTTGGTAAGCATTGCGCTTCTTCTGCTGCTGCCAGTAGCAGGACTAGCTTGCTTACCCTAGAGCACAGTGCTGATGAAGCCATTATGAGAGGAGATGTAGACAGAACCACCAGGGAAAGTTTCCAGCTCTTTATCAAACTTATCACCAGGCCAATAGAAAACCCAGATATGTTCTGAAACATCAGAGGGATCTTATCTCCAATACCATCACAGAGTTTGTTGATGTCACTGCAACAGAGAAGTTCCAGTGGTTCAGTTAAACTCAGACTGTATGTTAACACCAAGGCCACACAGACCCTTCTCTTTCCCTTACCCAGTCATGCGGGTGTTAAGTTCACAGATGTCACTGCTATCAAACCAGCTGATGTCTTGTGCCAAAATTGAATGAAAAAACTGTTTTCGGATTCTTGTGGTTTGCCGGGCTGCAGTTATGACCCAGAAGGAAATCTGTACATAGCCAAAAATGAGGGCAGCTGCTCCTATTTCAATATAATATAGAGTCAACCTGAGGGAAGATGACTGAACATTAGGCAGGAGCACAGCTTCCTCCCAAGTAAGACAAACAAAGCAAAGACCATCACCAACAATGCTTCCCAAAATAGAAAAGAAATCTCATATTTGGTAAAATTTATTCTAAAATGTAGCAGTCACTCATGACAGAATGAACAAATATTGAATAGTATTTTAAAATTTTCATTAAGACATACAGATCATATCTTTGACATTATTAGTAGAAATTAGTACTTTAAAACATGTTTGTTCTATCTTCTTTTAGTATTTATAATACCTTCAGGTGGGAAAATTACATTGAGGTAATTAAGATAGGTGCAAGTGAATAGGAGGGGGAAAATGTTCCTATTAAATAAATGACAAAGGAAATACCACATATTCTAAAATCCAATGTAAGGAATTTACATTAAGCTAATAAGTTCAAAAGGTAAACTTTGTGGGTGGTCATTTTAGATAGAACTCATAATAATGTAGAAGAATAATTGAAAGTAGTTTTAATACCTAACTAGGAGGACAGGTAAGAAACAGGGTCATTAATAACCACATGTGGGAAACACACTACATGAGGTTCTAAAGAAGCAGTCTGATGGGAAGACAAAGAGAAAGAATTTCAGGTGTACTTGAATGGTGTTAACAAGGTGTAGGCCTCAGAATAATTGATGGAAAAGCATAAGTTGGAAGAACTAATACAGATAATAAAGTGCTTAAGAAAATTTTCTTTGATGAACTAATACTACTGCTGAGATCTAAACTGTGAAACAGAGTTAATTGTTAAAAACTGGAAAGAGGCACTGCTAGCAAGACAGCTTAGTGGGTAAAGCCTAGCTGACAACCTGAGTTTGATCCCTTGGAACCATACAGTAGAAGGAAAGAACTGATTCCCATGAACTGACCTCTGACCTCCATACATGTGGCATGGCAAATAAATGATCCTATGTTGCTAAATAAATAAATGTAAATATACTTACATATAAATATATAAACAAAAATTTATATAAATATATAAATATAAATGTATATAAATATACATATGTAAAACAATGAACATTCTAGGGAGAGAGAAGTTTTTTCTGGGATGGTCCAAGAACATGTTTAGTTGATAAGGCAGGAGAATGTTGCCTAGCATAGGCCTTTAGAGACCGTGTACTCTTTCCATTTATTCCAAGGGAAATTGAGGATAATCAGAATAGACATACATAGGATGGCCCTACATGGTGAACTGTGTAAAAGACCATTCTGGTCTCTTTGTGGAGAATTGGTAGACATGATGATAGCAATGGAACCAGGAAGTCACTGCAATGCACCATGGGGAAAGAATAAGGACTTAGATGAGAACTGTGGCACCTAAACTATAAAGACAGAGAAATGGTAAAGGTGTTGGCTACTGAGCCTGATGACCTGCGTTGGATTCCTGGAGCTCACATTATAGGAGAGAACTGCCTACCACAAGATGTCCATTGACTTAACCATGTTCATAGTGACACATGTGTACACACACACACACACACACACACACACACACACAGAGAGAGAGAGAGAGAGAGAGAGAGAGAGAGAGAGAGAGAGAGAAATTATATACATAGTAAATAAATAAGTACATAAATAAATAAATAAATAAAAATAATTTTTATTTATTTAATTTTTTTTGGTTTTTCGAGTCAGGGTTTCTCTGTATAGCCCTGGCTGTCCTGGGACTCACTCTGTAGAACAGGCTGGCCTTGAACTCAGAAATCCACCTGCCTCTGCATCCCAAGTGCTGGGATTAAAGGCATGTGCCACCACTGCCTGGCATAAAAGAATTTTTAAAAAGTGCACATAGTCTAGTTATATTTTGGAAATACAAATTGTCAGATGAATGGGACCTTCAGGCAAATAGTCTTTGTTATAAAGACTACCATAAGCCTATAAAGTAAAAACAACCCCTTTCCTACTTTATTTCTATCCCATTAAATTCCATATACCTTGGGAATATGTCCCCCCTCTGTACTGCCAGCCTGCACACCCACCCTTAAACTCAATGCCCCTCATGATCCCTATCAGGGAGGGAGATTCTGTTCTTCCAGATAGGCCTCTGGTACCTGTGGTGAAGCTCTCTTTGTGTGGAGTCTCATCTGCAGCACCCTCCCTGAACCAAGTTGATTCTGCTGGTCTCTGTTTTTATTTCTCAGTGCTTTTCATTTCTTTGTATTTTGTGTTTATAATGATAAGGCAATCTTTGTTTAATACACCCTTCCTAACAAAGTTACCAACAGAACAGGACACAAGGAACAAAGCAGGAGAGACACCAAGGATGACTTCCTGGCTTTGGCTGACCAATGGGGTCAGCAGAATGCTCCTCACAGACATGGGGAGCTGGGAATAGGACAGATTTTCAGACATTACCAAGAGTTCTGGTTTAGACATATTAAATATGCTGAAATGGTAGTCTGAAAATTGAAGGGTTACAGAAGTCACTAAGCTGGAGATGTAAATTTGAAAGCTATATCTTTTGCCTTACAGAAGCTTTGCAACTTTATGAGGTCTCATTTGTCAATTCTTGATCTTACAGCACAAGCCTTTGCTGATCTATTCAGGAATTTTTCCCCAGTGCCCATATCTTCGAGGCTTTCCCCCACTTTTTCCTCTATAAGTTTCAGTGTCTCTGGTTTTGAGATTCTACCTCACACCAATAAGAATGGCTAAGATCAAAAATTCAGGTGACAGCAGATGTTGGCGTGGATGTGGAGAAAGGGGAACTCTCCTCCATTGTTGGTGGGAATGCAAGCTCTTTCAACCACTCTGGAAATCAGTCTGGCGGTTCCTCAGAAAATTGGACATAGAACTACTGGAAGATCCTGCAATACCTCTCCCGGGCATATATCCAGAAGATGTTCCATCTGGTAATAAGGATACATGTTCCACCATGTTCATAGCAGCCTTATTCATAATAGCCAGAAGCTGTAAAGAACCCAGATGTCCCTCAACAGAGGAATGGATACAGAAAATGTGGTACATTTACACAATGGAGTACTACTCAGCTATTAAAAACAATGAATTCATGAAATTCCTAGGCAAATTGATGGATCTGGAGGGTATCATCCTAAGTGAGGTAACCCAATCACAAAAGAACTCACATAACATGTACTCACTGATAAGTGGATATTAGCCCAGAAATCTAGACTACCCAAGATACAACTTACTAAACACATGAAACTCAAGAAGAATGAAGATCAAAATGTGGACACTTCGCCACTTCCTAGAATTAAGAACAAAGCACACATTGAAGGCGTTACAGAGATCAAGTGGAGGAGCTGAATCAAAAGGATAGACCAACCAGTGACTGCTGCAGCTGGGGATCCATCCCATAATCAGCCACCAAACATAGACACTATTGTATATGCCAGCAAGATAGTGCTGAAAGGGTCCTGATATAGCTATCTCGTGGGAGGCTATACCAGTGCCTGGCAAACACAGAAGTGGATGCTCTCAGTCAGCTATTAGATGGAACACAGGGTTCTCAAGGAAGGAGCTAGAGAAAGTACCCAAGGAGTTGAAGGGGTCTTCAACCCTATAGGTGGAAGAACAACACGAACTAACTAGTACCCACAGAGCTCATGTCTCTAGCTGCATATATAGAAGATGGCCTAGTTGGCCATCATTGGGAAGAGAGGTCCCTTGGTCATGCAAATTTTATATGCCTTAGTACAGGGGAACGCCAGGGCCAATAGGGGGGTGTGGGTGGGGTGGGTAGGGGGAGGGTTTAGGGGATTTTCGGGAGAACATGTGAAATGTAAATGAAGAAAATATCTAATAAAAAATGGAAAAAAAAATTGAAAGCTATAGCTTCTAGGCAGTAATTCTAGCAAACAGGCTGAGTAAAACCACTATGGGGGTCCTAAAATGTATGTAGGAGAGTTGGACTCAGAGCAGCCAGGATAACTTTAAAAAGGAAATTGTTCTGGGACTGAATTTCTGACTTTATTTACTTATTAACTAAAAAGATACTGTAGTTTAAAAGTTATGGTGCTAGCATAAAGATAGATGCATCTATAATTCGGAAACTAGAATTTAACCCTTACAGTTACAGAGAGTTGGCTTTTAACAAAAGTGCCAATCAGTGTGGTTGAAAAAGCACAGTCTTGTCTTTCACAAAGTGCTACATCAAATGTGAGAAAGATGAGGTCAGAACCTCTGTAGTCATAAATTAACTTGAAATTGACACTGGTCTACAGGTAAGGGCTAAATCATGAAAAATTATCGAAGAAAATAGTAACTCTCAGTTGCTCAAAACAATTTTAAATTCAAAATCACAATCTTATAAAGTCAATAAATTTAAATTCATCAAAATGTAAAACATTTGTACTTCAAAAGAACCATTTAAGTAAATGAAGACTAGCCATGTGCTTTAATAAAACAATTGTCTATCAAATCTGAGAAAGAATATATATCCAGAATTTATAAGATCTCTTTCAGTTCAATCATAAGACAATGCTACAGTTTTAAAAATGTGTACTTCACAGAATATCAGTCAGTAGGTGTACCCACAGACAGATATACTCACAGAATCCATGAAAAATGATACAGACTGAGAAAGGGAATTTAGAATTTACTTAATTTCAATTAGTTTGTATCTCTGTAGATACATGTGGCTGTGGTTAACATACTAGGCACTGCATTAGTGGCATATTCTCATGACTTGACCCTTGGATGGAGGTTAAAAAAGGAGGATCATGAGTTCAAGGCCAGATTGAGCTCCATGGAGAGTTCTAATGTAGGAGAGTTGGACTCAGAACAGCCAGGATAACTTTAAAAAGAAAATTGTTCTGGGACTGAATTTCTGATTTTATTTACTTATTAACTAAAAAGATACTGTAGTTAGAAAGGTATGGTGCAGTAATATAGGATCCTATTTTGGTTAAAATAGGATCTCAGTAATACAGTTCCTATTTTAACCAAAGCAAGTAAACAGAGCTAAGGCACAGAAGGAAATATTAGGTATCACTCTGGTCTGTTTGAAGACTTCAAAAATTTTAGTGAGAAAAATATGAAGAGACCAGTAAAGATGGAACATTTAACTCAGCATGTGGTAGATAATAGAGTAAAGTCTACTATTACCTCATAATTTACAAAACAGAATGCCTTTATAAATTTTTAATTGATTCAGACGTTGAGATTGTTAATGTGGATGGAATTTAGTCTCAATTAGTATTTATTAGTTTTTAAATTTTTATTTTCAAAATTATTTGCTTCACTGTATTCATTTAATTCATGAGCCTCCCTCCTTCCTTTTTTCTCTTTATGATGCTGAGGATCAAACCCAAGGTCTTACACATGCTAAGTTCTTCTAGTAAATTCTATCATTAGCACATCTTTTCAAATTAAAAACCCATTTAAGTAGCATTTTCATATAATGATTGGAAAGAAAAACAATTTTTAGAAAAGGAAAAAGACTCCTCCATCCTCTAAGAGATGTTCTTTTAGTTCTAGACACAAAACTGGCATAAAGTCAGAGTTCCTCACAGCTTTTGGGTTGGTGACAATTTTTTCATCTTCACTCATCAGAGAAGATGACTACACACCTTTTATTGTTGCAATGTTTATGTGACATATATATATATATATATATATATAGTCTTTTCCTAAGCAGGAGCTTAATGATCCCTGTCTCGCTCATGAGCTCCAGGGATCCCCTGTCTCTGCCCCCAGTGCTGAGTGCCTGGCTTTTCCTGGGTCCTGGAGATCTGAACTCAGGTCCTCACACTCGCACAGCAAGCACCTTACTGAATGAGCCATCTCCCCAGACTCATACCCTTTAGATAAATGGGAAAATTATGTACTAATTATACTATATATGGAACAGAAGAGAAGCACAGGTTTACTTTAATCATGCATGATATAAATGATTAAGGTTTTTAGTTCTTTCTTACAAGTCTTGGATAAAGCACCATGCAAGAAGTAAGAACTTAATTCATTTGGACTTACACAATGATATCTTCATTCAGCTTTTCTTGAGACTGAGAACAGTTCTGATATTTAGCTGTAAAAAAATATTTGTTTTTTAAATTATAAAGGAAATTAATTAATAGTTATCCAAAGTGTTTTAAAACTTTCCTTCCTAACCAAATGCACAATTTTTGTTTGTTTACTTGCTTTTATAGAAAATGAAATCAGTGCCACAGGATCATAATTCCTTGCTGCCTATGTTTTTTAAAGGAGAACTTGCAAGAACTATCTCTTCTGTCAGGAATGTTTCCCCAGAGTGAAAGCTAAGAGGCAACACTGACCTCATGGCTCACACCTGGAAAGAATTCTCTAGGATACCTTTAACAATCAGCTGACAGGCAAGAGAGTTACAGCAACAGAATCCCATTTTCTACCTAAGGTTATGCATTTTAGATTTAAATTCAACATGTCCTCAAGAGTGACTTAGAAAGTTCAACAAACGCAAGTATATATGGGGAAGTTATAAAAGTTGTTATGGTAAAAATGGACACAAATATTATTGAAATATAGGTGGTTATCACCAAGGGAAGTAATAACAGAACTGTTTCAAACAATCTTTGCTTATGAGTCTTTGATGCAAAATTTTCTTGGTGTCTTTTGGAAAAATATCACCTACTTTTAACAATATCCAAAGTCCTGACTTAACCAATACAAGACCATAGACAGTACCCAACGTTAGAATTTTCCTTAATAAACCTCCATAATAAACATTTGGAAAAAAACTGCAGACTTTAATGTTCTTCATTTCTTATATCTTATATAATAATGTCTGTGAATTTATTTATATGTGAATAGTTATCTACCTCATGCCATTTATGGTATCATGATATATAACTTTAAATAGCCCATTTCAAAAATTAAAATTGATGCAGAAAGAATACAGATAATAAATCTTAATAGAAATGTTAACTGAGATTTAGTAACTGAGTTATTAAAGATAATCAATACTCCTTCTAAAGTGTTATTACATAGACATAAAAATAGTGTAATCTCAATTTGAGAAGTAGCCAATGCAAAAGTTCAATGTTTATACAGAAAGGAACCTCTAATTAATGATAGTTAATATTTTATTTTGTTTGTGGGAAATAATTCTCTTTTGTTATCCTCCAGAAAAGTAACATCAGTAATTAGCATAACTATCGTTAAAATGTTAAAAGAATACCCCCTTCATATTCCTACTTCTCTCTAAACATTTATTTTTATTTTATGTGTATGAGTGTATTGCCTGCATGTAAGTACACACCCTATTTGCATGTCAGGTGCCCATGGGGATCAGAAAAGGGCACCAGTTTCCCTGGAATTGTGGTGTGCTGGGATAAAATCCTCTGCAAAACCAGCAAGTGCTCTTACCCACTGAGCCATCTATCCAGCCCTTGAACATCTCTTTAATGTATGATATAACAATAATATTCAAGAAACTTACTTAAATCTAAACTGCTCTTATGTTTATCATAGTGATGGTTAATCATGACTGACATCTTGATTGGGTTGATAGTGCTGGAGAAAGTAGTAAAGCACATTCTGTGTGACTCTGTGAGGGCCTTTTCAGGGACAATTGACATAAGAGAAACAGCTGGAGGGGAAGCCTACCCAGAATGCAGGCTGTGCATTCTGTAACATTGTAACGTTGGGTACTGTCTATTCCAACAGGGGCCAGCATGAGACAAAAGCAGAAGAAAGAGGTGGCCACCGGCTCAGGCTTATTCTCTGCTCTCTTTGCCTCTTATCTACAGGAGGTAAGCACTTTTACTTTGCTCTGCACACTGTTACATCCATTCTCTATGACTCTGCTTTATCACAGGCCCATGGCGGTGAGCCATTGTACTTTGGGCCCAACCCTTCCAAACCAATAGCCAAAAATAAAGCTTTCTTCCTTTTAATTTGTTGACATCACATTTGTTTGCTTGTTTAGTGTGTGTGTAGGTCAGAATACAACTCTCAGGAGTTAATTCTTTTCTTCTACACTGTGGATCTTGGAGATCAAATCTAGGTCATCAGATTCAGCAGCAAGTACCTTGACCCACTGAGCCACTTCACTTTCCCTGTGTCAAGCATTTTGTCACACTGAGAAAATATACCACAGCAGTATCTATTACATGTGCACTAACTGTTCCTACCCAAAGCAAGTGTCTTACTTACTTTTATTGCTGTGACATGACATCATTACTATGACAACTTTTAAATGATCACATCTGATCCACAAGCATGAGGCAGAAAGATGGTGGAGGGAAGGAGGATGGAGGGAAGTAAGGATGGGGAGATAGAGAAAAAGAGAAAGAGAGAGAGAGAGAGAGAGAGAGAGAGAGAGAGAGAGAGAGAGAGAACTGACAGTGGAATAGGCTTTTGAAAACTCAAAGCCCACCTCCATTGACATACTTCCTTCAACAAGAAAGAGCACACCTCCCAATCTCTCTCAAACAGGGAACTTGGGATTCAAATACATAAGTCTATGGGGGCAATTCTCATTCAAACCATGACATCAAGTATGACAATCAGTTATGGAATACCATCAGTTATGGAATATCTCAAACAAAATGAATACTCCTAAAAAGACTGCCTTAGGCTACTGGTTTTATCATTGCATCACTGAGACAGAGTTGACAATCAGTAAATATCTACTTAGTAAACTTATGAATCAATATGCACAACGATATTTAGCATATACCACTAAATTTAGCTTATATCACTAAAATATGAATGTTTCTGTGTTGATAGCACAGAGGTCTTTTTGCCTGCAGATCACTAGGGAAACCAGGAATGTTAAATATATAGGGGCTTCTCCTCAAAGGAGGAGATAAAATACCCGTTTTTCTGTCCAGAAAGCTGGGACTAGTTATTGTTAATGACCCAATGACCATTTTGCTATCTCAATGACCCTTTTATTATAGAGGTGACCTCACTTAACTCTCCAGAATGTTTATTCCAGACTCTCCCTGCTAGACCTTTATCTTTAGCCATAGAATTCACCTTCATGGTTATACTTTGTAAAGGAGTTTCTAATTAGTCATACTGTAAGCTTTATTGTGCATCTGGAATTGGAATGATTGTTGCCTGGAAACCTCTCCCCCCATCCCCCAAATTGTACTGTGTTTTAAATATGCTGGCAATGAACTGCCTGGCATTATACCTCCTGAAGTCTGATCTAGGCTGATGAAGTCAATCCAAACTGAGTTTTTATTTTCATCTCTTTGCAGGTTCACTGCCTGGACAATTGAAGGGTCTACCTCATATTTTTTTGCATACACATTTTATGGTGTATGTGTGTTGTATCTATATGTGTGTTTATAGGTGTGTGTGCCTGCCTACATGGAACATGTCAGGTGTCCTGCTTGATCACTCTCTACACTTTTCCTTTAAGACATGTTCTCTCACTGAAGGAGCTAGGCTGTTAATAATCTCCTGTTTCTGTTTCTGCAGCATTGGGGTTACAGGTGTTATGTGTATACACACACACACACACACACACACACACACACACACACACACACACCACATTATCATCATGAGTGTTCTTACTTGCTGAACTCTCTCCAGCCTCTATAAAGAACAAAATTTTAATTTTTCTCACATATTTAGTTCTGTTCTGTTTATATCATTAAAATTATAAAAATCTCATAACTGTTTAGGGAGGAAACAATCACTTGGGAAGGCACAGAAACTGAAGCAATGGGTTAGGTCTATTCAGAAAAAAGGGAGACGTTTGAAATATCAGCCAGGGAGTAGAAAATGAGAGGCATGATATATTTAAAATCAAGTAGGGAGGCACACTGCAAAAGCTTGGTAAGTGTCTAAGAGATGGTACAGGTTTTAATGAGACAGTTGTCCCAGTTAAAATAAATAGCTTATAAGGATACTGAATTTGGAATACATATGTAAAGTTGAAGAATTACTATATTTAAAATATCCATTAAACCACACCAGATCTTTAGTACATCCATGCAAAAAGGAGGACCATTGGAGCTGTACACTAAGTTAAATGCTGCCTTAAAAGACCTTGGAATTATATACTAAGTTAAAGCCACCTTAAAGGAAATCACCTTGAAGCTGTGTGAGGGATGTGATGCTGGACAGATGCTCACCAACATGAGGAGCATGAAAACATGCTTTTAGGTTCTTTGCTAGGGCTCTTCTCTTCTTTGCTATTGTTTAAGTATTCGGTTTTAGCAAAATACTTTTCTGTATGTTCTTTGCTGCCTTTGTACTGAATTATGACTGATAATACTGCATATGTCCATATCTAGGTAAAGACCCCAAGAAGCTAGTGAATGAAAAGATTTAGTCACAACTCTCTGATCTCTTCTTCATAAGGAGACATTATAGAGGAATGATGCAAATGGGCCATGCTTTTGATTAATTGTTGATACATGCACTACTATTCTCAGAATATTATTAAGTTTCTAGAGACAAGATGAACTGCAGAGGATCTCAGATGATTCCTATATACCATCAATAAACAGCCTTTGGACTTTAGCTATAGCACTGGATGTTTCCTCTCTCTCTTCCTTTTCCTTTTTTTTCTTTCTCTCCATCATTGTTATATATCCAGACACACATCTTACTACTGATTTTTCTGAAGATCTCTAATACAGACCTTGGTTATTTAGTATCAAGTAATGTAGACAAGTACATATTATACAAATATTATTTTATAATAATATTTGTATTATATTTATATAAGCTCAATGTCTTATTACTTTATTTAATGTGTTTGAGTCTCTAGTAACACAGAAAGATCTTGCACTTACTTCTGTTAGTTTGTACTAGGCATCCATTAATTAAATGATCACTTATTTCTCCTAAAACCAGGGACATTAAAGGAACAGTGGCTCCATTTATCATGGATGCTAGTATTCCCAGGGTCATGAGGACAATGTCCAGATTATCAGCAAAGTGGAACTGAGAAAACAAAGTGTGAAAATGTTACTGTTGTTAAACACAAGCAAAACTGCCAGCCATAGAAAATATTACCTAACTAACAGATCACGAGATTAGATCAATTGTAAAACCATGGGTGTGCATTTCAATCTACAGGAAAAAGCAAACAAGTACCCAGTCTTAGCTCTGAAAGATTCACATCAGGGTTTGAGTAGGTGCTGAAAAACAAAACAGCCCAAAAAACTCAAACTATATGAAAATATACTCCAGATCCCATGTGAGAGTGACTCCAAAGCTTATTTTAAAGGACTTGATGAAAAGCTGATCAACATGTTTTTGTTCATGAGCATTATTTCATCACCATCATTAATTGTAAACATCCAGCTGGTGATATGTCATGAATTACATGTTTCATTTTTTTTACAGTTCCTTACATTAAATTTGCCCTCAAATAATGCCTATCTTGTAAACAAGGGTCAATAATTATTTACAGGAATGTTTGTAGTAAGATAGGGTCTGAACACCAAATATTGAATGTTCCATCTTATATCAAGTCCCCACAATACCAATCTAAAACCAAACCATGAATGACAAGTGTCATGGGTTTTCATCCCACTAAGAGAGGAGGATTATAATGTAATGCTTACTGAAATGCATTGGATTTGAATAACACCACACGCAGTACATATTTTGTATATGCAAATTGTTTTTTGTTCACTCATTGCAACATCTCATCAGTAATTGTGAAGTAATGTCCATAGCATTTTTCAGTACTACATATGATACATGGGTGTCTGCTCCCCTGCTTTTCACCAGCATAGTGTGTTATCTTGTTTTTTAAATTTAAAAAATTTGAGAATTTCATGTATGGATACATTTAATTTACATAATTCTCACCCCTTCCCAAGTACTCATGTCACCCTAAGTCCCTCTTGAATTCATGATCTCTTCTACAATTATTATTGTTACACACACATATACACACACTCACACAGGCATACACACACATGTACATACTATATCCAGAAATCCAAAAACTACTAAAAACATTAGTGTTGCCCACATGTGCATGTGTTTAGAGGTCTATGGTCTTGTTGAGAAAGTTATGTACATTCTGATACTTCCTAGATTTTTAACTTTTGAAACAAATGTGTTTTGTTGTGACAGATAATTTTGCTTGTCAACTTGACACACCTTAGAAGAGAAAACCTCACCAGAAGAATTGTTTTCATCAGACAGGCCTATCTATGGGGACATTTTTTTTTTTTTGAAAATTGGTGATTAATGTAGTGAGACACCAAATCTTTTGGGTTCAGACCATCTTGGAGAACCTGACCTAAGGTTGAACTCAAGTTAACTAACAAGCTGGTACCTAGCACCAGTTTCCAGGCTATTCCTCAACAAGACCTGCATCTCCAGGTTATTCCCCCAACAAATCCTATGTCTAGCACCAGTTTCCAAGTTATTGTCCAACAAATCTGCACCTCCAGGTTACAAGCCTGCCCCTGCCTACTAACCACCAGAAAACCACCATGAGGAAAGCAGAAGTTAAGTTTATGGTTTGGCTTCCAGCACCAGCCAATTATGATCCACCCACCCCCAAATCAGATGTGTACTAGGCTAGATACCCCTTCTTGCCTCTATAAATGCTTGCCTAAAACTAGGCTTAGGGCTCCACCTTCCTCCTGTGTCAGGGTTAGCGGGGAGCCCAAGCTCTAGCTTAAATAAAGAGACCCTAATGCAGTTACATCAGATTGGCTCCTTGGTAATCTTTTGGGGTTCAGGAACCTTTCATGACACACCAGTAGGAGGGTCCAATCAACTGTGGGTATAACCATACCTAGGCAGGTGGGCCTGGACTCTTAAATAAAGTAGCTGAAATGAGTCTGAGAACAAACCAGTGAGCGATATTCCTCCTTAGATTTATTCAAGCTTCTGCTTTCATTGATGATGGACTATAAGATGTAGACCAAAATAAACCCTTTCCTCTCCAGTTTCTTTTTCGCTATGATGTTTATCACATCAACAGAAACAAAACTATAACAGTTGCTATATCACTGACAACTAGAGATTAGTGTTGGAGAGATGTCTAAGAAGATGTGCATGACAGTGTTCTATGAACAAAATTCCAAATGTGTATGTTGGTATGTTTTCTACTATATGCAGGCTTTACATAGTAATTATTTAAAAGCTTACCATGAATTAATGAATTATTTAAAATTCATACCAGCATGACTTCTCCATGTCCTATAACTCAAGTATGTGGACTTCAGCAATAGGATTTTAGTATCGAGTTCTGGAGGGAAACCAAGCACAATGCCAATATCTTGTAATATTTAGGGGAGGGTTATGGGACCCCAAGTGACCAACAATGTGAAAAAAAAGCACCAAATTGCAGGCACTAGACTTTCTGTTTGATAACCTGTGCCACCCCAGGGAGACATTGTTCCCTTATTTTAGGGTAGTAACTTCATTTAAACTCTTTTTATACATACATACATACATACATACATACATACATACATACAAACATATATACACAAATGCACACATACATACATACATATATACATATAAGTTTCTATAGTAACAGGTGTCCATATGATGTTTTAAAAACTTTTTAGAGTGATTTATCTCTTATATTTTCCTCAATATTTTCTTACTTACCCTGTCCTATCATACACCACTCCCAGCCCTACTCAATGCTTTTTCCTCCATTGAAAGTTTCATCACTTCTGGCTGGTGTTCATGGTGTTAGAAGGTTCTATTTCAGCTACTGGGTGAGAAAAGTAATCAGCAATCTTACCCAACTGTAAACTCTGTGAGTTACAATAGCTGTCTTGGCAAGAGATGTCTGATAGTAGATAGTACAATAGTGGTACACACATCATGGACATAACCAGCCACTTTCTGATTGGATTTTAGGTCTGTTCTATAAGACATAACTCATACATGGTACAGTCAATTGGGAAAAATCCAATAGCTTGGTTGGTTGCAGACTTTAGGGTAGAGCCTAAAACTATAATTCTGCTCAATTGATAGAGTATTAAGATGTCCCACAAGTTCTATATTTATATCCATTGATTAGTGCATTTCTCAACTCTCATCAGAGAAACTTATTTTTAAAGTAGATAGTAATTAAGACAGCAACACACCATTGGTAAATATGCTGAGGGTAAGAGACTGGAGTGTTTGGCTCTAAGTGGGACTCTTAAATCATAAGGTATCCTCTTCCCAAGGCTCAGAGATCATGGTGGAAGAGGAAGCAGAAAGGTTCTAAAAGAATATAGTATTAAACATCCAGAGGGCATGGATGAGTCCACCAAAACAGTACTTTATAGACATGGCTAAGCTATGGCATACATGAACTCTCAGTGGTTTGGACAGCACAAGACCTGTACAAGAATAAACCAGATAAAATCACAGCACAGAGTTAGGAGAGGTCCATGGAGTCCTACTCCTAGCTCAGGAGCCATTGGCAACTGATGGCTTCCTGGATGGGAGAGTCAGCTTTCTTCATGCATGATACCCCTGGATGATGAATGCTCCAAATGATGGCCCTATATCCATGTGAATACTGGCAGCACCAAGTGGATTCAGTAGATTTTTATAAAAGGACATATGAGGGAGAGGAGGGGCAGTGATGTGATGGGATAGAGAAAAAAAACTGAGAGAGAATTGGTGGATTTGATCAAAATTCATTGTATGCATTAATAAAGTTCTGAAAGAATAAAAAAACAGTCATTGAAAAGGTTACTTGAAAAAAGAAATTTTATACTAATAATATAAATTAATGCTTATATATTAGAACTTTTCCAAGTGTAAACATAGTAAAAGTTGAGCATAGCTGTTCATGCTGTTGAGCAGAGTTGGGTAGAATTTATGCCCATCACATCCCAAACTTTATGCTTCTGAAAGCTGATTTCATTGCTCAGAGATTGCATGTTTTTCTTATATTTTACTGTGGAGCTTTGAGATTCTTTTATTCTGTCATTTTGGAAAGTCACTGTGGTGGTTTGAATAACGACACCTGTAGACTCATATTAAATGCTTAGTCACAGGGAGTAGAACTGCTTGAAAGAGTTGAAGGATTAGGAGGTGTGGTCTTGTTGGAGGAAGTGTGTCACTGGGGATAGGCCTTGAGGTTTCAAAAGCACACTGAGGCCCAGTGTCTCTTCTTCTCTCTTCCTGTGGATCAGGATGTGGCTCTGAACTACTCAGCCAGCACCACACCTGCTTGCCACTATGACCCTGCTGTCATGCTCCCTGCCATGAAGATAATGGACTGATTCTCTGAAACAGTAAGCAAGTCCCAGTTAAATGCTTTCTTTTATAAATGTTGCCTTGGTCATGGTGTCTCTTCACTGTAATAGAACACTGACTGTGGCAGACACTATGATGAATCCTTTTCTATTTCTTTTTTTTTTTTTCACATAGAAGATGTAAACTACCAAATAAATGAGAACATTCCATATGTTGCTGCCAATTCCCACAATTTTCTGATGCATACACTTGTGTCCTGGTTTTACTTACTATCTCAATAGGTCCAACAGCTTGATTTCCCGCTTTAGGCAGTTGTTCTTGCAGAGGTCTGAAAAATAAATAGGAAGACAGAAAAGGTACAATGTGAACAAAATTTGTATAATTTCCCAGTTAACGTTTTGCCAAAGAGTGCCAAAGAAATACTACTTTTGGCAGCAAGTTCATACAATTTACTAAATATAAAAAGCAGATTTAATGACAGGAAGTAGAAACTTTTGAAGTTGCCTGTGGCTGTCTGTATAGAAGTGAGTACATTCATCTGGAGTGATAATGGTTAAATTGTGTTAAAATATACATAGCAGATGCCACCTTCATAACCACTGTAAGTGACAATGAGGACACTGAATGCATCTTTCACGCCTCCCATAGAACTCTTATCACAATACCGATTCTCTATGTCTATTGAACACTTTTCCTTGTCCTATTTTCCAGCCACCATTCGGCTTCTTGTCACTATGAACCTAACAACTGTAGTGACGTAGCTGAGGGAAATCATACAGTACTTCCACTTTTGTGATTGGCATAATGACTTCTACACACATCTTGGAATCACTCACTTGGCAGGATAGTTTCTTCTGTGCTGCAGTGGAGTCTCTCTCCACTATTTAAGGTGGATTGCTATTCTCACTGGACTGCATGTCCTGCTCACATCAGTCAGCACCCACTAGGATCCCTTCCATGCTTTGACTGGTATAACTTATGGCAAACTTGCCCTTCCATGTCTTTTCTCCAGCTTTGGAATGTGCAATTTTGTCACCATGATGAATTCCTTTCTGTGTCCATTCTCCTGCCTCATCAGGTTCATAGTTAATTTATGTACCAACTGGTGTCTAGGAGGAGGCATGGAAAAACCAAACAAAACACAAACAAACACCACAGTGCTTTGAAACTGTAAACTTCATTTCCTATGGCCATTCTCTGTTTTTGTCACTTGATACATTTCATTTGAGGGAGAACATTCCCTTGCCCTTGCCCTTTACAAGATTTGCCTTGGTTACAACAGACTTCTCTATCAGAAGCAGGAGAGGAGCCACTGACTGGTCCTCAGTCAGAGGCCGGGCTGCCAATGTTCAGGTGCGTAGTTTGGGCGCCCAGGTACAGCGAGGTTGTCTGAGTCTCTGCTCATCGGCCCTGTGTGTTCTCTGCTTGGCTGCAAGCCGAGCTAAGTTAGTGATTCAGTAATTAAGTTTATATGGCCCAACAAAGCATCCACATTTCTGTTCCTAGCGCCAACTGAGTATTGCCCACCTCGTCAGAATCTTGCCCAGATTGTTAGGACAGAGCCAACCCTCATATCCCTCATAGGAATCTGACTTTTCAAAACTGTTCATCCTAGCCTTTAGTTCTCACCACCTCCCATCACCCCCCTCTCTCCACGTGCTCATGGCTGGCCTCTACTTCTCTACTCTTCTACTCTCTCTCTCTCTCTGATTTTCTTTGTCTCTACTGCCCTCTCAATCCTCTCTATGTCCTGAATAAACTCTTCTATGCTATACTGTCATGTGGCTGGTCCCTCAGGGTAAAGGATGCCTCAGCATGGGCCCTCAGAGGCACCTCCTTTCTCCACACCTGACTAGACCTCCACCAAACATATTCCTTCTCTCCCTTGAGAGAGGGGGGAGGGACGAGAGGACAGAGTGAGAGCAAGAAGGCAAGAGAGCAAGAGAAGGTAGAGGGGGCAAGCAGCCCCTTTTATAGTGAGTCAGGCATACTTGGCTGTTGCCAGGTAACTATGGGGTGGAGCTTAGACAAAATGTTAACACATAATACAGTAATATTCCCTTATTATTTATATTTTAAAGATTCATGTATTTTTATTTTATATGTATATGTATCTTGTCTGCATACATGTATGTTTATCATGTATGGTGTCTGGTACCCACAGAGGTAAGAAGAGCATATTAGATTCCTTGTTTATAAATCATCAGGTGGACACTGGAAACCAACCTGGATCCTTTGCAAGAACAGTTAATGCTTTTAACTGCTAAACTATTATTTAATTCCTTATTCTTTTTAAATAAATTTAAATTTTTAATTTTTAAGTCTCTCCTCTCTCACCCCCCCCCCCCCGGGGATGTACATGTATGTATGTGCAGGTGCTCATGGAGGTGAGAAGAAGGTGTTGGATCCCCTGGAGTTGGAGTTATAGGCAGTTGTGAACAACCCTCTGTGGGAACAGTACATACTAAGTTATCTCTCTATCTCCTTCCTTCCTTCCTTCCTTCCTTCCTTCCTTCCTTCCTTCCTTCCTTCCCTCCCTCCCTTCCTTCCTTCTTTTCTTTTTTTTTTTCTTTTTTTCAATAGTTGCTCACTATGTAGCCTAGGATGGCATTCAGATCCTCCATTTCAGACTTCCTAGTATTAGGAATATAGATGTGGGCTTTCTGGATGGGGATAGTGACAGGGCAAGAGGTAGCTACCAAGTCTCCTGGTTTCTAATATGGCTTACAAGATTAGGATTCTAGTTGTTGCGCACAGAGATTGATTTACCATTGTTTCAGAACTAACGTTGTGTGGTGATTTCCTTCACATGGTGACTTGAAGGGGTTTGAGAGAGAAAGGTATGGTGGCAAAGTGTGGGTTTGCCAGATGTGCACCACAGAGGCTGTGGGGGTTTTGGAGCATGGAGCTGGTGTGTTATCAACCCACCAGTGGGAACTTAGCGAGCTGAGTAGAGAGATTTTGGGGCTCTGAGTCAGAGAGTCTCCATGAGATAAGAACTGGCCAGTGAGACCTAGGGGTCTGAGAGTAGCTGGGTGAAGCGCAGGAACTTAGAGTTCATTTTAATATTTCCCTGCAACAGTGGCAAACCAAAGTGTTGGGCAAGAATCCACTAGAAATTTAAGATTGTTATCCTGAGAGTTAGAGTTTTATTTTATTAAGTGAGTAGCTGGGTAGCACTGAGAAAAGTCACATGGACTCAAGCACTGGTGTGTGTGTGTGTGTGTGTGTGTGTGTGTGTGTGTGTGTGCAATTGAAACAAAGAAAGCAGGCTCTGAGGTCCCCTGCTGTGGGGACTGCAGGCTGCCCTGAGTCAGAAGGAGGATGGAAGTTGCCTACTTCTTAGGGCAGAGATGGATTGAACTGTGAATTTATAAAATTGGGATTATTTGCTTTTAGGGAAAATTTATATACAGATTTTGTCTGAATCACGTAGGGATTTTCATCTGCGGCTGGGAAGTAGGATAGGAAAAATTAGTCATTGTCTCCAATTAGAGAGGGCAGTGATAATTACTGATATAAGTAATTAATGTCTGTAGCTTCAGATAGAGAGCTCAATAGATAGACATTACAACAGGTATTAATAAAATTAATGTCTGTGGCTCCAGGCAGAGAACTGAACAGATAGATGGTATAACAAGATGGCTGCTCTAGGCAGAGAGTCGAACAGAAAGATGGTGTAGAGATATATTGCTCTAATACACTTCACGGGATACTCAACTTCTGTCTAACATGTGCTCCATGGGAATCTTGGGTTATTATCCTGCTTGGCAAAATAGAAAAGGCCTAAGAATAGGCACATACTGTATTTTAGTTTACTTAATTTGTTTTGAATTGTTTTAATTTTCAAAATGGGTTTGTGATTTTGAGTTTTGTGGTTATATTATTCCTCTGGGAGAGAGGTCAATATAAAGGTTTTTCTGGTTACTGGCTCAAGGATATGCTGATTTGGGAGAAAGGTTTTGTGTTTGCGTTTTTAGAAAAGGTGATTAATGTTTATACACCTTTCAGAGTAATATGGATGAGATATGATAGAGGGAGACCCCCCAGAGAACCAGATTCCAGAGAATCAAACAAAAAAGTTATCTTGATAATACAAATTTTGTTTTGAGATTTGTATATTACAGAATATACAGCCTTGGTGAGTCTCATCGTCAGATTTGCTGAACTGACCTGCTTGAACTTCTGATGTTTTGGACTTTCAGATGGATCCAGTCAAGGCACAGATATCAGAGACGAATACAATCATTGGTGTGGCCTTCTTAAAGCCAACCAACTCCCTCATTTTCCCTACTCTCCTCCTTCAAAAATATCTCAATGCCCATATTCAGCCTGAAGAAATTATGAAGTCGTTGTCCCAGTTCCCTGGGCTTTGTGGATGGAGGTGATTATTCTAAGGTTCCTTTCTAGGGAATTTAGAAATGGTCATATTTGGAACAAGGAGAAAATAGCTAGAATTGATTGTATAGTCATAGTCTTATTTTGTAGAAATCTTTATAATTGTTAAGTTGAAGTCATAATTTCTTATTTTGGTACAGAATTTATTTTGAGGCAAAATCAAGGGTATAATCATCTATACACCTTCCAGAGTAATATGGATCAGATTTGATAGAGGGAGGCACCAAGAGAACTAGATTCCAGAGAATCAAACAAAAAAGTTATCTTGATGTTACTAAAATTTTGTTTCGATATTTGTATATTACAGAATATACAGCCTTGCTGAGTCTCATTGCCTTTGGTATAAATTTCTTCTATTGATACAAAAAATTTAAAAGTACAGGGCTTAGACCTAGTCTTCCTATAACTGTTATTATAAGCTGATCTGAGATGGTCAAGCTTGTGAATTAAGGGCCTAATAGCAAATTCATGACTAAGTTTATTGTTAGGGTGTTTTTAGATATTTTAATTAGAAATAGCTGAGGGTAATGAATGGGCAACAGTCCAGATTACTTTACATAGATAGTTGGTTTTCAAAAAGTCAGAAATCCACAGAATGTGACATTTAATATTTATTCACTTGTTGTTGAGACAAATCTGCTCCTAACAGCTTTCCATTCGTGGATTCAAAGAAGCAGCTGAGCGTCTATACCTCCAGGAGAGGCTGTACATTGTGTAGGTCACTACTGGGCAGAAATTGCTAATCTCTCCTGCAGACTTGTACTGTTCTTGAAAGGACCAAATTTACAGGTTAGGACAGCTTAGTTCTGCTGAGACAGAATAGGTTAGTCCTTTCTATTCTTGTATCTCTAAGGTCTGTCAGATGATCCTGGGCCAGAAGGCTGATGACATGCTCCATCTTCCTGACTTACTAGGGCTGTACAGGTAGGCAGATGTCTCTACAATTTGTCTCAGTTCTGGAAGCTGTGTTAGGCTTCCTATATAGTTTCAGATAATGTTGGTCATTCTTGGATTTCTGATGGGGTTGAAAGACTACTTATAACCTCATAGCTAACCCAGGCTATTTACTTTGAGAGAACAGATTTGAGAGGGTGATTTCAGATGGCATACAATCATAATTCAAATGTAGAATTATAAGTCTTTTAATTTAGGATAGATGACAATGTTCTATTTTGATGACAAAAATGATGGACTGGGTGTTAGGTCTATCTTATACCTTATAAATTACAAAATGGTAATAGTTGTTCTCAATTTATTTTTGAGAGAAGTTTTGTTTTGTATTAGACCAGAAAGGAGGAAGTATTATGGATAGCCCTGTTGCTGTTGTATTTTGATGTTAATTCCGCTTTCCCAGGATGGGTTGTCTGGAACCAGAAATGAGTCGATGTACTCAGGTGACTTCTTGTGAACCATCCCCTATTGAATACAGGAATCAATTACTGGGTGAGACAGAGGAAGAGAAGAATCAGGAGAGAGTTAGGGGCCTTTTGGACAGAGAGAGCAAGAGGACAAGATGTAGCTACTAAGTCTCCCGGTTTCTACAGCAGCTCCACCGGGATTTGCCACAGAAAGATTTAGATTTAATATAGCTTACAAGATTAGGATTCTAGTTGTTGCACCCAGAGATTGAGTTACCATTGTTTCAGGAAGAATAAATAAATAAATAAATAAAGATGTGTCCCATCCCTCTCAGCATTTAAAAGAAAAGAATTATATCATATGTGAAAACATGTAAAAGTCTAGAACATTATCCCAAGTAAAAAGACACAGAAAGACAAATACTGCATGGTCTTATTTTTATGTGAAATAAAAGTTACATTCACAGTCCAGATTGTGATTATGAGTATTGTAGGATGAGTAGGGCAGGTGGTGATTGAATGTTGAATGCTTGAACATTGTTAAAATGGTGGGAGATTCTTTTCTGGATATTTCCTGTTAATAACGAAGCAGGCTAGGGAGTTGTTCTCTAGCTATACAGAATATGTATACAAATATAACCTGTGGTTAATAACAAAAGTGAAAATAGGATTTAAAACTCTCTTTTGTATCTTTACACGAATGCATTCTGGGTATAGAAAACAGTATATTGTACGTAGGCACAAAGGCATGTATTAAGTGAAATTACATGCACCATATGGAACCAAGGGTCTATCAATGTGAAATGAAATCATGCAGCAATCTTTCCATTACTCTATATACTGCCACAAGAAATTCAAAAGAAGTGATAGCTGATTTCCTAACTTAACAATTTCTATAGCAATTACCTGTCCTGGAACCAATGTGGAAGCAATTGTAATAATGACTGTATTAATGGTAATAACAATTAAAGTACAGCTAAATACAAACATTGTTACTTTTGAAAAAGAAAACTTTTTTGTTATACCTGTGAAAGGGATAATGTATGTTTGAAATCTCAGGAAAAATTGTAGAATTTAGTGGAGGCTTACCCATATCTCTGATTACTTTCTTGCAACCCGTTGGCTCTTTCAGAATGTGCCATATTATTTATAGTTTAATTCTCCTGAAATAAAATAATAACAATATAGCATGGGTAGGTGAAAATTTCACTTGAATGGCATACAACAGCATGCTACATCTTTTAACAGTCTACCACGAAAGCTGCTGAGAGTGCACCTTGCCTGCATTCCCTTGCATGTGAAGCTTCTGCTTAGACAGTTGATCTTGTTAATATTTTGTCATTGACTCTGTGACTCTTTCACCTCATTCTTAGCTGAGAGTTGGATTTAACTGAAATTTTAGAATTGGAATAAAACAAAGAAAGTAAAGTGGAAAATGTACTCTTTGTCCAGATATTAAATTTCATTCCCACTCTAACCCTGACTTGATATTGGTAGGGGAAATCTTGCAGCTCTCTGATAATTAGGACTTTCTATAAAATGTGGAATATTATTTTTTGATATGCAGCATTCTAAGGGGGTAGTTTTCTGATTCAACAAACTACCAAGTTAGGAAATCCACCATAAGTAGATTTGTAGTACTAAAACTTAGTATATTTTGAACAGTTACTTGTCATTAGAGATGCATTAAGCACAACACATCCTTCCTTTGGATTATATTTGTCCTAAGCCCATCATTGTGTGTATAAGTTATTATTTTATTACTGATGAAATATGCGCATGATCAGTCTCATTTGTTAAAGCATATAGCATATCGCCTTGTACTGTGATGATATTAAAGATATGGGTGTAACTTGTAGAGTAGAATTACTAATTAATTAAATAGTACAAAGCTATGGCAGTGCAAATATGCTTTCAGATAATGACTATTATTTCCCAATGAGTCAGAAAGGAATTCAGCACCAAGAAAGAGAAAAATGCAGTCATTTACCATAGTATCATACATACTGATACTTTTCATAGCAACTTTATAGCATCTCTAATTTAATATATACATAAGAAAAGTGATAAAATAAGAAAGTCATGAAATAGTATCAATAACATATTATAAAACTAACAATTATATAATAAAACCCACACATTCATAACATGAAGGTGTATTAAATCTCACCTCAGTAAGAACATGATCTGTTGTCCATGTACACAAGATTCATGTGTGGCTTTTCTCCTCAACAAATAGCTTTTCTTTAATCTTGGTGCTTAGCCAACTTTGTGTTCTGCTCAGACAGCTGTACTCTCTGATATAATCAGTGATGAAGTACCATGTAAATCACACAGTGTTCCGTATATGATGTTGCCGATGGAAATAATGAGAGCAAAGCAAATCCACTGAGTAGAACAAGTACTCTTTGAAAACAGTCTGCAATGACTTTACACATAGTTTCTGTTGTTTAGTTCAAGGCTTTTAAAATAGCTGAATAAAATAACATGATTTAGTACATCAGTAGTGCATTGACAGAATATGCAACAGCCTACGTGAGGCTCTGGGTGTACTGCTTGATACTGCTCCCTAGGACCTCCTTCTGAGTTTGCTGTTTCTTAATGTCTGTATTATGGTCAGCATTTGGCTCACCTTACAAATATATTACCTTGGTATATTATATGTTTTACTAATTCATTTACAAATGACTTTCAAAATACTGAGTTTATATATGAACCAATTATTAGTTACAAGAATCTAAAAGATATTTCTTGTCCTGAGGAGCTTACATCACCTTTCTCATCATACCAAAGTCTTATAACTCAGTGTCTTCAAATCAGCAGCTAAACATTATGTAGAACATTAATAGAAATGCAGAATTTTAAATTCATTTGGTTGTGTCAAAATATAGGTAATAAGATCACATTTTTAAAGTGCAGAGCTTAAGGTCAGTGACATTAGGCTCTTATGTAGTGTTGACAACCAGAATAGCTAGTCATCTGCAAACCAGGCTCATTTCCCCAAAGTGAGCTGTGTTTACATTAAATAATAACTCTTTCACTGTCCAATTTTAATAAGTTCTAGTAATGCTCTGCCTCTATAAATTTGTCTTTAAGTCATTCCAAAGGTGGGGGAATCAATGTCTGATTCTTTTTGTGTATGGCTTTTTTCACTTAGCATGTGATTCAAGATTCAGCTGTTTATCAGAATTGAATTCTTTTTGTGACTGAAATATTACTCTGTGTGAATATTACACCTCTGGGCTTTTATGAATAAAACCACTGTGAACATTTTCATCTAAGTTTCTGTTTGAGTGTTCTTTCACTTTGCTTCATGAATCTGGAAGCAGAATAGCTGGATCATAGTCTGTGTTTCTGTTTTTGAAGACTTGCCATTCTTGTTCTTGTGGAGACTGCACTGCTTTTCATGTGCAGAAGCAACATATGGATGTTCCCATTTCTTTATATCCTCATCAAAACCTGTTGTACTTTGGTACTGGTAAAGGTAGTCCTAAAAGGTGTGAAGTGCTATCTCATTTTTATTTTCATCCAAAATAGTGATTCTGAGGAACTGTTAGACACTTACTAGCCATTGTATAACTTTTTTTGGAGAAATACCTTTACTCAAGCTGGATGAATGTCTTTAAATTTACAAAATGGTATTGAACTTTTTAAGTACTGTATTTATTTAATCATCTGTTTCTTGATTATTAATTCCGTGTATCACATTGATTTTTGTGTCGAAGTATGCTTATAATCTAGGCATGAATTTCACTGATGATATTTAATCACTTTCATATGTTGATTACATTTTGCTATTATGTGGAGGATTTCTTTTTTGCATAAGTACTGTGTTTACTTCCAATAGATTTGACATAAGTGACATAAAGACAGAGTATATATATATATATATATATATATATATATATATATATATATATACTATCTTAAAATTTCAGAAGCTGCAGCACATGATCAGTTGGCTATGTTGATTTCAGACCTGTTTTCCCTTGATTTTGGGAAAGGAGAGAGAAGAGGAAGCAGCAGAGGGTTGATGGCAGGAATAGGGAAAGGGAAGAAATGATGAAGGAGGGGCAATAAGGAAAGGTTATGGATGAAGAGTCTGGAGTCCCAGTGATCCCTTCAAGGCTATAAACCATTTGCCCTAATTTACTTCCACTAACATCTAACTCCGAATGTTCCTTTGCCCACACTTTGGTGGTCAGCATGTGTTTGACACATGGCTTCTGGGAAAGTTCAGATCCAAACTAAAGCAAGTATTCATAAGGAACATGGACCTATTTTGTGTGTGTGTGTGTGTGTGTGTGTGTGTGTGTGTGTGTTATTACTTGTTTTGCCACTAGAGGATACCTGTCTTATGGGACAAATTAGGAAATATAACAGCTTCAATTTTTAGGAAGAATTTAATGAGAATTGCTGTCATTCTGTAAGTGATTAGTGGGATTTACCAGCAATGCCACCTGGTTCAAGATTTAATAGGGATGTTTATAGCAATTCAAGCCCAGTCTGGTCTACAATGTTCTAGGCCAGCAGTGTGACCCCGTTCCAACTCCTACCTAAGACAACTAACAACCTAACTTTCTTCTACACACACACACACACACACACACACACACACACACATACACACTTTTTCTTTTTCTCTAGAGAGTCCTATTAATTTATCTGGTAGGAGAGGTCATTACATGATGAATTATATAAACAGTAACTAATCTAGCATATGAGAACTCTGAGAAAGAACAGCATGACCCCAAATGCTTTCTTTCACTGAAGATAAGAATGATCTGTGGTAACTGCTGGGAAGGTGACTAAGATTTTACCAAGCAAAGATGCCTGGAGGAAGAATAGGGGCAGTTTCAGGAATGCAAGGTGAACTGTTGGTCAGTAAAGCAATGAGTTCAGTTGTTAAGTAGATAAGGTTGTTCTAGGCATTGAACCAAATCTTTATGGCAATTATTATAATTTTCCGAGAACAAGAGAGAACCAGTCTTCTGTCATAGAATTATTCTGATGCTATGGTAGACTGGGACTTGGACAAAACAGAGACAGGTAGACTCAGTCTGATTGAGTTTGTGGTGGCAAGACATACTTTAGAGTAAGACAGTTAAAGGGAAAATTGACAATACAAGGAAAGAGTAAAAGGTAAAAATTCAATAATCAAATGGTATGAACTGGCATAAAAAGTGACTGTGAGAGTCTGGAGAGATATGGTTTATGGTCATGGAAGGTGACATTCAGCATTGTCTTAGCATGAGCATCACATGAAGCTATTTGGCTTAAAGATTGAGATGTAACCATCAGAAGGTGTGAGATATACTCCCAACAGTCATGTATATGGAAGGATTAATTGGATTTTCTTTTATATTCTGATGCTGTTATATAAAATCATGGGGAAGAGGTAACACAGCTAATTATGTCATTCCCAGGGATATCTATTTGTACAACATATTTTCTGTAATTCTGGAGGCAGTTTCTTCCTCCTCCAATATCATAACCACTGGATATATGTGCCTGATAACCATGTGCAATGAATGTTGTGAAGGAGCTAGTGTCTAGTTTTATTTAATAAATGATGCATACATTTAGAAAGCACACTGCAATGCATATATAACAGATATATTGATATTCATGATAAAAATAGGCTAGTTAGCATTTCTTTGTGTTGGGACTTTTTGACTTGTTTCAAAATGCATAATAACTTGTTGTAAGTTACATGCACTTCTCTCTAAGTCTGAATTCCTAGAACTTAGTCTTCCTTTCTGTTTTCGTGTTTGTCGCTTATCCTCCTTCTTCCTCACCTCTGCTGGGGCTTCCCTAGCATCTAATGACCATTAGTCTGTTCTATTTGTGGGGCATCAAAGTTTTAAATTTCCATTTGAGTCAGAATCTTCAGTTTTTGGCTTTGAATTACTAACTTTGTGAGACACCAAAGTGTTTTCCCCTGAAATGTAAAGCCCCTAAATGCTCCCCCAAAGCCTGTTTCCCCAATCTCTAAGAATATAGCCAGTGAGAAGCTCTTTGTTAGTAAGAAGCCTTTTGTTCCTCTACCTTAGGTGACCAAGCCTGCCTGTCTGTGTCAGAGACTCAGAGATCACTGCAAGGACAGACAGTAGCTCACTCCCTCTCCTTGTTCCTTCAGCAAGGCCACCTCCCTCCCCACTCCCCAGAGAAGAGTTGTAGTGCAACTCCTCCCAACTCTTCTCCCAACTCTTCCCAACTTCTCACTTTTTCCTTAAAAGCCCCCTACTGTTACAGCTCAGGGTGGAACTCCCCTGCCCCTTGGGCAAAAGGAGTTCCTCCTCAGCTGGCTGAAAACTAAACCTCATGCGGGTTTTGTATCAAGCAGTTTCTGGGTTTTTGGGGTGCCAACTCGTCCTTGGACAGGAGTGACTCTGATCAGGGGGTCTTACAACTTCACAAACTTTAATGATTTTATTTAAAATTTTGTGCTTTTTTGTAATATAATTGACTAATACAATTATATATACTTAACAAGATGGTTGGATGAATATATATATTATGCAGTGACTGCAATTGTGCTAACTAACCCATCTGTCACTTCACTGTATGTGTGAGTGTGTTTGTGGTAAGAGCATTGGAGATATGCTTTTTGAAAGCAGTAGAATCATTATGCTATACTTTAGAATATCAGGTGTGATTTCTGGATTATATAACTTATATTTATAGTTTTTCTTAGTTGATTTGTAAATTATTACATCAGAGATACAAAGGTCCAGCAAGATGACTCTACAACAAAAGAACTTCTGACAATGTGAATTTGGTCTCCAGATCCCATAGTGTAAGGAAAGAACCAACTTCTGAAGTCACCCTCTTAACATGGTAAACATGTTACATGCACACACACACACACACACACACACACATACACACACACACACACATGTGCATACACATGTGCACACACCACTCATACATATAGTTTAAGGGTGCAATGTCTTTTATATTGTTTGTGAGACATAGTTTCTTTATGTAGTTCAGTCTGGCTTTGATTTCACAAATCTTCCTGCTTTAGTAACCCAAGTGATAGGATTGCAGGTGTGTGTCATTATGCCTGACTCTGTGGGATGTTTTGATACATGTGTCCACTATGTAGTGTTTAAATCAGGGTAAACATATTTATCTTCTTAAACATTATTTCTTTCTGATGAAAATATTCAGATTCCTTTGCTCCATCTTTAACAAATACATGGCAAATTATCATTGCCTATAGTTATTTACCATGCAACAGAAAACAAGAATTTACTTGTACCTAATTAATTTTGTACCTATTGTCCACACTCTCTGTGTCTTTTCCAGCATTGTTAATCATGTTACTTCTTTCTATTTATGTGAATTTGAGTTTTCATATTCTGTACATAAATAGTGTTATTTTATCTTTCTTTGACTGGCTTATTTTATTCACCACAATGTTCTTCAGGTTCATTCATACCACTGAAAATGATGAGTTCCTTTCTTTTGAAATAATTAGTCATGCACAAATGCAGTATGACTAATGTGCTTCATTTTTATTTGTCCATCTATTGATAGACACTTAGGTTGATCAATGTCCTGACTGTTGTGAATAGCACTGCAGTGAACGTGGAACTGTGATATTTTTCACACACATTTTTCTAGTCTTTACGACACATATTCCCAGAGGTAAGATTTCTGTATCATATGGAGGTTATTCTTTTAGCATTTTGATGAATTTCCATATTATTTCCAGTATCACCACCCTATTTATATTCCCACTAGCAGTGCTCAACTGTTCCCTTTCTCCACTTTCCTATTATCAACATCATATAGTAACCCAATTGGTCTTTTTCAGTTGGTAGAAATTCGGGAACATTGAAACTAATTTTAAGTATACATTTACAGGTTGTTGATTGGACACATGTGAGGAAATTTACTGTAAAATGGCTTCAGCTGCTGCCTTTCAGAGGCCAAGGCTCCCTTATGTGGTCAGACCACTAAAGATGTGAGTTCTGTAGGTCCACTAGTATAGTCATTTGGATAACAAACACAGGCTCTTTATAGTACCTGTTTATACAATATTTGAGTACACACAATTGTTGATTCAAATCCTTATTAACTTATGCATATTCCCTTATATGGCAATTTAATAGTTTCTCTTTCAAGTGAAATGTAAGATTCAAGGATTCAGTCAATGTGTGTGCTGTCAGCAGTAAGTGGTGCTCTACCATCAACAATACTTCACAGATGGGGAGGATCTGCATCAACACTCGCAGCCTCCTGCTGCTCTTCTCATCTCAGACCAACAGTTTCTGATCCACATGCCCAGCCTCCTCTTTCTGCTCTTTTCCTCTGAGTTTGGAGGCTAAGCCATCCTTCCATTTGATGATCCCTTACTCTCCTACTTATTCTCTTAAAAGGACACTCAAAGGTCCTTGCGGAGGTTACTCACTGAGAACTGGGAGTGTGGTCATCTAGATTTCTTTGGAAGTCAGGAGCTCCCAGGAGAAGATATTTGTTTCTCAGGAAGATGAGCCAGGCAAGTTGACAGGAATCAGGAGTTCCAGGAGTCATTATTCAGTCTTGTGAAGACCATTGTGAATGGCTGGCCCAGAACATGACTGGATAATGGGTGATAGGACTCAATTTATGGCTAAGCAGAATTCAGATGAGTTGTATTGTAGGGTGGCTATTACTCAGTGCTGGAAGCCTGAGCTGGAGCCTTCCTGATCATTTGGAGTGACTGTTTTGGTTACTGGTACTGTAAGTGTCTTAGTCAGGGTTTCTATTCCTGCACAAACATCATGAACAAGAAGCAAGTTGGGGAGGAAAGGGTTTATTCAGCTTACACTTCCATACAGCTGTTCATCACTAAGGAAGTCAGGACTGGAACTCAAGCAGGTCAGGAAGCAGGAGCTGATGCAGAAGCCATGGGGGGATGGATGTTCCTTACTGGCTTGCTTCCTCTGGCTTGCTTAGCCTGCTCTCTTATAGAACCCAAGACTGCCAGCTCAGAGATGGTCCCACCCACAAGGGGCCCTTGATCACTAATTGAGAAAATGCCTCACAGCTAGATCTCATGGAGGCATTTCCCCAACTGAAGAGCCTTTCTCTGTGATAACCCAGCTGTGTCAAGTTGACACAAAAACTAGCCAATACAATTGACCCCTTGTCAACTTGACACACAAATACATCACTAGTAAGCCTCAACCCTTAGTTCTTACTCATCCCCAAGATCTTAAATAACTTAAAAGTCCCACAGTCTTTACATATTAAAAGTTCAATCCAGTATCTTTTAAAATTCAAAGTCTCTTAACTGTGGGCTTCATTTAAAAACTTCCTTCAAGAGGGAAATAATTCAGGGCACAGTCACAATCAAAAGCAAAAATCAATCTCCAACCGAACAATTTCTGGGATCCAACGCACCATCTTCTGGGCTCCTCCAAGGGCTTGGGTCACTTCTCCCGCCATGCCCTTTGTAGCACACACATTGTCCTCTAGGCTCCAGATGTCTGTACTCCATTGCTACTGCTGTTCTTGGTGGTCATTTCATGGTACTGGCATCTCCAAAATGCTTCTGTAACTAGGCTTCAACACTAGCCTCTCATAGGCTCTCTTCATGGTGCTGAGCCTCAACTCCTTTGCATGACCCCTTCAGTCCTAAGCCATCAATTGCAACCGAGGCTGCAACTTCACCAATGGCCTTCCATGGCCTCTCACAGTGCTTCTGTGGCCTCAGCTGCTCTGCATGACTCCTTCATGCCTCTAAAACCAGTACCACCTAGGTAACTCTTACACATTAACAAGTCCAGTCACAGCACAAGGTAAAACCATGGTTATCTCTGGAACACAGCCTCCTTGTGCTTTCAGAAAACATTTCCCAGAAGATGTCACCTCAATGATGCTGGTGTCTTCTTAATCACCGCTAATTTCTTAGCTCCAGCTAACCAGCATCAATGGTTCCAGTAATGCCAAGTTTTTGCATTAGTAGTTCTAGTATCTTGTTAATCACAGCTGATTCTTCAGCCCCAGCTAACCAGAACCACAGAATCTTCACAATCAAAGTAACAATGGCCCTGAAAAGAGTCTTTAATTTTCCCTCTGAAATTTCACAAGCCAGGCCTCCATCTTCTGCACTGTTCTCAACATTATCTTCCAAGCTCCTACAGAACATCCCATAGAGCTCTTAACACAGAATGGATCTTCTGGCCCAAAGTTCCAAAATCCTTCCACAGTCCTCCCCCAAACATGGTCAGGTTGTCACAGGAATACCCCACTCTGCTGGTACCAATTTGTCTTAGTCAGGGTTTCTATTCCTGCACAAACATCATGAACAAGAAGCAAGTTGGGAGGAAAGGGTTTATTCAGCTTACACTTCCATACAGCTATTCATCACTAAGGAAGTCAGGACTGGAACTCAAGCAGGTCAGGAAGCAGGAGCTAATGCAGAAGCCGGGGGTGGGGGTGGGTGGGTGGGGGGTGGGGGGGGATGTTCCTTACTGGCTTGCTTCCCCTGGCTTGCTCAGCCTGCTCTCTTATAGAACCCAAGACTGCCAGCCCAGAGATGGTCCCACCCACAAGGGGCCCTTGATCACTAATTGAGAAAATGCCTCACAGCTAGATCTCATGGAGGCATTTCCCCAACTAAAACTCCTTTCTCTGTGATAACCCAGCTGTGTCAAGTTGACACAAAAACTAGCCAGTACAGTAAGACAGCCGAAAGCCTTCAAACTGTAGGGTTATTGGCTGGCATCTGCTCAGCCACTGGGCATGCCCCCTTGGGGGAGGTGGAACAAGGAGAGTTTGACTGCACTTATCCCACACCTCCACCCCACACCTCCACCAGGGCAGGTGCTGGGCCATAGGGAAGTGCCGATGCACAACTCTGCGGGTGGGAAAACTCAGTCTTAGGTGTAAAAATGCTGGAGCTGGTTCAGGGTTCCCTTGGCCTGTGACAAGGCTGTAGTCATGGGTTCTTAGACTCTTGAACACCCAGGTGCTGCTGTCATGGAAGAGCAGAGAAAAGAGTGTATGGGGGACTGTGGGCTGGGGACATCATCTAGTCTGGGGCCAAGGGAGAAGGAGAGCTCTGGCTTGTCCCATCCCAGATGATTGTCCTGAGCTTGGCAGAGGCAGGCTTGGTGGAGGTTGTGGCTGAGATTGCAGGGAGACCTTCTACAGGAGATTAGGCTGAGGTTCTGTAGGGGAAGGCCTTCTCCATGGCTCTCCATGGTGGATCTTGTTGAAAAGAGACAGTCTAAAGAGTTTATTGTCATGGTGGAAAGTGGATGTGTAAAACCATACCCCACTTCTCAGGGTGGGCCTGAGATTACATACCTTTTTCAGGGAGGAATGTCTGGGAAAGGAAGCTTATTGGCTAAGTCCTCTGGGCCTTTAGGTACCTCAATAGCATGGAGAACTCTGTTTTGAGCCTAGGTTTATTTTATATGTTTATTTTACATGAGAAGCAAGGCATGTGTTCCAAGTCAGGAGTCTGGCAGGAAGATGGGAATCACCTAAGTCTCAGGTGTATGCCCACCAAGTCTCTGGGTCTCAACCTGCTCTACCTTTCCAAACTTCCTGGCATGGTTTTACATCCCTCATCAAACCATGCCTTCCAATGTTTCCCTCAGGGATTTTGAATGAGGTCAGTTTCTGTTTCCTTGGAGCATTCTGCTGACACCATATGGGGAACCTAGAAATGTGTTTTGTTTAGTGCCTAGGAGCTGCATTTAGGAACTTTCTATTTGTAGGTACAACAATGCACAGGTAGGCTATTTTTCTTTCATTGGGGTACTGAGCTGGTAATTAAGGGTTGAACACTTCAATCACACTAAGTGTTCTGGAGGTAGCATTGATAACTTGATGAGAGTGACCCTTTTGATATGGACATGTCAGGTTTTCAACAGCCAGGATTTGGTCACAGTACCCTCATCAGCAACTTGAAGACACCAGTGGCAATTATATTCTGAATTACATATGGCCATGGAGATGAGGAGTAGGATCAGGGATCTGAATATGATGTATTGCAGGGAACATAGGTCTACTGCCAGACTTCCCAATGGGTAGAAGACTAGTTTGAATACACTCTAGAATAATCTCTTTCCATTTATGAAAATGGGCAGTGGCTTGTCTGGATGATCTAGATAATCAAAGTTTCAGCCACATTCTTATGGCTTTACTGTTCTGTCTTTGAGTGTTAGGAAAGCCTTCTGCTGTTTTTCTTGCCCTTATCCCTATTCTGTCTGTCTCACTACCTGTCTCTTATTTATTTGTATCACTGCATGATTTATGAAGTCTGAGTTGTGGAAATTCTGGATCTTCTGTGAATCTGGAGTTTTCTTCTTTGGTGTCAGAAAATGTTCCATGCTAACACTTGCCTGGATAATTCTTTCAGTGTGCTCAAAGGCCCCAGTCTCTGCATTTCATCCTGGAGATCTCTTCTGGCGGGGAGCCATCTGCCCAATTAATGCCCTAGCCTTTTCAGTGCATTGTGAGCTTTAGCAAGTTAGTGGTATGATGATCTGCCACCTGCCTCATATGTCAGGTGATCCTTCTTCAGCTCTTTATTTGGGAGTTCCCAAATCCATACTGCCTTTCATCATGTTCTCTAAGAGGTGATTGCTGGAGATACAGCACAAGAAAGGATGTTGCTTTCAGGATATTGGTGGAAAGAGTAATCTAGAGCAACTGATTTTGAAGGTTAATTTATACCTTTGATCTTTATGTTATTCTATTTTTAACTGATCAATTTGATTTATGATTATTTTGTCTAGAATTTTGCACCTATATGAATGAAAGATATTTATCTATAGTTTTTCTCATTACTTTTGCCAAAGTATACTATGCTTATAAAAGAATTTGGCATTCCTTGTTTTCCAGAATAAGTGTTTAGAAACTTCGTTAGAAAGTTTATAGAAAAGCAGTGTTATTTATTTTTAAAATATTTAAATAACCACCTGCTAGGCAAGATGTTCCTACTGGTACAAGAGTGGTGTCACTATTTTTGGGGTAACGAATTACTCTATTGCTTGGATTTGAGATCTACTCCATAAGAGAGGTTTCATGTCTGGTACTGCAATCCTAGTCAAAACCAGTGGTCCCCAGTGGTATATTTCCACAACTCAGACTGCAACTGGTATATTGCTACATGGACACAATGTTTTTGTCAAACTTGCCTTCTAATTCTTTATGTTTTTTGCCTATAAGTTAGAGCTGATGGTAGCTTTTGTCATAGAGATGTCTTTCTGTAGTGAATGGTAGGTGTTGTAGAGGCTCACTGTTGACCAAACTTCTGACCATAGCGATTGTTCAATGCTCGGCTGTAAATAAGACATTGATATTATTAAGGTTAAGGGAACATCATGGAAGATGGGCTGAAAAAAATGTGAGATCTGGAGAAAGGGGCAGAGTGCTGTAGAATGCTTTCTCCTGGGCATGGCCTGGCTATGACCTTTTTGATTTCACAGCAGCTGTAAACTGTATAAACCATAGCTTATGTAGACTATAGACCTGTATAAGATTGGACTTGTCAACATTTTATTATCAGGGAATTTGTTTCTAAGGAGGAGGTTTTATGAAGCCTAAACAACCCTGAAGATATATAGGTTGTTGGTGCTGGGAGAAGCATTTTCTTCATTGATACAGACACTGGCAAGTTGCTTATGCTTCCCAAAATAATCTGTCACTCATACTCTTGTGAACAAACCCAGTGAAATTCACTGAGTCATGGTAAATACATAATAAATAAGTAAAGACATGAAGGTAGAACGAAGCTATTTGAGAAGAGGAAGGGTTTTCGTGGGAGTAGGTAGGGGTAGACTAAGACAGAGTAATGGGGTAAACATGACCAAAATACATTCTACACATGTATGAAAATGTCACAATAAGACCCATTATTATGTAGTCTTAATTATGCCAATAAAAATATCTAAAAAATGTTTCTCCAAATGTTTTTGGTTAGCTGTTGAGTCACTAAAATTATTTTCTTTCTTTTTTTCTTTAGGTGATAAGTATTTGTTAGTTATATTCACTTTGCTATGCCATAGAACCTCAGGACTTACTCTTCTTTTCAAATAATCTTTTATATAATAATCTTTTAACCCACTGGTTAATCTTTTAATATCCCCACTGCACTGGTCTATGGTAGCTGCTGTTCTGTTTTCAACTTCTATGTGATATTATATCCCACATATGAGTGAGATCATGTGGTGTCTTCCTTTCTGTCTTTGACTTATTTCACATAATATATTTTTCAGGTTCACTTAACATATTTTTTATGTTATAATTGAAAATTTTATTCTTTTATATCTAAATAGTATTCTATGGTGTGTATACCACATCTTCTTTATCGGTTTGTACATTAAAAGAAAATTAGGTTGATTTCCATATCACAGCTTTTGTGAGTGATACTGCAGGAGACATGGAAGTACAGTCTGAATACATGGCTCTCATTTCTTCTAGGTAAATACTTTGAAGGATGAATAACTTGTGTTCTAAGGTTCTACCATTTTAATTTTAGTTAAAGCAGTGGACTATCCTATTATCTATCAATCTACCTACCTACCTATCTATCTATTTATCTATTATCTATCTATCATCTATCTACCTATCATTTATCTATTATCTATCATATATTTATTTAATTACTTAACTATCATCTATCTACCTATTATCTATCATCTATCATTGTAATAATAAAAGCTAAATTACTTGATGATAAATGTCAGTAATTCTGAAAACAAAGCGACTATTAAACAATTTAAAATAGTTAAAATATATTTGACCTGTCTTAAACACTGTTACTTTAAGAAAATATTAAAAAACATTGCCGGGCGTGGTGGCGCACGCCTTTAATCCCAGCACTCGGGAGGCAGAGGCAGATGGATTTCTGAGTTCGAGGCCAGCCTGGTCTACAAAGTGAGTTCCAGGACAGCCAGGGCTATACAGAGAAACCCTGTCTCGAAAAACCAAAAAAAAAAAAAAACAAAAAACAAAAAAACAAAAAAACAAAACCATTTATAGTTTAACATAAAAATTTGCTTGATTTTTGAAGAATTATTGGTTTATAATATCAAACAATCTTATTAATGTAAAACATTTTCTTTTTAATTTTAAACTATATTAGAAACATGAGTCCATTCAAGAAAAACTCTCATTTGGATTCTTTCTTATAAGCATTTATGAGAAGGAATTAAGAGCAGAATATAAGTTTCTTATAATTCAGAGTGTAAGTGCCCATGCTACTGCCTCACCAGCAAGAACGGACGTGGATACCAGAATCCTTCTGCAAGCATCTTTTATTACATCATGTGGAGGAAGAGGGTGAGCCTAAGATGGGTCCCACTTATATACGCCTCAGTGAGACGTGTGTCGTCAGGATTGGCTGACTGCCCATTACCTCAAGTTACGCCCCGGGATGGGCGGTGACTTACGTGGCTTTGTAACAAGCGCATGCGCACTGAACTTGTTTGCTTGTCCCAGGCTGTGGGTGGTGACAGGGTGCCAGCTCAGGCGTGGCTCTCTACATCAGAGGATGAAAAACTGCCAAACTATATACATTTTCAGACACAATAACATCAAAACTGTGAAGAAGAGAAAGAAGCATCAGAGAAAAACATTGTTATCTTCTACAACCTCAGGTAGATATTTGTCTAGTAAGGCAAGGATCCTAGGTAGGCCCTGGAGGACCTTTTAACAGGGAGCAATAGTTAGAAAGTATCATTACTTATTGTGTCAGAATGATACTGTGTGCATTGCCATTTCAAGAAAAATGTAAAGCTGTTCTATCAGAAGTTCATTTTATGATTTCATGTTTCTAGGATTTAATTTGACCATAATGATCTTTCAGCAGGCAGGTTCATGCATGGATGCATTCTGACATCTGTAAGATGTAGCAACCAAAAAGGAATAAAAGTTACTTTAAAAAGGTTTTTGTGAAAAAAACCTCCTTAATGACTCCACAGACTTGCAGTTTCATGGCCACCAGTATCAGCTCTGTTCTCAGCAGGCTCTGCTTACCACAGTTCTCCTGAAGCCTAACCCTTGTCTCTAAAATCCATGGGAATAGAATGGTTAGTTTACTTTGGTTTGAGCCTAAATGAACTCTTTAAAGAATCTCTTTAAAGAAACCCATTAAGAATCCTCCCACCCTGAAAGTGTTCTGCCAAGACTAACTGAAAGCCGCAAAAGATTTAGGGTTGGTTCTAAATTGGAACCTGTGTGGGCCTTAAACTCAACAAAAATCCATCTTTATCAGAGGCTCAGAATATTAAATATAGGAACACAAAGTCACTTTCTAGACCCAAGAGAGTGTGGGACAAACCCATGAAATTCTACAAGGGAATTCCTCAAATGGAAGATATTTCTCTTTTTTTTTTCCCCCCTTTTAAGTGAAATAAAAGAACCACAGAAATTTCTCTAGAGAAGGGTTGGGTCTTAGGGAAGAAATCCAACACCTCAACTGAGTTCTTTGTGATCTGGGCCCCGCCTCTGCATGCCTCCTGTTTCCTTAAGTGAGTGTAGCGTTGAATATTCCTTCATCTGCTTATATTAGGGGAAAAATGCTTTGTTCTCAAAGTCTGCAGTGGTAGAAATAGCTTCCATGATAAGCACTTATTCTCTGAAATGTGAAAATAATTTCAATAAATATTCAATATTATGATGCAAGGAATATTATAAATCACTGAATTACTAGCCCTGATTTTACAGGAGTTTAATGATGTTTAGAAGACGTGTTATTGTCTAGATAATGTAGCTATTCAAGTGGAATGGCTAAATTGCCTACTTCAAAATCAATGTTCTGAACTGTGTTCTGCTGTCTTTCTACAGATCCAAGATTCATCATTACTGTCACAGTTTATAGGTGCTTGTAGGGATATGCCTTGCTTATCTCAGATGCAGGAGAATCACCCCCTATCCTCCCAGATCAGTGGTTGCTCAGGTTTATTCATTGACACTGTGAGCAGATGCTCAAAATAGCAGGTTGAGGCTGAACCTCAGGTCAAGTTGACTGATATTCTGTGTCATTTACCTCAAAGGCATCAGTAAAGGGGTAGTGGAGTTATGTATGAAAGAGTTCTGGAAATCAGATAACAATGTAAAAATATCCCCAAATCACTGGGTTTCTCTGCCCTGACTCCATCTTGTTCCCAGAGCCTTCAGTCTTTGGTAGGTCCTAAGTAGATTTACACAATTGCTCATTAGCTTCTCACCAAAATGTCATAAAAATGGTATGGTAGCTTCATCTTAAAGATGAGGAAGCAAGATTCTAACGTTTACTTTGTCATTTGTTATTGACTGGCGTGATTTTTCTTCAATTTTATCTGAATTTGAAAAGAGAGGTCTTAAATCAGAAAGATACAGATTATGTATGGTGGCGTGTGTGCGTGTGTGCGTGTTTGTGTGTGTGTGTATTCATGTACATGGGCCTATACATAATGATATTCATAGCCAGTCACATGTTAATATGAAGCCAATTTAAATAAGCAAATGTTTAGAATCCAGCCTGGGCTACACATAATAAAAAAGGAAAAGAAAAGGCATAAAACTAATTTCCTTGGGAACAGGAAATAATAGCCAGGAAATAATGAGGGATCACATGTGCTAGTAACATTTTCTACAATGTTAATCTTGAACTCTTGGATATAAATGAACAATTAAGTTCTAGAAGCAGTGATGTTCCATTTGAGTTTATAAAGGTTTCTGAGAAAATATCTAATCTAAGCAGGGAAAATTATTTTCTTTTAGATAAATTGTAGTATTTAAACTTTTAGAGATTTTATAGTTCATTTTAAAATACTTTTAAAGAATTGTATTATAATTCTGTTCTGAAAAAACCGTATTTAATCTTCTGGACCCTGTAAAATTGGTAATAACACTTGAATAATAATATGTATACTAATATTTTATACTAATAAAATAATTTTAAAACTAAATAGTTATAAATGGATTGCTTTAAGATGATCTCAGAAGTGATCCAGATAGTTCAGTCAGTACAGCATCAAACTTTTCCAAATGATCTAGGTATAGTTAGATACACAGACCTGGAAGGAACTGTCTTGAAGGAAGAAGTTTAACCTAACAGGTCTGCCAAGTAGAGACTTATGGTATAGCACCGGGCTTAGTCAGGATAGTGAGAATATAGGAAAACCAGGCAATCACCTTTATTGCTGTTTCATTAGAAGGGTTAAGTAAGCCTGCTCACAGTTAGCTATCCTGAATAACTCTAATATGCTATGGGGCTTAGGAGACACTTCTAGTTGTCCAGTATGTGGCCCTATGGTGATTAGGTCTAGAGAGTGTGAGAACCTGGTAAAGAATCAGGACAAGGTTCTGACTCTGAGCCTGTGTTTATGAGTACATTGTTGTTGTCTGTTTTAAGTAAGAACTCTTATTTAAGAGCAGTCCTCTTAAAGTCAGTAAATACTCTGTATCTCAAGGCATCAGAAAACAGGACACTAAAACATGATTACTACAGGGGAATATTTTTATGCTCTTGCTACAAAACAGGACAAATGTTGGAATTCACATCTAAGGCATTTGTGCTGTGTGTGAAGGTTTTCTAAATACTAGATTTCTTCTGGTGCAGTGTGTTAATGTTCTGTCAGTAATTCTAGAAAATAGCTTTATGTTCTTAATATATTATGCATTACAATGACATTTTAAATTGAGAGAAAGAAACTACAGAAGCATCATCTAGGTCTATTTAGTTTAGAGTTCTACCTATGGACAAAAGAAATGAGTAGATTTTCTTTCTCAGAATGCTAAAAATGAGTGAGGGACGATGGAAAACAGAGACTTTTCAACCTGAATTGTTTTACCTTGAGAATTGTACTGTAGATTTGGGGTAGGGAGTTGGTAAAGATTTTTCTGTGTTCTTAGTAGACAGGAGGCTTTGGAACATAGATCTACTAAAGGAGGCAGAGCAGTATTAGGTAGAAGGACTTAAAATATAGAAAGATGGGAGGAGGCATAGAAGGAGGAGTTATCCCATATTCCAAATGGTTTCATATAATCTTTCTAAAATACCTGAGATAGATTTTAATCTTTCCTGGCTTCAAGAACCACAACATTTTCTTAGGGTACTAAAGGGCCTCAGTATGGAAGGCTGCAGAGTTATGGAAGGAAATGCTTTGGCCTCACCAAGATCACCTACCTGCCTTACCCTTCAACCTTTGAATGTTTTAAACAACAGCATTGTGTATTCTGAAGACAGAGTATGGTTAGAACCATTCAGCTGTAAAACATGGAATTCAATATGAATGTGCATAAAATAAAATATGACCTCTGGTAAAGTCAGACACAGAAACTAGTTAAATCTACCCATGTGTACTCTACCCAGAAGAACATGTGGGGCACTGGTGAGAAAAAGCATTCCTGCTGCTCACCTAGGGCCTCTCTGCACTTCAGAGGCCTCTCTTTAGTACTTAAGGTTCTCTTGAGTGAAGAAAAAAGCAGAATCTTGAAAGCTGACCACAGACACTGGGATCCTGAAAGTTAGTTAGAAAGTCTTAAATCCCCTGCTTTGATTGTTAATAAATACTTATTGGCCACCTAGTTTGTTATTTACTGATGATATAGTACTGAGAAAATTCTGGGCTTTATTTGATAACAACAAGGCTATATTAGCTATTAAAATGATAAAAAACATATAACTCATTTCAGTATTAGCAAAGAGCCAAAAATGATTTCAAGCATATGGAGTGGATAGATGTTCTCTCATGGGAGATATTCTGGGAGCTTGGCAGTGACAATGGGGAAAATGATAATGTCTGGGGTTAGCTCTCCAGGGAGACTTGCTTTCCTTCAAAATAATACAGACCTCTCCACTGTGAGAATTTGTGTGTTCATGGCCTGATAGAGATCCCAGTATGTGCAAAGGAAGATTATTTTGGTAGGTTTGTCTTATTTTGTTTTCTTTGCTATGTAATGGTCTGTTTAGCAAATGATTAAAAACAACTTAGTTTAAGAATCCTCATTCATAAGATATGTGACATTAGGTCATTGTTTTAATTTAACAACAGGCAAAGATACTATAGACTCTATGGGAAGCTAAGGCCAGATTGAGGAATGGGGTGGGTAAAAAGGACTCTTGATTTAAAATCTGGGAGTGTAATTTTGAGAGACATGATGGCAAAAGATGTGACAACAGATGTGGTAAGCTCATGTCACATGATTTGTATCAGTGACAGCTTTTCACAGGATTCTTTTTTTTAAGTTGAAAATGGACTTTTTTCCATCTGATATATTCTGATCATAGTTTACTCTCCCCTAACTCCTCCCAGGTCCTCCATTCCCTCCCTACCCACCCAGCTCCACACCCCATCTTTCTCTACAAAACACAAAATCAACAAACAAAATAAAACACCCCAAATAGGACAAAACAGACAGAGAAAAGAGTCAAAAATAAAAGCACAAGAAAGAGATACAGATGCAGAGACATTCATTCATACACACAGAAATCCCATAAAAACACAAAATCTAAAATGATAATATATAGGCAGAGGCCTCTTAGGTTAAAAAAAATGCCTAGACAAAGCATTATGAGACAAAAACCCCAAACCAAACAAAACCAAAACATAACAAAAACACAACAACAACACCTTCAAAAATAACATTGAGCTCATTTTGTGTTGGCCATCTACTACTGGGCACGGGGCCTTCCCTTAAGTATGTGGGTTTTTTTTTTCCCCCCAGTAAGATTCCATTGAGGAAAACTAATTTTCTCTTGAGAGCAGTAGTCAATTGCTGATCACTTGTATGTTAGAGATGCAGGCTGTGTCTACTTTCCCTTTCAGCACTGGGACCCATCTGGCTTAGATTTGTGCAGGCCCTGTGCATGCTGCTACAGTCTCTGTGAGTTCATGTGTGTTATCCCTGTTATGTCTAGAAAGGCTTGTTTCCTCAGTGTCCTCTACCCCTACTGGCTCTTATATTCTTTTCACCTCCTTTGCCATAGTGCTCCTAAGTCCGGAGGGTAGAGATTTGATGATGACATCCATTTAGGAATGAGTATTCCAAGGTCTCTTACTCTCTGTACATTGCCCAGTTGTTGATCTCTTCTTGTTCCTATCTTCTGCAAGAGGAAGCTTCTCTGATGATGGTCAAGTAAGGCACTAGTCTAAGAGTATAATAGAATATTATTAGGAGTCATTTTATAGCCCTTTCCCTCCTTTTTAAACCAGTGCTTTTAGTTTTACCCTAGGTCTCTGGGCTATCTAGTCTCTGGTTCTTGGTCACCCAGGTAATATTGTGTATGGCTTCCATCTAGTGTAGTGGGCCTTAAGCCAAATCAGACATTGGATGGTTACTCTCACAGGTTTTGTACCACGATTGTACCAGCATATCATGCAGGCAGGTCATCATTGTAGATCACAGGGTTTGTAGTTGGGTTGGTGTTTATCTTTAGCCTCTGGTATCATGCAGTTCCACGAGCATTAGTCAATAGGGATGAAGGCTTGAGGGTAGGTACCAGCTCAACTTCTCTGAGTTTCCTGAGCTATGTAGGTGTTGTCTTTGGCAACAGGGCCTTAACTGTCAGTTTGTGGAGAGCCACCAATAACTTTGGCAATAGCTTGGGTTGTTTGGGGGTTTCCATAAGGCCTCTTTGTCCAACAACATATTAGATGTAACCCATTCCTGGTATTGAAGGTTTCATTTGGTGACAAGAGATGTCTAGTTGGGTCTTTGTCTCCCTCCTAATGGTTGCCTCTTCAACAAGGTCCTAGAAAGAAAATGACATGAAACAGAACCTGCAGACAACCTGTAGTACCCATCATATAGGTAGGAAATAAATCTCTGTTGGTTAACACCCTGAAATTTGAGGTTGCTTAAACCAAGGTAACAAATATCGCAAGTGAAAAGTCCAGATTTTTACAAACACTCTGCTGAACTAGTCTGAGGAGCAGAGGAGATCATTTGCTAACTTTGTCAGGGCTGCCATTCAGAGAGGGCATGTGTTCATTATCATCAATCAACACTTAACACAGAGAATTCAAAAGCCTCCAGCCTAGCAATTCAGATGTTCTTTGATATTCTTAAAGATGTATCATAGGCTTTGCTTCTTGTTCTTCTCTAAAGTACCTTAGGGGAGGAAAGATTTTATCTGACTTACACATTTAGATCAAAGTTCGCCATTTAATAAAGTTGATCAGAAACTCAATTAGGAACCAGAAACTGAAAGTGTAGAGGAACACTGTTGGCTCTCTCAGATTCATGCTCAGAAAGCACACCACCTGGGGATCCATCCCATAATCAGCCACCAAATCCAGACACTATTGCATATGCCAGCAAGATTTTGCTGAAAAGACCCTGATATAACTATCTCGAGTGACGCTATGCCAGTGCCTGGCAAACACAGACGGGAATGCTCACATTCATCTATAGGATGGAACACAGAGCCCCCAATGGAGAAGCTAGAGAAATTACCCAAGGAGTTGAGGAGGTCTACAACCCTTTAGGTGGAACAACAATATAAACTAAACAGTACACCCACAGCTCGTGACTCTAGATGCATATGTAGCAGAAAATGGCCTAGTCGGCCATCACTGGGAAGAGGGGCCCCTTGGTCTTACAAACTTTATATGCCCCAGTACAGGGGAATGCCAGGGCCAAGAAGTGGGAGTGGGCAGGTGGGGGATCAGGGCAGGGGGGAGGGTATAGGGAAATATTGGGATAGCATTTGAAATGTAAATAAAGAAAATATCTAAAAAAAAAAAAAAGAAAGAAAGCTTTCTTATATAGCAGAGACCTACATTCCTAGGGAATGATGCTATCCACAGTGGGCTAAGCCCTCCTATATCAATTAACAACCAAGATAATCACCTAAAGAGATGCCCACAGGCCAGTCAAATCTGAGCAGTCCCTCAATTTAGACTACCTATGCAGGTTAGTCTAGGCTGTGTCAAGTTGATGGTTAAACATAGCTAGGATGTTCCTTACTGTTGACAATCTGTGGAGTTATAAATTTAAGATTTATTTTTAACCTCATTTGTGAGAATAATGGGAAAGGAAAGCATTATATACAATACTCTTTATGTTAGAAAGGTTGACTGGTGATGTTTTCTAAACAAAACACATTTTAAAGGGGCAATTGTTATTCACACTCTTACCACAGGGAGCAAGAAAAATATGCACAATGCTTGCAGGGTGTTTGTGATATGCTTGTTTGCACTTCTTTACATAGCCTCATTTTTAATTTTCTCAGATCCAGGTTCCCTCAGTATGCTGGATAATTTTATGTTGACTTGACACAAGCTAGAGTTATCAGAGAGGAGGGAACCTCAATTGAGAAAATGCTGCTAGGCCATAGGCAAGCCTGTAGGGCATTTTTAGTGATTGATATTAGAGGACCCAGCTCAATGAGGATGGTGCTATTTTTGGGTTGGTGGTCCTGGATTCCATGAAGAAAGAAGGCTGAACAAGCCATTTAGAGCAAGCCAGTACGCAGCTCTCCTCCATGGCCTCTTTATCAGGTCCTGTATCCAGGTTCCTGCCCTGATATACTTCAATGATAGAATACAAGATGGAAGTGTAAATAAGCCAAATAGTCCCCTTCCAATTCACTTTTAGTTATGGTGTTCAGTCATAGCAATGGTAAACCTAATTAGGACATGAGTTAAATATATTATTTTTCCAAGTATTACAGAGATAATTATTATCTGTCACTCTTCTTCCTCTCCTCTTCCTATTCTTCCTCCTCTTCTTCCTCTTCCTCCTCCATTTTGAGTTTTAGAGATTAGAATTCCTGTTTCATTTTCAGACATTTTAAGTAGTTTTTGCAAATTCATTATTTTGCAACAGTAAGTAAAACCAGAAGACATGTAATTTAATTAGTATTAAAATTATTTAGTGACAATTCCAACTTTAAAAACCAGGAATTTTGTTTTTAAAATGTCAGACAAGGAAGAAGAGGGCTTATTATCCCCAGTAAAGAATAGAGAAGTAACAATAGTTTTCTATCGTTTATTGACTGTTTGCTCCAGGTCAGAATTTTATTATAAAGTATTCTATTGTACTCACCCCCCTCCCCACCCCGTGGCTTTGGAAGATGTCTGTCATCCTTGTTTGGGATGAGGAAATTGAGCCCCAGAGATGTCAGGCTGTCATAACAACAACCTGGCTTCAGTGGGAAAACTTGTCATTTGATCCCATGTCTCTCAGATGACATAGTCTACCTACCAGCTTTGCTTTGTGCACATGGTCATTCTCACACTGAGCTTTGAAATGAGTTTGTCCTTTGCCTATCATAGTTCCTATCTCAAGTTTCTTCCTCAATTACATATTTTATATCCAAAACAAATATTTTTCACATTAACCTCTATCTGTACAGGAAGTAGAAAGGTAAAAGTCACATAATTGCCACAAAAACTTCTGGTGATCTTCTACGGGAAAGGGAAGTTGTGGTTTGTAAGAAGCAGGCAGGGAAACTTCAGCATTTCTGTGGGCCATTGGGCTACAGGAGAGGGAGAAAGCAACCAGGCAGGCAGAGCACATAAATCTGTGTTTGAAATCCCTTCATAAACATTCATGGTTAATGGGGATAATTTGGCTCCATTAAATATCTGTAATAGTTTTTTTTTATTCATATCTCATTGCCTTCATCTGAAGAAGTTATGCAGCATTCTGACCACTAGATATCACTGTTGCTTACAAAATAGAGTTGTGCCATCTCTTGACAAACCAAGTATCAGTGTAGTCTTGACATTGTCTCTGATGTTTATTCTTTAGTTAAGAGTTGTAAATGGCATTCCAGATCTAAAACACATGTTTCCTGCCTACAAGGAACTTGTGTTTGGCCCTAGATAAGCAAGCTGAACTGATGTAAACAATTAAAGAGCATCACAGACTTGTACATTTATGTACAACTGATTAAAGATACTTAAGGCATAGGAAACAAGAGTTCTGAGGTCACAGGGAGAGATGCATAGAAACTCTATGGAAATCCACAGGGTGGGACATAGGTGGTGTCCTAATGGAGGAGTAGGAATAGGGTAGAGGAAACTCAAAGTAATTCATCCTAGGGAGGTGGCAGGGTATGAGTCCTAGAGTAAAGATAAGGTTTGGGCAAGGGAGATTGATCTGAGAAAGAGTGGGAGTCCACTATGGGAGTGGAAAGACAGATTATACTGGATTACAAAAAAACAGAGGCCTTGAACTCATTTTCTACTGATCCTGTCTCTGAAATGAAGTGATGTGATTGAGGTTGCATTTTAAGAGAATTGACTCTAAGTGGTAAAGTGGAAAAGTCTAGGGAGGGGCTCTAAGGAGCATAAGCATTGCTAAGGAGGTAAGAGAACATCAACTATAATCTCAAAGAAATATGGTGTGACAGGAGGTGTGGAAGGACAAACCAAACAACTACTGTCCCATGACCACTTGCTTTTGATTACACATTCTGCAATGGATGGAGTTTAAAACTCCTCATGTTGTAAACTTGTCAGTGGCTCTTTATGCTTTTCTGGATAAGATTTCTCGAGGTTATCTGAACTACACACCATTAAGTCCCTTGATTTTCCTGTCTTTTTCCATCTCTTCTTCTCATGTTCATCCTTTAGCTTCAGTTCAGCTATTGCCCCACAAAAGTCTTCCCTTTGTACCTGTTGACCTCTTTATAATACAACATATACAAAGCATATCATAAAGTCTGTTCCAATATAATATACACTTTATGATATGCACTGTTAGCTTTTTGTCACTATAATGTAATGCTTGAAATAGACTATTTACAGAGAAAAGAAGTTTACTTAGTTCTTACGGCTTTGGAGGTTCAAGGACAAGGTTGTGCCATTGGGATCGCATCACGAAGGGTAGAAATGATAAGGGCACATACATGAGGAAGTGGTCATACTTCAGACTGTAAGTGGGAGGAACAAGTGAGGCATGACTTAGGCTTTTATAACAGCCCTCACTCCAGAGAAAGCAGCACTCCCAGTTCATCTAAGGACCTGGGTACTAACCCTTGGCTTCACCTCTTAATGGCTCCATATCCTTGTCTCGTATCTTGGCGTTTTGACTTCCTACAAACAAGTCTTTCAGGTGTTCTCAAGCAAAGAGTAACTACAATACTCTCATAGAATCAGAGCTCTTCCTTCATAGAAGGAATCTCCCTTCTACCCCTTATCTATGTGATTGATTAACCTCAGATAACTCATAAATTCTGTGGGAACGGGATCAGTATATGCATTTGCTTGTCATTACTTTTGTTTGCATCATTATGAGAGACAAAAGGACTCCGTATTTTCCTGTTCTGTCTCTTGTGATCCTGCGAAGGGGAAGAAGGGTGGTTAATAAGCTGAAAGTTCAAATTCAGATGACACTGGCTAAGAAGAGCCTAATGCTTCAGCATCATGCTAAGTTGCCAGAGAGAACCATCTACAAGAGTCCGTGGCATGGTAAGCAATGCTAAACCAGTCGTGTTTTGATCCTTGTAGGATATAGATGTATTAGTCTTTGATAGTGTGTTATAATAAAATGTTACAATTGCTGACTTGATCGATCGAATATGATAAAACTGAATGAGTTCAAGCCATTCTAAGTACATTGTCAAAAGTAATAAGGGCCTTCCCTAAAATTGTTCAGAAAAATATACCCAATAGGAAATCTTGGTCAAATCATCAACATGGCCTTTTATAAAAGAGATCTGTATGGTTGTCTGAGACAAATAGCTTGCAACTCTCTTTCAATCAAGAATCAAACTTAAGCCTTTGGATAAAGTTGGTAACTAAGTCTGCACTGTAGTCAACACATGAGTGTATGTTTTCCATGTGGCTGAGACACAACAAGTATTTTGTGTGATAGACTTCCTCACACCCAGCCTACCGTATGGGAACTCATGCTGATTTCATGTGAATGACAATTTCTTTTCTAAGCTGTGTGCTGTTAACCTCTCCTTACAGCTAATAGTGAGATTAGGTCTGGACAAGGACAGATTCAGTTACAGGAAATAACATTTTTTGTTGTTGTTATTGTTGTTTTTTGAGACAGGGTTTCTCTGTATAGCCCTGGCTGTCCTGGAACTCACTCTGTAGACCAGGCTGGCCCCAAACTCAGAAATCTGCTTGCCTATGCCTCTGGAGTGCTGGGATTAAAGGCGTGCACCACCACGCCCAGAAATTACATTATTTACATTTTATATTATTTTTATATTCTTAGAGTTTTGCCATGTACAGTATTTAAAATATATTCCAAGTCACATTTTTCTCACTTCATATGCTCCTCATATGCTTCCCAAACACCTTCACCCCGTGCCACCCCCCTCATGCTGAAGTTTTCCCTCTTTGTGTTGAATTCAGATGGCATTGTGTTGCTGTCTTAGCAAGTAGAAAATGGAAAATGACTCTGTCTGACTTACATGTTAGAGCCAAATGCATTATGGCTTCATGTGTGTGGGTCTCTGAAGGATGCTCACTCTCGGATATACACCAGGAGCCGGGTAGGGGGAGGTCTAGCAGCTCATCTTCCCAGTATAGATCTCAGCTTACTTGTTCATGCTGGCTCACATGTAAGTGCATGTTCAATCCTTGATTCCATCTTCATCCTACCTCAGATGATAACTGTGCTAAACACAGTTACGCTGACCTCATTCAAATTGCAGCTTTATGAGCAATATGACTGTTACTATAAGGCACCAAGTTTCTGACTCACTTGTAAGTAACTGGAGAAATGGTACAAACTGATAAAAAGTACATTCAAGCTTGCCTTTGCTCCTTTCAGTTGTTTTATGGATCTGAAATAATCTTTCCACTTAATTTATTCTACCATCTAAGCATCAAGCTTAGCCTTTGTGAATCAATTCAGGTTTGACTCTTAGGAGACATTCTCCCATAATCTTTCACCATGTGCCTCTCTGTGTATGAATATTTATTACAGATCTAGTCAAATGGTTGCCAGGGAGGATTTACATATCTGATGTTTGCTTCAGTCTGTACACTTAGCTTTTCATTACATATTTTTGTGCCATGAATCTTTGTAGATTCAGATACTAAAACAGTGCCTGGTTCTACCATTTTTGTGAGTTCCATAAGCTAATGGATATCTCTAAGACTCCTTTTCCTTATCTGTGAAAGAAGATTAAAAAGGTTTGGGTTGTGGGAATTAAAGAATAAACTCATCCACAGTGCTGGCACAAAGCAAATGCTACATCAATTCTGCTGTAATCATTATTAAAGTTACCTCTAAATAGGAGAAAACTTTCTGTATTGCAGGAAGAATGCTGAGCTGATACTGCTTTGAGATCCCTTGTTCAGAATTTTGCACTTTATGTTCCTGTTCTTTGGGAGCTTAGAACTCATTACCTTCCCCACCCCTCCCCACACCATGTAATTTTCTTCATACATTGCTTTCTGCAGGAGGGCAGGTATACCTTAGAAAAGAGATGTCAGTTGGATTTATGATTAATTTAAACTCATACCAAACATATAACTCTTAAGAGCCAAGTGCTTGAGGCAGATACTTCATTTTTAAGTTCAAAAGCTTGTTTGTGGTATAGGGATATAAAATCTTGAAAGTAATAAGAAATAGAGACTTTTTCCAAGATCTGCAGAAGCTATTGTAATACTAGGATTCAAAAATTTCCTCAATCACCATCTTTCCCCCATCTTACACATAGGAAATAACTGACTTGTATCTTAGAGTTCCATGGTTTGGCTAGGGGAAACTACAATCTCTTAGAAGCCCTTTGATTATAGTGTGGTTGAAAAGAGCAGACTCATGATGGAATCAAAAACCTGAAAGAAGACTCCTTAGGGTATTCCTACAGCTTGTGAAAGAAAGGATCTGACAGAGGTACAGAGAACTGTGGGACTGAACTTGAAGGAACCTGTGGCAAAGCAGAAGACATGGAGTGTGTGTGTGTGTGTGTGTGTGTGTGTTTTCAGAGCAATGGCTAGAGAGCATTATCAGTATCTGCCATCCATGAGAACAAACACTCTTTGAAAAAATTTATAGCTCTTACAGTATTTGGTATGATGTTAAATTTCCAGATGCAGGTAAATAACTTCAGTATAACTTATTGATCAGGGACTCCTTTTGTTTTCAGCTACCCCCCTTCAAAACTTCAAGTGATTTGTCAACCTGGCTATATCCAGAGAATGACATCAAGGCTATTCTGCCAGCTTAGTGGGTTTATGGCCATCTAGTGACCACTTCCTGTTAATAGCCCTTCATCAGTGAGAACCTCTTGCATGTGGTTTTCTGGTAGTCTGAGCCAGCTCCCTCCAAGAAGTCAATGCACAGGCTTCCATGGAGGCCAGCGGAAGTGGTTTCTCCTACAGCTGCCTGGTTAACAGGAATTGCAACTCTCAGCAACATCACCCATCTTATCACTTTCATCTGGAAGAGCACATGCTGTTCTTCAGGATCTTGGCAACAGACTTTATGAGAAAATTTTGTGCAAGTTGTCTTTCCAGTTATAGCTAAACCACGAGGGTCAAATTCTACTTTGTACTCAAGATTCATGGGTGAACACTGCTGCAGAAACTGTGTCATCCAGAGGAAAAAACACCCACAGAAGGGAAGCACCACGAGAGCAGATCTAATAGGCACTGATAAACCTGGTTGCTTTCTTGCTCCTGCTTCCACATTTGCAAAGGAGCTGTATTCTCTGTTCTTCAGCTTTCTTTGCTTTAAAGCAAGCAAGAAGTACTACTAGCCTTAGGCTAAATGAGAAAACAAGTCTACAGGGGTTCCAGTGAATGTTGGTCATGTTAACCATGTTTATTGTTAATGCTAATATTCATAATGACAGGAATATTGTGAGTCCTAATTGGACCCATACAGGCATTTACTAATACAGTGCTCTGTATTCCTTGTAACCAGAGCACTGATTGTACACAACTTGGGAATTGCAGTCATTTGGTTTGAACACAAAAGAATGGTACTTTTCAAGATGTCCACAGGTGAACGAGTCCATTTTTAGCTGCAAAACATGAGGGAAGCAGCTTGTAATATCCAGACTGGCTGGCCAGAGTGTAGAAGTCTTGAGAGAGGAGAGTATGTGCAGAATCTCCTGCAAACACAGGCAGAGTGAAGTTCAGGAGGGCTGGTTCATTCTTCCATAACCATTTTGTATAGTCTTTGTACTAAGGGAATATTCAGAAGTTATGTTAACCATAGTCATGTGGTATTTTGCTGCAAATTCTGGAGATTATTATTATTGTTATTACTTGTTGATGCTGGAGATTGAACTAAGGGACTTATGTGTGCTATCCACGTACTTACTGATGAGCAATGCCCCAAGCCTTCCTGAGAAGAACTGACTCACTGTTCATGTGAAGCTGTACTCTTTTAGCTATTGCCATGGGGAGTTTTCTTTTGTGGATATTATTTTTACCATACTTAATATATCAAATATTGCACATCAGAAATTTGATTAAAATTTTAAGGAATAATAAAGATTATTGAAGATGGACTTTGAGAAAGAACTGATACAGCCAAAGCCTGGCTCTCTACTGCCTGTTGTACACTTAGAACGGCTGACTTAACTGATCTGTGCTTCATCGTTTGCATCCATTAAAAAGAGATATTATTAAGGTTTAGATCAAAAGATTTATTTTACACCAGAGTTAATGGGATTTATGTGCCCTAAGCTTTCAGAACAGTGCTTGCAACTCCAAAAGTGCTATAGTAGTTTTCAAAAGAGTTATTTTCTTTTTAATATGTGTATGGGTCTCTGTGTATGTTTTTTTGTAATGCATGTATTTTTATTTCTTTTATTGGCATGTGTATTTTCACATTTCTTTTTTAACTTTTAATTTTAAAATTTATTTATATTTTTATACTCCATAATTTATTCCCCCCATCCACCCTTTGACTGTTTCACATCCCATACTTCCTCCCCACCCCCCTGTTTCCATGTGGATGTCCCTACACCCCCACCCCCACCCTACCTTACTTCTAAACTCCCTGAGGCCTCCAGTCTCTTGAGGGTTAGGTTCATCATCTCTGAATGAACACAGACCTGGAAGTCCTCTACTGTATGTGTGTTGGGGGCCTCATATCAGCTGTTGTATGCTGTCTGTTTGGTGGTCCAGTGTTTGAAAGATCTCTGGGGCACAGATTAATTGAGACTGCTGGTCCTCCCACAGCATCAACCTTCTCCTCAGCTTCTTTCAGCCTTCTCTATTTCAACAACAGGGGTCAGCTGCTTCTGTCCATTGGTTGGGTGCAAATATCTGGATCTGACTCTTCAGCTGCTTGTTGGGTCTTCCAGAGTATGCTCATGCTAGGTCCCTTTTTGTGAATGCTCCATAGCCTCAGTAATAGTGTCAGGCCTTGGGACCACTCCTTGAGCTCGATCCCACTTTGGGCCTGTCACTGGAGCCTCTTTTCCTCAGGCTCCTCTCCATTTCCATCCCTGTAATTCTTTCAGACAGGAATAATTATGGGTCAGAGTTGTGACTATGGGATGGCCCCTTTCTCCCTCATTTGATGCTCTGTTTTCCTGCTGGAGGTGGGCTCTATAAGTTCCCTCTCCCTACTGTCTAAGGCCCCTCCCTTTGAGTCCTGAGAGTTTCTCACCTCCCACGTCTCTGGTGCATTCTGGAGGGTCCCCCCATCCTCCTATCTCCTGTTAGGTTGTCTGTTTCCATTTTTTTCTGCTGGACCTCAGGGCTTCAGTCCTTTTCCCTCAACCAATACCAGATCAGGTTCCCCTTGCCCCTCCACTCCCCTCCTCCCCCATCCACTTTCCCTCCTAGGTCCCTCTGAACTTCCCCACTGGTGACTGCTTTCTTTTCCCTCCTAAGTGGAACTGAGGTATCTTCACTTGGTCACTTCAGCTTGTTGACCTTTTTTGAGCTCTGTGGACTGTATCTTGGGTATTCTGTACTTTTTTCTTTTGGCTGAGTATAGGTTATGTGAGGTAAGTACAAGTACCAGCAGAGGCCAGAAGATGAAGTTGGATCTGCTAAAACTGGAGTTACAGGCAATTGTGAGCTGCCACGTAGGCTATGGACTCAGGTTCTCTGGATTCACAGCAAGTGCTTTTAACCACCAAGCCATCTCTTCATCCCCCCTTTAAGTATTTTTAAGTAAATTAAGTGACAGGTTTAGCTATCGATAGTTTTATTTATTTATTTATTTATTTATTTATTTATTTATTTTACTTGTTTCTTGTACAAAGTATAATTAGCACTTGTTCTGATTTTGTAGTTGCTAGATTTTGACAAGATCCAATTTTTACTCAGCTTTAAATGTCTTATGAGTAGAATATTTGTGATACTAATAGTCACATAAATTATAAATTAAAGTATTATCTTCAAGTTATATAAAAATCATGAGAAAATGCTGAAATAATTTTCTATTTTTTCTTCAGATTATTCTGTATCCACTATGGTGTATGCCATTATAATCTAATTTTCTTTATACTTAGAATCACTTTGAATTATGAGTTGTGTTAAAACAAAACAAAAATAGCAGGTCAAATGTCAAGTTAAGGACCAGTGGGGGGCTGTCAGAATGTGGTTTTGTATGCTTGTGAGAGAATGCCAAGAAAACAAGACAAGAGCCTTATGACCTCAGTTTCTTCAAAATCACAAAATTGCTCTTGGAATGTCCTTTTGTCTCTGCCCAGATATAGTGGACAACTGTGAATTTGCTTTAGGTTACTCATTACAATTGGTTATTGTGATTTGTTTATATGCATCTATGGCCAAATTAAAACAAGACAGAGGCTTGTGTACTAAGTGTGGTTTATCCTCGTGACTGGGCAATTTTGTCATGTGAGTCATACTTTTCAGAGTATAAACTGTCTGGCACTCTGAATAAAGTTGGCTATTTTGTGAGACTTTGGTCTACCTCCTTTTTAGGTTTGATTCTCCCAGGATCCACTGCTTCTACAGTAGTAAACAGGGACAACAAAGCAGAAGAAAAAGTCCTGTCATAATCTTTCTCTTTTATAGAAGTGCTCATTCTCCATGAGACCTGTTATTCATGCAGCTTGTAGATATTCACCCAGCAGAGGACAAGTGTGTGCCCACCACCTTCTGGGCACATGGTACTGTGGGACACAAAGGACAAAGTCCTGGTCTCATGGAACTTCCTTCTTAATGGAGGAACATGGACAAAAGCAGCCAAACATATCAATTATTATTTTTTTAAAGATTTATTTTATTTTATTATATGTAAGTACACTATAGCTGTCCTCAGACACTCCAGAAGAGGGAGCCAGATCTCATTATGGATGGTTGTGAGCCACCATGTGGTTGCTAGAATTTGAACTTATCACCTTCAGAAGAGCAGTCGGGTGCTCTTACCCGCTGAGCCATCTCACCAGCCCCCTACATCAATTATTTTTAAGTGAACACATTAGTTATTTTTAAAAGAAAAGCAGATTAGAGAAGATAACTGTGCCTGGGTGGGAACTGGGGAAGCTCCATGGTGATGTGACTGGGTGCCTGAAGGGAGAATGCCAGCTACTACATATGAACTTAGGTAGACTCAGATTGAAAAGTAATGGTTTGTCTAGGATAATCTCTGATTTGTTAGCCTTAGCAACTTATGGGCCTGTGACTCTTACTCTGTGTGTCATGGAAAAGTAATTAGAATTCTTAGGTAAAACAATGACCAGACCCCACCTCAGCCTTCTAAATAGCTAAGATTGCAGGTCTGTGCTAACACATCTAGGTATCTAATTTTATAGGAAAGAAGACAGAACAAAAGATAGCAATAGTTTCCCCTAATCACCTAGCTTACAGGACAGGGTATCAGTTATCAACACAGACAGCACACTCTAGTGACTGTTTACTTGGGTCAGGTCATTCTTTTGTCACATGTTGCCAGTCTGCCATACCATCTCTATTCTTTCTTTAATTCTAGAGCTACAGGAATCAAATTAAGATGGCTATGCCAGGGAGAGCATGCTATAAAAGACATTGTATTTCTTTGCTAGTAAAATATGAATTGTGGGACAGCTAGTGACCTGTTAAAAACAGGAAGGGAGGAAGCACTGTACATAGATGATAAACTTGGGACTGGAGCACAAACATTCTCATGTTGTCTTTATATCAGGCTTCTGACATATAAAATGATGTGATTGAGTCAGAGAAAGCTTCTTCTCCTCTTCTTCTATCATCATCATCTTTAATAATCTAAGTCAAATTATACACTAGTTTTCAATAAGTGATCTGAAATAAAACTATTTCAAAGCAAAGCACAGATACCAAACTATTTTAATTTATGCACATTTCCACACTCCCTAGAAAAGAGTACAGAACTTGTATAACTATAATTTTATTCCACAAGGTTTTTTGCTCTTGACTCTTTTTGTTGCACATACTCCATGCAAGATAAAAGCTTATTGTAGACCTTTGTATGTCTTAATAACATAAAGTCTATTAATTTAAGATTGGGAGAGTTTACTTTTATTCTTTATTGAAATAGTGATTACTTAAGCTAAGTTTTAGTTGCTTTGAGAAGAAGCCACGTGTTAGCCTACTTGTAAATCTCAAAGCACATGTCAATGACTGTTTGTGGGGACAAGGCATTTACCCTCTCTATGGAATCTCATGAGGCTAAGCACAGCAATGCTAGCAGTATTCGGAGCCCATATGTACATCAGGGGATGATATGAATATGTATGCATATATGTATGTGTGGCCAATTCTGGTTGTCATGCATCATGTTGATAGTTTGATGAAAATAATTGAGCACTCTCACTATTTTCTTGATATCTAGAAACAATATCCTGTATATATAGAATATCCTTAAAGAAGCTATAAACAAAGAATTTTTCAGCTCGCTCTTTGGCTTTGCACATGTCTTTACTTTATATTAGCTGTTTTGCTCCAGTTTTAAGTACCATGGATATGTTCACATGCTAAGAAGGTCATTGTGGCCTCATCCTTTTCCACTTACTACTCCATGTTATGGTTTCTAACTCAAACACTTGTATACCTTTGGAAACCATAGACTTCTCAAAGGTAGAGTCAGTATCTGGTTTAGACTGGTATCTTCATTCTCAAAGACTATATCTAGCTTTAGGAAGCCCTGTGTTTTTGAAGTATGCACCTGTCAAGAATGAATGTACAAGTCATTGTCAAAATCTAACAGGAGAGAGACTCTTGATACATTGCAGGGTGACTGCAGGGATAAAAATAGCCGTAAACTAGGGATAAAAATGATATGAGCTTCAAAGGGTTTTGAAAAAGGAGGGCTTCAAGTGGTAAGAGGAAACAAATATCGTAGGAAAACTCCGTTGAACTCTTCTAAAACAGTGCCAAAATTAAGTAAATATGGAGAATATTTCCTGAAAAAGTTCCTTAAAAATCAAGGTCATGCATAACTCTTTGAGTGAAGCATTTCCTTCTTTTACTACTTTAAGAAAGACCTCTCGCTCTTCCAGGACATTAGCTAAGTGTTTAACTGGTGGATCCTGTTGCAATTTGTTGTTGTTTTCCATTCTTCAAGACAGAATCTAGGTCTACAAAAATGCAAGGCAAGTACTCCACTTCAGAGCTGTATCAAACCTCTTCTTACTTTTGAGAATGAGATTCATTAAGTGGCCCAAACTGACCCTGGACTTACTCTGTAGCTTATATAGTCTTTTAATTTGTGATCCTCTGGCTTCCTCCTCATGAGTAACCTCTGGCTGACCTCTGTTTAATATTCTCACTGACTCATACCTCTCCATATATATCCTTGTAGCTGGCTATTTCTACAAAGACATCTTTCCTTCATGGCATGTCTATGTTTCCTTCCTATAACTTTTATGTAGAGGAATAACCATGTTACTTTTGTTTATGAGTGGAACTGCTCAATACTTTTTAAGACCATTGAAAACTTTTGAAAAGAGAGGATGATGCTTCCTAACTCAGTCTCTGTTAATGTCTTACTTGTCTTGATCTACCCAGAACTGTGAGCATCCAGGAAGATCTAAGGTGTCTAGTTCAGTAGCAGTCCCCTAAGGCACTCATCAGTTTTCTTGTTTTATTGCTATTTAAATGTTTATAATGTAGCTTTCCTGAAATTTGCCAGTCACCTCCAAATAGAAAACAAGTAAAAAAAACAAAACAAAACAGTATTTGATGAAGCCTGTCATTGAACTGAGCAAAATCAACTTGAACTGTTACTGTAAGTCTGAACTCAAGAGTATATTTGTGTTTTCCAGGAACAGTTTCCAAATGGAAAAGGTTGAAGAGCTATAGTAGAAAATGTTCTAACTTTGAGAGGAACTGCAGTCATTTCCTGTTTTGAGGTATATGAACTATGCAGAAAAGTTATACTTTTGTTGACTTTGGTTGAAAAATATACTTGACTATAAGGGTCTTTTCAGTGGTTTTGGACAGTTAAATTTGTAGTATGATTTAAGCAAACATTTCAGAAAAAAGCAAGAGAAAGCATTTGGGGACTACTGAGGAGAAGAGAGGCTTACCCTACCCACCCCTGACACTTTTAGTGTTTTCCTCTGTCTTTACATGTTCATTACTTAGTATTGTAATTATTATTTAGAGTTCTATCTGTTCATACTAATTATTTATTCTAAGTGGCAAGCAGTCTTTGTGAAAGCTCCCTTAGGTATTATTAAGTTTATGGTATGAGATCATGATTAAATTTGTATTTGAAGTTAGTCTAAGCCATACATGGTGCAAGCATTTTGGGAGGGATGTATACTAAAGGTAGGTGACAAGATTTGTTGTTGAGAACCTACTTCATGCTACTGCCTTTCTGTGCTTAAGATTGGCACTATTGCCTTCCTAAAGCAGGTACTATTTCGGTTTGTAAAGCTTGGGTATTGATAAACAATAATTGTTTATATTATGGGGCACAGGATAATGCATGTACACATATGGAATGATTAAATTATATAAATTAGAATATTACAAACAATATTGCCTCAGATCTATTATTCATTTCTTCATTGTAACAGAAAAGTTGTATCTTTGGCCAATATCTCCTGGGTACCCAGACTCACCAGCCCCTGGCAGTCACAATTTGGGATTTTGGTTCTAAATGTTCATTAATTTTTTTTTAAAAAAGAGTCTACATATAAATAAAAACATCTGGTAGAAGATATTCTTTGCTAATAGAACTTGGGGGCTGTGACCCTGTGCCTATCCTGTCAACTTTAACAGCAAAGTAAAAATCAAAGTAAAATTTGTAAGCTTAGTTTTTAATGATACCTGTAACAAATCATTGTATGTTACCAAAGGTTTAGAATGATTCTAAGGCAATGTAAAGGTTCCAAAAATAACCTAAAGTTAATACTGCTCTGCTTTATGTTACTTGTTGAGAAATTAGAACACTAAATCAATCAAGGCAAGTTGGGTTAGAAAATGGTACTCTTGACTATCCAGGATTTATAACTCTGGATATAGGGTAAAGGCCAGTTGAAGAACCTGAAAGTCCAAGAAAGTGGTTTTGTTTTGTTTTGTTTTGTTTTGTTTTGTTTTGTTTTGCCACTGAACTGATTCCCAATATCTAAAGAAGGTAGATGTCAACAAGGAGACAAATGTATCTTGGCTATGTTATCAGGGCCATTAGTACCACTGTCAGTTTCTCATTGTCTACAAAAAGGAAAGATATTATGAAAGCCCCTCACAAGTGAGGGTTGGAGATGCTCTGAGAGCTGGGGATCAGATAAAATCTGGAGAGAACACACTGGAGAAAGAAGATCTTTAGGATGACTATAGGGGTCCTGACAGTGTGCTAAGTGTAAGACAAACTCCTCTGTCATGAAATCTTTTAGACAATCTTGCGATGTTCTTGCTTTTTCTGCCTTAAAGAAGGAATCATCCAGGCTTAGGACACTGAGCATCTATCCCAGGGACTCATAACTGGCAAGAACAGAAAAGAGATCACTTAAGGAAAGATTGGGCAGTTTTAATTAGACATTCAATGGAGGAAATAAAGGGAAGAGGCAAAGGTGTCTTCTCATCTTTTGTACCTTTTGAGAGCAGGAGAAAGAACAAGTAAGACATTGGATTTAAAAGTTAGATTTCCAGACACCATAAGGAAGAGTTTTTCTACATTTGGAAATAACCCCAAGGGGAAAAAGGGCAGTTTGTGAAAGTGAAATGTGTATCCTGGATACACTCAGGCGATGAGTAGATGGTTGCATATCAGAAATGCTATGGGGGGAATCTCAGCTTAGAGTAGGAACAGGACATTAAATTTCTGCAGTTTCACATCCTGTCTTAATAGTCTGGGTTCCAGTATGGTTGGGGATATGAAAGGTAAAAGCTCATTCTTGGGTAGCTCTGGTCTTACTGGGAACCACAAAGATAATATAGTCTCATTTTCATCAAGTGGTAGAAACAGTTTGTCAGTGGTGCTAAACATTTTCATACTTGATCACATTTCAGAAGATGGGTGGATACAGAGCTTTGAATTTATGGTTGGGATTTAGTTAGATGCAGAAAGTGACAGCGATGAGCTTTGAAGTGATTTTAAAAGTTAGCGTTGGCATCCTCACTTGCATCTATGTCTTTCTGTCATTATCTCCACTTTGATATGCAAGGTCTAGTGCTTGGCACATATCTAGGATTCCATGGGCCTGAGAACACATAAAAATAACTTTAAAAAAATCTCATGTATTTATCTACAAGTTGTTTTAGTATAGAACATAGTCTTGGGTTATCACAGAGTATAGAACACATGCTCAGGATGTGGGAATAGACAATACTGAAGAGACCATTATCAATCACATACTCACACATCAATTCAAAATGAATAATATATGGTCATGATTTCTAATCATCAGTTTTTACTGTTATTTAACCTTTATTACTAGTATATATTAGTAATCATATAATACAGTGGGGTTCTCACTTAAAGAAATGTTCAAAACTCTTGGCCAACAGGGAAATGCAAATAAAAACAATTTTGAGATTCCATTTTACACCTGTCAGAATGGTTAAGATCAATAACACAAGTGACATCTTATGTTGGTGAGAATGTGGAGCAAGGGGAACATTCCTCCATTGCTGATAGGATTACAGACTTGTACAGCAACTATGGAAATCAGTATCAAGGTTTTTCCAGAAAACTGGGAATTGATCTACCTTAAGACCCAGCTATACTGCTCTTGGGCATATACCCAAAAGGTGCTCCATCCTTCTACAAGGACACTTGCTCAATTATGTTTATTCTGGCTTTATTCATAATAGCAAGAAGCTAGGGTCTCTCAACCAAAGAATGGATAAAGAAAATGTGATACATTTACACAATGGAGTGAGCTGTTAAATCATCCAGAGCAAGGTAACCCAGACCCACAAAGACAAATACGGTATGTATCAGTTATAAGTGATATTAGCTATTAAGTAAATGACAACCAAGCTACAATCCATAGACCCATAGAGATTTGAAAGAGTCCACGCTACCGTCTTGCCGGCAAGAACAGACGCAGACACCAGGATCCTTCTGCAGTAAGCGTTTAATGAAGATGGAGACACCGAGCCCAAAAAAGCACTGCCTATATATACCCTGACACGTCGTGTATGCTTCTGATTAGCCTGCTCACTCCCAGGACGGGGCGGTGACTCGGGCACGCACTCACCTTCAGCACATGTGCAGTAGACTTGTTTACTGGGGAGAGCACAGGATGTGGCTCTCCACAGAGGTTAGTAAAAAGGAAGACTCTAGTGGGGAACACATGAATCTCCCTGGGAAAGGGAAATAGAATAGATTTTGTGTGTGGACTGGAGGTGGGTGGAGAAAAGAGCAGTAGGGATCAGGTTGGGAAAGGATGGATGAAGGGAGAGTGTGGGGAGAGACAGCTGAATTTGGAGGGTGGCATTTGAAGGATGGTGTGGAAACCTATGGCAGTGGACACTTCCCGGAATCTATGAGGGTGACCCTAGTGAGAACATACTGTCTTTTGTAGCCAGGTAAGGCTTCCAGTGGTGGAATTGGGTTGCATTTGGTGCTGATGCTAGGGAAGAGGATTGACCTCACAAACTGACATTGGGGCCTCATTGCCAAAGACAACATACACAGAGCTCATTAAACATAGAGAGGTGGAGCTGGTGTCTGCATGGAGCCTTTATCCCAATGTTCTAATCTCTTTAGCATGGGAAAGTACTATGCAGAGCTTGAGGAACTTTGCAGTAGAGGAGGAGGAAAGTGTAGGAGTCAGAGGGGATGGAGGACACCAGGAGAACTGAATCAACTAAGCAGGGCACATATGGGCTCACAGAGACTGACATGGCAAGCATGGGACTTGAAAAGATGAGGCCTGCAAGGGTCTGGAGTATGTTCTTTGCACATTTCTTAGGGCTGCTAGTTTGGTGTTTTTTTGTGGGATTCCTTATAAGGAATAATAGTGAGGGTTGTCTCCGACTCTTGCCTGCTCTGGGGACTCATTTCCTCTTATTGAGTTGCCATGTTCAGACTTGTTTAGACTTGACATGAGGATGCTTACCTTGTCTTATTGTGTTTTTTTTTTTTCCATTTTAAAATAAAATCTCTTGGAGGACTGCTCTTTTCAGAAAAGAAATAGAGGGGTAGTAGATCTGGGAGAGAGGGGATATTTGGGATATCTGGGAGGAGTAGAGGTAGGGGAAACATTGGTTAGGATGTATTGTATGAGAGAAGAACCTATATTTAATAAAAAATAAAAATTACAAATAAAATATAAAACATACAGCAGATTTCAGGTGGGTTGCTTGTGTGGCATATTTTTTTGTATGTACATGTACAGATGCAGATGCATATGTTTGATGTTGTTGTTTTCCTTCATTGTCTTCTCCTTGTGTTTTAGACAAGGTCTCTCACTGAACCTGGAGATCATTGATTTGGCTAGGATGAAGTGAGGGCCTCACCCCAACGCGGCCTTAGCTTCCTCGGAAGGACTGAGCACCTTGGTGGCAGCTGAGGAAAAGATCCAAGTTGGAGATTCTTTTTTTTTTTTTTTTTTTTTGGTTTTTCGAGACAGGGTTTCTCTGTATCGCCCCTGGCTGTCCTGGAACTCACTCTGTAGACCAGGCTGGCCTTGAACTCAGAAATCCGCCTGCCTCTGCCTCCCAAGTGCCGGGATTAAAGGCGTGCGCCACCACGCCCTTCAGTGATTCACCTATCTCTGCACTTCCATTGCTACAGGTACAGAGATGTATTACCACCCCAAGATTTTACATGCATGCCAGGGATGTATATATGTAACTTAGGACCTCATGCTTGTGCAGCAGGCACTTTACTGAATAAGCTCTCACCCCTGTCCCAATAATGAGTTTCACTGTGACATTTTTACACATGCACATAATCTAGTTTGATAATATGCACTTTTTACATGGATAACTTTTATTTCCTTTACTGTGTCCTCCTCCTCTTTCCAATATAGTTTCATGCATAGTGCTAACAACAAAATGCAAAAATGAATAGCCAATTCCCAATTGGTTGATGTATTGGTTTCTCTGAAATGACCAGTGGCATAAGGGTTTAGATGAAAAACCAATTACCGTGCTATAATTTTGTGAGCTGAATATGCGCTTTTTTTTTTCAGTAAAACTTTCCTGCATTTTTTCTTATTCGCTTATGATGGAAATATCAATTTACATTGAGGATGTCAGAAAAAAAATGACATATATAGTAAGGGATAAACTAACAACTTTATAAGAATGTGACTAGACAAAATACTGTTGATTTTGTTTGGCTGGGAAAAATGGTGGACACATGCCTTTTGAATTATGTGATGATTTTCTAGAGGTTTATCAGCCAGGGAAGAAAGAAAGCAAACACAGGACAGTGCACGGACAAAGACATAATCCATTTGCTTCTTTGGTAATTAAATAGGAAATAAAAAATTCACTTTTGATAGAGCTCTTCAGGGGTATGAATACATAAATTCAGTTCATATTTTGCTGGGAGTAAGGCTTAATTTAATTAAGTTAAATGAATGATAATTTTTTCTGTACTATCTTGGGTGCAACTTTGAAGAAGACATCAAAATAAGACACTTTCTTCATCTCAAAGAGTTTTCCACCTAGTACAAGATCTACCAAAGGGTATAATAACTAATAGGACACATGTTATCTATACTATAGATGCTATATAAACAAATAAAAGTTAAGTTCAGAGAGCAGAATGCTTACTTCCTATTTGGGGTGGGGAAATAAATAAGGCTTTGTAGAAGTAATGACACATCGGAGGAAAAGAAAGACGTTTAAAGGACAAAACAAAACAAAAAACAAAAACAACAACAATAACAACAAAAAAGAAAGAGAAGGCAGGAAAGTGACTAGAACAAGATGATGGGAAATGTGAGCCAGTCCTGAGATAGCATGCCAGGTTGGGTGGAGCATTAAGAAGTAGGTGACAGTGCAAAGGCACAGGCTGATGTCACTTTCAGCAAGCCACCCAAAGGCCAGTGAGTGCAGACTTAATTTTCCTAAGCAAATGAGTGGTGGTTAAAACATGGAATTGAGAAATGGTCAAACAGTTTGGAATGGAAGCATGTAGAAAGCACTGCTCAGAGGATGAAGCAAGTGGTACACTTCAGCATCACATAATTTATTACAATTATGCTTCAGTTGATGTGTGAGTGCGTAATATAATGACAGGTTTCCTGGCATTTAGAAGATATGTGTCTAGAAGGTGAAATCCTTTTTCTGACTGGTATGAACACACACATAAAGTATATATATATATATATATATATATATATATATATATATATAAAATCTTAAAGCAGAAGATAGGTTGGCTGGGGGATTTGGATGATAGTTGACATAAAAACAGAAGCATAGCTTGGAAAAGAGTCTGAAGATGAATCTACATGGGAGATAGTCCAAGATATTTCTGTACATGACTTCAAAGATGGATGACAGAAAATGACTGAAAATAAAAGACAGATCATTCAAAAGTGAAAGGAAGGTATATGGAGCAGGAGAAAGAAAGGGCTGTGGAAGGTGGAGCAAGCAGTTGCACTTTGAAGATATGTTGGCTGTGTTGGCTGAGCATCAGTCCGTAAATGTCAAGCATGAGGGTGAAATGCTGGTTGCAAGGGTGAGGCAGAAATGAGCTAGAGTTGGACCGATGAATATGATGACTGAGTCTCAAGGAGTTCATGCAATAGCAAGAAAGCCTGTGGATAGAGGCGAGCAGAACATAGTAGATATAACAAGCAACCCTCATTTTGCTCTTTAACTGCCAAAGGCTTAAGAACAGATCTTGCAAAAGTAGCCTACAATCTTAGAAATGCGGGTGTTATATAGCTCAGTTCCTTTTCAGTTTCTGCCAACCATGGAATGTAGTCATAGAGCAAGGCTTTCTAAGTAAACAAACCATGTTTTCATTACGAGATTAGATAGGAGTGCTGAAGAGAGAGAGGCATTCTGACCAAAAGTAGGATCACTGATGGCTTAGTAATGTTTGAACGGGGGAATGGAAACATGAAAATCAATTATAGAGAAAAACAGGACAAATCCAATTGAGAATATTCTTATTGGACCCTCTCATATACTGCAGGTGTCTCTGCCTTCCATTTGCACTGCTTTTCTTAATCTGATACTAAAATTAATTTATATTTCCTAAGTCCACGAATCAATGATAAGGAAAGATAGATGAAAGTTGTATTGGTTGGCAGAAGGCAGTATGGAGATAAACATATTTTCCTTGCATGGAGAACAAGGGCTTGCCCTCATATCTATCCCGAGAGTGTCTCTTCATACTTTAGGATCCAGTAGAGATATTTATTAGTCTGCTGTCAGACTCACCTTGCTATGGTTGCCTCAGCAGCCAGGAGAGATGTGTTCCACAGTTACATCGAAATTGATATATTAAATAACTTTATCTCTAGCTTAGACTCTGTTGTTATAGTTTATGATTTTTTATTGTTAATATTGAAGAGTGTTTTGAATTTATTTTCTTTTGACAAATTAACAGAGCCTAAAGAGTAATAAATGTCATTTTCATCAGGATAATTTTTTGCAGACAGTTGCATTGAGTGCACGTTTCAGTGTAGTGTCAGCTTGGACTACGATGCTTTCAGATGCTCCAACTCCAAAGAGTCTTGGTGCTGAAATGACACATCTGTGGAAACAGGAGGAGAGAGGCTCAGTAGCTTTATGTGACACATGTGCTGGTTCAAGTTCCCTCACTATAGATCTATGTCCAAATAGATATGTCTAGAAGCTATACTTTACATTTGCAATCATGACAAACTTTAGCATAATTTCTAAGAAGTTATTTGAAATTAAATCCTGAAAAATACAGCTGGGAATTTGATTTATAGTTAAAAGCATAATGGGTCCCCCTGGTTACTTTATCTGAAGAGGGCTTAATAAGGCCATAATAGCATTAACACTTTATAAATATAAGTTATTAATGAATGTTCAATGTAAATTACTATTTGTAAAACAAAATCAAAGAGAAAAGTTTGGAAATTTGTAAATATCATTCGAGATGGATTGGAATGTTCTTTCAAAAATATAATTTTAGTGAGCAAATATATCTGAAAAACTTTCTATTTTAATAGGCTGGTTCTTCAAATATTTAAATTTGAACAGTCTCTTCTTATGCACTTCAAAATTATTCTAAATTATTATGCCACTTTTTTGTTTTACGGATTAAAAGACAAACAAAATTATATTACTGAAACAGAATGCATTTAATACATAGCTTTTCATAAATTATAGAAAGATATGCATTGGATTTTCTTCCTTAATGCCATGAATTTCCATGTAGAGAAACTAAATCAGTAAGTCCCCACACCAATATGCATTTAAACCCACCAACAAGACTCCTTAATTAAAGACGGCTCATGAGCTACAGTTGTCAGAAAGCACATTTGAGTGTTCATTAATACACTTTACCCAACATTCTGTTATAATACTGAGAAAAACCTAGAAATAGTCACTGTGGACAAGAACCTAATTCCTTAAGAGTGGAATTCAGAAGGAGAAATTGATTGTGACCGAAAGCTTTAATGGACTCACCAGCTAAAAGGAAAATATTTGTTATTCTTAGAATAAAAGTTTAATCCAATTTTCATTTATATAAATTTTAAAAATCTGAAATATTTGCAGATTTCTCTCCTCTTGTTTGAAAACACTGTGGGCTCTCAGTGCAGTGTGTGAGTAGGCCAGAACACTGTAACATTTGGAGAAGAAGTCTTGCTTCAGCCTTCTCTGAGGATTCTGGGAGGCCTGTTGGGACATGTTCTGTATACATGGAGACATGCTTAATATCTCCAGTTTCCTCTTACAGTTTATTCTCATTTTACTCTTAGGACTCTCATGCTTCTCCGACTATGTCTTTTCTTCTGCTTGGATGACTAGCTGTTCCTCTATCCACCTCTTGGTGAGTGTTGCAGGAAAACATGACAGAAGCATTGACTTTGAACTGTTCGCTCTGCTAAAGAATATGTACATAAAACCATATAGCACAAAAGCATCATTTTTGCCATTTTAATACATGAGTTCTTAGTGTTAAACATACTCACATCGTTGTGTAATGATTTCTAGCAGTTCTCTGCCTTGGAAAACTGAAACACTGTTCATTAAACAATGACTTAGTTTTTATCCTTTCCCATAAATTCTTGGCAGGCACAATTTGAGTTTCTGTTCTTATGAATTTGATATCTCAGTCATTAGCAGTGTGTGAGCTACCGTCTTTTGTTGTGATAAAACACTGTGACTGAGGCAACTTACAGAAAGAAGGTTTGTTTGGAGTTCATGGCTTTGTGGTAAGAGTGTGTCACAATAGGCAGGCACAGTGATTGCAACAGTATAGCAAATTGTGAGCTCTTAAACTCCAAGCAGGAAAAAACAGAGAGGAACTGAGACTGGCCCTAGGCTTTAAAACCTCAAATCTCTTTCCCAGTCATGCACTTCCTCCAGCAAGGCCACACCTCCTTATCCTCCCCAAACAACTCCACCTCTGGGGACCAAGCATTTAAATGTTGGAGACCATGGGGGACTTTGTCATTCAAACCAAAACACCTCAGATTTCTTTTTCAGTGACTGGCTTATTTCACTTCACACAGTGGCTCTGTGTTGAAATGGAAAAGAATCTTATTTTCTTATATGCTGAGTAGTGTTGCAAACTACACACATTTTGTTTTATTTAACTCTTTATGCGTTGATAAACTTTATGCTTTTCTCCCACTTCATGATTACTGTGAATGATGCTGCTCAGAATCTGGATGTGAAAATATTTCTATAAGATTCTAGTATTTGGGCCAATGAGATGCTAAGTAGGTAAAGATGCTTGTTGTACAAGTCTATTGACCTAAGTTCTAACCCTAGAACCCGTGATGGAAAGAGAGAACAGACTCTCAAAAGTTGTTCTTTGGTCTCCACATGAGCCCTGTGGTACATGCCTATCTACACTCATACGTATTCTCTCTGTCTCTGTCTCTGTCTCTCTCTCACACACAGTCACATACCAATAATAAATATTAATGAATATCTAATTTATAATGTGTCTAAAAGAAATAAGATTCTGATTTTAATTACCTTGGATTAATTGTTTCTATATATTCTGAGTTTTAACTCCTTGTTGGATTGATGACCTTCATTTCCTTCTGTGTTTGTGTTCTTTCATCTATAAACTTGTTCCATACAGTCCCATTTCTCTATTTTTTACTTTTTCTTTCTTACAGTTTTGTGTGTGTGTGTGTGTGTGTGTGTGTGTGTGTGTGTGATCCTGTAAAATCCAATCTCATAAACCTTTCTGGCTATGTTTTGCCCAAGAATTTTATAATTTCAGCCCTTGGCAAGGTCTTTAATCCATTTTGTGCTAAGCTTTATGTATGGTGCAATGCAATGTAACTCTATTCCTTCACATGTGTACTTCCCTTTTGAGTCGCCATGCTTTCCACATTTCATGGTTTTGGAATCCTCACTGAAAATTATCTGAGCTAGGCTCCAGGATTAATTTGTGTGGTCTGTTTCATTTCTCTGTACACACACACTTATGCCAGTAACCACACTGTTTAGATTACTGTTCTAAAACTATTCAAAATTAGGAAGTGTGAGACCTCCATTCTTTTTCAGTGTAAATGTATATACTTGAGAGTTTTTTGGCGGTTCCTTATGAATTCCAGAATTTTTTCTCTTTCTAAAAAAATAACTGTGATTTTGATAGGTATTACATTTAATTTGCTTACTTCTTCACAAGTATGGAAATAATAAACAAATACAGTTTCCAACAGGTTTGCCTGTTGCTTCTTCTATCTCAACTGTATCCATTGTTTTCAGAGTTCAGATCTTTCACCTCCTTAAGTTCACTCACTCCTAAGTATCTGTTTGGGCACTACTATAAGTGATTCTGCTTTTCTTATGTTTTTGGTTGTGAGCCTAGCCTTTAACAGCTGAGCCATCTCTCCAGCCCGATTCTGCTTTTCTTAATTTCCTGTTTAGTTTGCTTATCCTTGTCAGTCATACAGTTAGAATGTTTTGTTTGTTTTGTTTTGTTTCTTTCAACTTTGATAATTTTTTTTATTAGTTATAATAAGGTTTTTCTTTTTGGTGTGTATAGAATGTTTAGGAGTTTCTAAGGATAATGTCATGTAATATCATCCAAGCACAGTGGTAATTTTACTTCTTTCTTTATTTGGAATCTTTTTCTGGCCTACCTCCCCCTCTTTTTCGTGCTTAACATTCTGGCTTGGAATTCCATGCTAGTCACGTAGGAGTAGGAAGACCAGGCTTTCCTGTTCTGTTCTTGTTCTTACTTGAAAACACATGAGCCTTTTCCCATTGACTATGGTATTGGCTCTGGTTCCCCATCCCTATATATAGTCTTTGTTATGCTGATGTAGTATCCTGTTTTTAGTTTGTTGAGTGTTTTCATTATGACTAGATGTTGAATTTGAAAAAAAAAACATTCTGCATCAGTTCAGATTATAATGTGGTTTCCTGGTCTTTCATTTAGTTAATATTACATCATTAATATTTGTGTGTTGAACCATATTTGTACTATGGGAATAAATTATACTTTGTCATGAGGCATAACCCTTTTAATGTCATGCTAAATTAAGTTTGTTGGTATTTTGGTGATTATTTCTACTGTATGTTCATTAGAGTTACAGGTTTATGGTTTTGTTTTTTTGCAGTGTGTTTGCTTGTCACGTATATCTAGATTATACTGTCTCATAAAGTAAGTTTGGGAGTTGTCTTAGCTTATTTTGTGTTATGGTAACAGGATCCTAGACAGAAGCTTTGTGTTAGAAGAGATTTATTTTTTGATAAATAATAGTTGGAGCCTGAATATCCAACTTGGGTAGTCAAATTTACTGAGTATTACATGGTAATGATACAACACAGCAGAAGATATCCCACAGCAAAGGTAGAACTCAAGCTCAGAGGGTCCTTTCATACACTCCATCATCTACAATATCTACCTATATCCAACAACACACTCTGTGCAACCACCAATAATGCTGCTGGCTCAGTGTGATCATGACCCAGTCACTTCTCACTAGCCTCCATTTCTTAAAGGTCTGATCACTTCTCAGTAACCCCCAAGCTTCCAGCACACAATTCTTTAGGAGGCACTATCAAATCCATCAAAGAAGTGTCCCCTTATTTTCATTTTTCTTGAAGATTTTGAGAATTGCCTTTAATTATTCTTTAAATATTTTGTGGAATTTTCTGGTGAAGTCATTTGGTTCTGGGTTCTTCTTTGTTGGGATGCTTTTTTTTTTTTTTTTTTTTTTTTTTTTTTTTTTTTTTTTTTTTTTTTTTTTTTTTTTTTTTTTTTTTTTTTTTTTTTTTTTTTTTTTTTTTTTTTTTTTTTTTTTTTTTTTTTTTTTTTTTTAATGTCACCATCTTCTTTGTACTTACAGGCCTGCCTAGACTTTCTGTTTTATCGGGTACAGGGTACAAGTTGTGTTGATTGCTATGTTTCTAGAAATTTAGGCATCATTTATAGTAATTTCTTTTAGTTTATATGACTCAGTATAAAGTGTTTTCAAACTATTCTGCTATCACCCTCTTAATTCTGTCACATCAGCTACATAGTTCCTTCTCATTTCTGATTTTAATTAATTTTTTTAATCTCTCTCAATCCGAGTAAGTATCTATTTACTTTGTAGACAGTTAATAGTTGAGAGAACACTTCTGGAGTGTTTGTCCTGTCTGTAAAATGGGCCAAGCATGTTCTTTGCAGGCTGCTGAGCCTCAGAGACAACATGTCACTTGTTCTTTACAGCTTTTTACTTGGTGCTTAATAGATAGCATTGAGTCAGGGAAATTCTGTAATAAATCCTGCATCCATTTTTCATCCATTATCAAAAATCAAAGCCTTTAATCCTCACAGCTCTTCACATCCACTTCTTAGGAAGTGTGACTGTTGCCTTTGCTGTGTGTGTGTGTGTGTGTTGTTTGTTTGTTTGTTTGTTTTGTTTTTGTGTTATTTTCCTCTTACCTATATGGTGATTTGTTATGCATGTTTAATATTTTTGAAAAATAATTTACTTATTATTATTATTTTATGTACATTGGTGTTTTGTCTATATGCATATCTGTATAGGGTATTCGATCATGGAGTTACAAACAATTTGTGAGCTGCCATGTGGGTCCTGGGAATTCAACTCAGGTCCTTTGGAAGAGTAGTCAGTGCTCTTAACCACTGAGTCATCTCTCCTACCCCTGCATGTTTAATTCTATAAAGACAAATTACTTGGGGTTGGAGAGATGGCTCATCCATTGCTGCTCCTCCAGGGGATTTAGGGCTTGATTCTCAGCACCTACATGATGCCTCACAACATCTATAATTTCAGTTTCAGGGGATTTGATGCCCTCTTCTCACCTTTGAGAGCATCAATACACATGTGACAATACATCCAATACACATAAAAATAAAATTTAAATTAAAAAGAAAAAGACAGACTACTTTTACAAGCCTTCCTTTGTTAACTCTATTTTTAAAAATCCAAAGTATTTAAAAGATTTCCTTTATTTTATGCATATGGCATTTTGCCTGCATGTATGCATGTGCATCATGTGAATGCAGTGTCTGCATAAGCCAGAAGATGGCACCAGACTCTTTGGAACTAGAGTTATGGATGTTTGTGAGCTGCCATGTTACAGGAACCAAATCCCATGTGCAAGAGCAGCAGGTGTCTTAACTGCCAAGTCCTCTCCCAAACCACTAAGAACTCTGGTCCTATACTAGTGGTGATAACTTAGTAGAGAACTTTTTTTCTAAGCTGATTAGAAAAAAAAAAAAAAAAACTTTCCTTTTACTATAATAATCCCAGTTTATCCACTTACAATGAAACCTCCTTTTGTGTAACTGTCTCATAAACCTCAGAAGCTTCAATCTGTATATCTGCATTTGCAGAATGTAGTTCTCCATTTTGGGAGAAGGGATACCTTTCTTTTTCCTTTGACTTCTCATGTGTGTCTGTTTGAAAGCCTCTTGTTTGAATTACAGCTTGATTAGATATAGCTGACTTTTAATTTTGACTCAATTAAGGACTCTGAAAACAATTATATAGACAGATAACAAATATTATTTTTTTATATTACATCTAACTTCCAAAGCAGCATTTGGGTTCATGAACAAAGGAAAATTCACTGAATCACTTGATGAAAATTTACATTCAATGCATTATTGGCATTGTTATTATTCTGTGACTCATGAATGGGGGGGGCAAAGATTTACCATTAGACAAGGAAGAATGGTACCTGGATATACAGAGGAATAAGCATTACTGCACTTTTTGAAAGTTATTCAAGTTAATTGCAAAGGTAGCAGAAAATTCAGCATCCTCTATGTTGGATGTTATTACTTTTATATGAAAGTAATATTAAAGGCACTCGATTTTAATTGCTCCTGTCAGCCTTTACTATGGCCACAAACAACCTTCAAACCTTAGCCATTGGTTGTAGTTTTGTTGGTCCCATTTGTCCTTCATGTGCTTCTAATGCCTGAGCTTTGCCTGATAAGCACCCATGGTGTGAGGCCTACTGTTCTCAGTGTGGAGAAGCCCTGAGGACATAAATAAACCACAAATTTATATGACATTCCTTTAGTCAAAGCAAGTCACCAAGCCAAGCCTGAATTAATAGCACAATTAATTCTGTCTCTAGGAAAGCCCAGTAAGGATTGGCAGGTACTCATTCACAGTAATTCAGTCTCTAGCAAGAAACTACCCTATGAATACTGCTGAGCCTTTCCATGCAATCCTGTAACATGTACAACATGTCGACCTATAAATGTCAGACTACAAATATCTCATTTCTAGTGAAAGAAATTTATAAACACAAGATAATTTTGAGTCATAGATTTCTTAATTCAAAACGATGCTACATGTCAACTCTGGAAAGTAGGATTCGAAGTGGAGCTGTGGGTTGTTGACCCCTCCTGCTTCTTCAGTGTCTCTCTACTCTCTTCTCTGCCTTCCTGGAAATCCCTGAGAGGATTCTGCAAAGTATGTCTTGAAAATCACCAGTGTCTTGCTTCTTGGAGCAGACTCCACAGATGGTAAGAGGTGTTGGGTTACAAACCGTGCAAAATGTTTGGGAAATGTTAAGCAGAGCTGCAGGAAATCTCAGAAACTTTAAAGTGTTGATGTTCCTTTAGAACTATTCAGGAATGCAGGTCTCAGAATTCCCAAAACTTTTCTGAAGCAGCTCACTGTTTTAGATCATATCTTAGGGAAGACTATACTAAACAATCCTTTCTGGTAAAAGTATATATTTTTGTAAAAGTATATATCTGGGGCAGAGACCCAGAACAGGACTACTGTCTGAATTTTCCCTCATTTGGTTAGTTGCATTAGGAGTCTCTTTTTGGTCATGTTGTTGGGCTTCTTCCTATGACCTAGGCATACTTGGGCAATGATGTAAATGCTTTTGTGGGTATTTTAACCTTTGAGAACAATAAGCCTGGTCAATGCCTTTGTTTGGAATCAATGTGAAGACATTGAGTGACCATGAGTGACTGGTTTCAGAAAATGAATGATTGTGTGAGCTGACCTGAAGAAACTGTAGTCATCGCCCACAGCATTAGCAAACACTCAGGGATTCCCCTCTGATGCATTTGAAGCTTCATTCATGAAGAAAATAATAGATGTTGAAAACTGTAATTTCCCATAATACACCAAAATACACAAATTACTCATTTTACTCCCTTTTGGTTCACAAACAAGTGGCTGTTGTTAATCTGTGTAATTTGTGTCCTAGGTTACTCTTTGCAAAGCTCCCTAGACTGGCTCATATACCATTAGAAGGTAAATTTGAGTCTAGTTCTTATCCAGAGCTTCATAGGAAGGGTACATTCATTCTCAAAAACCTGATGACATAAGTAATACAGATCCAAATTCCTGTTTTAGAAATGCGTATTATTAGCACTACATATGGATGGAAGAATATTCATGGAGAAAGAGACTCTGGAAGCTTCTCCTTCCTCTTTTCCTCTTAGGTTGCTAACGTTTTGTGAAATATTAACTAACTGCTGTCATATGAGGACAATCACAATTAAGAACCCTGCAGTGAGGTGTGAAAGGATGAATTCACCTTCACTGCCCTTGCACCCAATTCTGTTTTAAGTAGACCTTGTTTATTTCCCCTTCTACCAGGAGAATTTTCATATTTCAGAAAAATTTCGTATTTAATAAAAATAAACTCTTAAAAAGGAGAGCCTTATTATTTGTATTAGCCATTGTACAGTAATGCTTCTAGTAATGTATCAATGTAATTACAGTAATTACTTCATAATGAACATGTACATATGTAATATATAAATAAAATATAAAATGAAGTTTTAATTTATACTTAAAATATTAAAAAAGAATTTCTGATGTTTCTCTATTACTTCTTCTTAGATTAATACAATTTCCTCAGGAATATCATTTTTAAATCTTCTAACTTAAAGTTTTTAATATCTTCTCTCTTCTATTATAATAGTTTCAATGATGTGTAAGGAAAGACTTACTATCTAGTGACCAGCTTACTCAGGCAACTCAAAGTCATAGGCTACAGACTGTATTTGTGTAAGGTGGACCAGTGTAAGGGAGCCCAGAGAGCACAGACAACTGCCCTTAGAAAAATGTGCCTATTGTCTAGGCAGGACCACATCTAGTTCCTCCCCTTGTGCTGGTAATCTGGAATCAGCCATTCCTGGGAGAAGGAGAAATAAACAAAGCCTGCTTAAAGTAGAATTGGGTGCAGCAAAGGTGACTTTGTCCTAGAAGACCTGTGAGGAGAAATCCCTATTTAGCATCTCCTGTACATGCCTGATGGGAGCATGAATATGCTTAAAATTATGAGATATATTGAGAGACATGTAACAGCTTGTCAATCAGGTTAAGAATCCACCTCAACACCCACCCCTACCTTCCAAGATACAGTTTCTTCCATTTGCCTAAACTCAGTGAAAGTGCTCAAGTTATGTGGTTGCTTGGTTGTTCCATTTTGTAAGATGTATTCTATGAGTCTTCTCTTAGTTTTAATAAATCTAAACTTTCACTCGTATTGCTTGCCTGGTCTAAGTCACTGAAACATTAAAGTCCTGTACCTCATGTCTTGCAATACCTAAGAACCCCCTCTGGTGACAGGCATGTCCATAGTGCTGAGCACATTGCTTATCATATGGCACAGAGTCATTGTTTTCCATGAGTGGTTAACAATATTACTACATTTCTAAGCATCACTGCAGTCATTGGGTTTGGGCAGATATAACACATGCTTAGTGTCAAAACAAGTTTGTTTTCTCCACATTCTGATCCCCAGGTGTTGTCCATCTCAGTATCCTCTAAAGTCTTCTTCATGTAACAAAGACCACCTGCCTTTTGTAGAAGTTAGGTCTGGTTCTATCTCCCAGCCCCATGTTTCCAAAAATAGGACACAGACTCAAAATACATTTACAAAAATTTGGCCATATAGTGAGGCTCTTCTCTGACTAGATCATAACTTAACATAACCCATTTATTCTTATCTACATTCTGGTTACCTCCTGGGCAAATATTTCCATGCCTGGCTCTACTTCAGTATCTTTTCTGCCACCCAGATGTTCCACCTCTTATTTCTTGCCTAAGCCATAGGCCATTAGACTTATTATTGATAGGTGACACATCCATACAGACATAAGATATTCTCTCCACAATTCCCCTTTTTTAGTCTAATAAAAGACTCTTTTTTTTTCAAATATAAGTCGACTGGATGTAGGGAATGTAATTCTTTCCTGATGTTGTTTTTCATAATTGTGAATATTGTATATAATTTATTGATGTAAGGCAAAGAGCATGTTATTGGACTAAAAGGGGAAAGTGTAGAGAATCTCTCATAAGCAACACCTGTCAATAAAAAAGTTGATGGCTGATGAGCTGAGGCAGGAAATAGGAGCTGGCAGGAAGAAAGAGGAAATAGAGAATAAAAAGAGTTGCAGGGATAGACAAGGAGAGATTCAAACAAGATGCTCAGAGAGATTCTGAGAGAGGATGCTGAGAAAGAAACTGAGGGAGATGTGAAGAATGAAGCAGGCTGGGACTGAAGGAGAGGTAACTAACCAAGTGGTAGAAAGAGAATAGTTTGAAAGGGTTAAATAAGTTATGAGCTAGTCAGGGAATGAACCAAAGCTTATGGCCTAGGCATGTATTAATAAATAGTCTCATTCCAGGACCAGAGACTGGGAGGAAAATGGATTATGTTTTTATAGTCTTTATTCAGAGTTCAAGCACAACTCTAAGTTTGTCACTAGCTGGCTGGGTATACATTTTAGGCCACTTGACTTCCTTCTTGTGGCTCCACCTTTGGGCCCATTTATTGTAGAAATTTTTAATCCTGACCCAGGGTTTCTACCCTGCCTTTGACTATTCAGTTCCCAGATAAAAGATACATGCAACCTTTATATTTACAATAATCCTTAAACAGCACAAGAGCTGGGCAGATATCTACCCTCTATGGTATTAGAATCTACTTTTCTATCCCTAATCCTGAGTTATTACTATGTTTCATCTGGGCTGCTCTTAACTCCAATTGGCAGCCCTCAGGGCCATGTTCTCTTGAAAACTCACCTAACCCATGGTGGTTTCTCCTCCATTCACCTACTTCTCCCCATCATGGTTCTCTTCTGACCTCAAGCCTGGGAATCCTAAACCCCACCCATGTTTCTTCTGCCTAGCTGTTGACTGTCGGCATCTTTCTTTATCAATTAGAAAATAACTTGGGGGCACGGTGTCATTTCAATCTATAAGCTGACTCCAGGTCTTGGGGTCCACACTTAGGATTATAATAGATAGCAAAACCAAACCTCAACACCCATTTAGAACTCCAGAATTACTTACTCTCTAGTCATATTTCCCATCATGTTATGTTGTGTGGACCTGCTAGAACCTCCTTCATAAACCAGCTTCATCTACTTTTTCTCACCATGGTACCACTCTAGTTGGTGGTATGAACCTGAGAGAGTGGAGCCCAAAAGCGAGGTTCACTAAATTCTCATGAATAGCCAACCTTATTTAGGGTATTAGACAATTTATATTGAGTCATTTTAAGTTCTCTTGAGTTCAAGTTATATACAGTCACAAGGACAACCCATGCTTGGAAACATCGACTAACAAAAGTAAACAACAATATGCGATTTGAAGCAAATGTTTACTATACCTGGAAGGGACACAACTGCACATTCCAAGAACATATCCATGCTATAGAGGAACAGAGAGTGCAAGACTCTTGTCTTGTTTACTTGGAGATATTTTTACAAGTTCCAACATCACTATCATCTTTGACAGCTATAATTAAAGGAAGTTTGAGACTTGTGTTAGGTCTGTTCCACTATAATGTCTTCTTAAGCTCCAGCTCCTTTATACAGGCCTGAGTCATGTGCAGGGTTCTGGCCTTTCTTGATGGACTTCTTGGAGGCTAGTTCATACTTTCCCTGTCAGCCTCTGTCCTAGTTAGGTTTTTATTGCTATGATAAAGACCAGGACCAAAAGCAACTTGGGGAGGAAAGGGTTTATTTCACCTTATATTTTCAGGTAGCAGTTCAGGTAACCAAGGAAAGCCAAGGAAGGTCCTGGATGTAGAAACTGAAGTGGAAGCCATTGAGGAATGCTGCTTTTTAGTGTTTTCCCTATGGCTTGCTCAGTCTGCTTTTTAAAAAATATGTATACTTCAGAACCACTTTCCCAGGATCCACTGTGGACTGGGCCCTGCCTCATTAAGCATTAATAAAAACAAACTAACTAACCAACAAAAATCCTACAGACTTGCCTACAGGTAATCTGACAGGTAATCTCAGTTAATTTGCTGTGTCAAGTTGAAAAATAATTAACCATCATTACCTCTTAACCTGATGTTTCTTGGTTGTCATCACCAGATTTGCTGTTAAATGTGCTTATCTTGTGAGACTAATATTCTAAAGGGTGGGAATCTAATTTCTGGGTGTGGTTACTTACAAGAATGTCAAACTTCTCTGAGCTGTCAGAACTAGGCAAGATGCTTGCATTTGCATTTGAATCTCTTCCTCCCCTTAGCAATTCTGGTTCTAATATCAAGCTGTTATATCTACCTTTGGGGCAACATAGAAGTAAAGGGTGATTTTCAGGGATACAACAGGGTTAGGTTTAGGGTTACTTTCCCCCATTCATAATAATTTCCTATTAGGAAAGAACACCACATCCATCTATACTTAAATAAATACATAGAGTTGGTGGGTCTGGTTTAAAGGATTATTCCTCTCAGTGGAGAGTTCCTTTTTTCTCTTCTGATTAATTTTAGTTTGGTCTTTTTGTCAGATATTAGGACATCAACAACTGCTTGTTTCCTAGTTCCATTTGCTTAAAATTCTTTTTCCATTCTTTAATTTTCAGTTAAAGATGTCTATCTCTGACAGTGCTCCTTGAATTTTGTTCCTTTCTTTTTTTTTTAATTATTTTTTACTAGATATTTTCTTTATTTACATTTCAAATGTTATCCCCTTTCCTAGTTTCCCCCCAGAAAATCCCCTATCCTCTCCCCCTTCCCTTGCTCCCCAACCCATCCACACCCATTCCCAGTTTTGGCATTCTCCTATACTGGGGCATAGAGCCTTCACAGGACCAAGGGCCTCTTCTCCCATTGATGACCGACTAGGCCATCCTCTGCTACATATACAACTAGAACCACAAGTTCCACCATGTGTTTTCTTTGATTGGTGGTTTAGTTTCAAAGAGCTCTGGGGGTACTGGTTAGTTCATATTGATGTTCCTCCTATGGGATTTCAGATCCCTTCAGCTTCTTGGGTACTTTCTCTAGCTCCTTTCTTGGGGTCCTTGTGCACAGTCCAATGGTTGATTGTGAGCATCCACTTCTGTATTTGCCAGGTACTGGCAGAGGCCCTCAGGAGACAGCTATATCAGGCTTCTGTCAGCAGGCTCTTGTTGGCATCTGACAAAGTGTCTGGTTTGGGTGGTTGTTTTCGGGATGGATCCCCAAGTGAGGCAGTCTCTGGATGGACCATCCAGGGATATTTGTTTCTTAATCCATTCAACTTGCCTGTTTCTTTTCACTGAGTAACTGAGGCCATTGATATTTAAACTTATTATTGAAAGGTGTATGTTGATTGGCATTTGTGTTCTCAGGCCTATTTTGTGATTCAGTGATTATATCTTCATTTGTCTTCTTTCTGTACCATTGTGGATATGTTTATTCCTCTCTTTAGTCTAAAATATTGCTTCCAGTATTCTCTGTAGGACTGGTTTGGTAAACATAAATTCTTAGTCTGTTTATATGATGTAAAGTTTTTCTTTCTCCTTCAACTATAGCAGATAGGCTTTTTTGGCAAAAGTAGTTGGGTTGGTTTATGGAGTTTTTTAGAATTTGAATTCATTTGCTCTAGGTGCTTCAGGTTTTTAAATTTTCCATAGAAAACCAGCTGTTATTTTATATGTTATTTATGGTTTTTCCTCTTATATCCTTCAATTCTCTCTCTTTGTTCTACATAGTCAGGATTTTAGCTGTAATATGTCTCAGTGAGTTTCTTTGCTTGTCCTGTATTTGGTGTTCTCTGTATTTATTGTATCTATATGAATATGTCTTCACTATTGGGAGATGTGGTTTTCTAAGATTCGGTAGAAGATCTGGTTTATGCCACTGATCTGGGATTATTCTCTTTCTTCTATGCCTATATTTTGCTGATTTGGTCTTTCCATAGTGTACAAAATTTTCTTTATATTCTTTTCTTATAATTTTAAAATTTTGTCATATTCTTTGGTCAAACAGTCAAAATTTTCTATTTTGTCTTGAATTCCTGATGTTCTGTCTTCTATTTCATCCATTCTACTGGTAAGGCTTTCACCTGAGTTTTCTAATTGGGTTATTGTGTTTTTCAATTTCATCTTCATTTTTAGATTGAGCTTTCTTTAGTATTTCTGTCTTTTTACTAAATCCAGCTTTCAAGTCCTAAATTGCCTTTATTATTTAATTCAGCAAAGGTAGTATGTTATATAGTATTACATAGCTTATTTAATATTTAGAGTAAAGAGTTAATTAAATGTTGATTTTGTCACTGGTATATTCAATTAGTTAGTTTATGCCTAGCAGGTTGCTAAATCATGTCACTGTGGTTTAGGGTTTTTGTTTTCTTCTATAAACAACAGATTTTTTTTTTTAATTGTGCTTCTTTTTCAGTGACTTATTTATCTCTGTTCTTTCCTAGACAAGTAACCTTGGAATGTCTCTTGTTTCTTAAAGAAAACTGAATGTCCAGTTGACTTGTTAAGATTTCTTAATCAAATGTGAAGGCCTTTAGGAAGAATGAGTTAGCAAACCCTGTGCCTGATAACCCCTAAAGTCTGCCTGACACCTAGAGAGAAAAGAGCATGTGACCAGAACAACCAATCAGATGGTGCAAACTACACGGGAGCAAGTGGTCATGGGCCAGTGGGTCCCAGGTGGCGAGTATAAAGGTTTGCCCAATTCCTACATTGAACGAGTTTGCTTTTGCCACCTGCCTAACTCCTAGAGTCTGTGTTGTTGACTCTGAGCCTTCTTTCTTCCCCTGCTCTTCCCCCTCCAAGGGTCTTAGTCAGGGTCACAAATAATAGTGGCTCACATCTGTAATCCTAATACTTGAGAACCTGAGGCAGGATTGCCAGGAGTTAATTCAAGACTGATCTGGGCTATATAGCTCTAGGCTATAGAGTAGGATCCTGTCTTAAAACAAAGCAAGCCACCTCATAACCCCCCAAAACAAAAAGCCAACCCCTTGTTTATTAAGCTTGATGTGGATGCATAAATGGTGAATGCCCAGTGTATGTTAAATAAGAGCATAAATGTCAAGCTTTTTAAAATTAGTATTGGAAATATGGACAAAAATATCTTTCTCAAGAGTCATGTAATAACAGTATTGAAATGCTTATAATATTTTCAAAGAACAGTTCAAAGATACTTTTTCACATATGCATACATAACTTATACATACATGCATGCATGCATACATATATATACACACATAAAGAGGGAACAGATTTGAGTGAAGTATATACAAATACTTTGTATAACTCTGAGTATGTGTGTATGTATGTATGTATGTGTACACATTTGGGAGTACATATGAGTTGCATGTGTGTGTGCCTGCACATGGAGGGTAGAAATACATGTTCAACATCTCCTTTAATCACTTTCTACATATTTTTGAGGCAGTTTCTCCCTTTGTCCTTGGAACGCACTCATGAGGCCATTTTTTTTTAGACTTTTTTTTTATTAGATATTTTCTTAATTTACATTTCAAATGCTATTCCGAAAGTCCCCTACCCCCTCCCCCTCCCTGCTCCCCTGCCCACCCACTCTCACTTCTTGGCCCTGGCGTTCCCCTGTATTGGGGCATATAAAGATTGCAGTACCAAGGGGCCTCTCCTCCCAATGATGGCTGACTAGGCCATCTTCTGTTACATATGATGCTAGAGACACGAGTTCTGGGGGTTCTGTTTAGTTCATATTGTTGTTCCTCTTCTAGGGTTGCAGACCCCTTCAGCTCCTGGTGTTATATCTCTAGCTTCTCCAATGTGGGCACCGTGCTCCCTCTTATGGATGACTGTGAGCATCCACTTTTGTGGGATGCATTTCTTCTGCTCTTATTCATTAGCTGCCTTTCGTTCTTGTCTAGGGTTGAGGCCTTGTGAGCACTTCCTGGTCCAGGAGAGCACGTCTGTTGGTGTCATCCTTCTTCAGGTCATGCTTAGGCAAGTATGTTGGTGAGATTGGTTAATCAGCAAGCAAGCAGCAATCTACTTGTCTTTCTGCCTCTCAGCAGTGAGATTGCAGGTATGTGTTGCCACACAATGCTTTTTTCCCCAAGTTTTATTAGATATTTTCTTCATTTACATTTCAAATGTTATCCCAAAAGTCCCCTATACCCTTCCCCATCCCCCGCCCTGCTCCCCTCCCCACCCACTCCTACATCTTGGCCCAGGCGTTTCCCTGTACTGGGGCATATAAAGTTTGCATGACCAAGGGTCCTCTCTTCTCAATGATGGCCAACTAGGCCATCTTCTGCTACATATGCAGCTAGAGACACGAGCTCTGGGGATACTAGTTAGTTCATATTGTTCTTCTACCTGTTGGGTTGGAGACCCCTTCAGCTCCTTGGGTACTTTCTCTAGCTCCTGCTCCTGGAGATCAAATTCAGGTCTTCATGCTTGTTTAGCAAGCCCATCTCCCTTTTTTTGTACATTGTACAATTCACTGTACATTTTTTTTTTGCAGTATGTTTCTAGGTTTGAAATTATTTCAGGACAAAAAAAAATCAAATGTACCATCAAAATAATACTTAAGCAAAATCAAATTTGGTTGTAAGCTGTACATGTTCCTTAACCTGTATGTTTTATTTTTATTTTTCAAAATAATGAAGAAGCACTTTTACTACTTAAAAATGTTTAATGTTTTTTGATTAATATAATTATACCATTTTTACCTTTCTTTTTCTTCTCTCATATCCTTTGTCTTGCACTTTTTCAAATTCATGGCTTCTTTTTCTTGTTGTTACACATATATACACAAGGGCATTGGGGGGGGGAGAAATTTAAAATTTTCCTCAAATAAGATAAAAGGCTGCATTTAATTTTAATTTTAGCATCTAATGATAAAAAACCTTTTTGGTCAGTTTGTACATTATTTGACTTCAAAAACAGAATTAAATGTGATTAGCTATTTCAGTTTTATTAGAATTTAATTTATATAATTTTGTCCTTTTCAATGTCTCTGTTATGCTTTGACAAATATATTTAATTTTTTATGTTTTTGTAAGACTTAAAAAATCTTTTTTTTTTAAAGACTAAGTCTCACCATGTAGTCCTAGCTGCCCTGGAACTTACCTTATAGACCAGGCTGATCTTGAACTCACAGTGATTGTCCCCGCAAACATAGAAACCGTTTTATAATTTGTTTTTATTTGTGCATTTGCATGTATGTCTGTGTGAATATATGCCATGTTGCATAGGTATCCATGAAATCCAGAAGAGGGTGTCAGATCCTCTGGAGCTGGAGTTACAGGCAATTGTTAGTACCCCAGTCTGGGTTCTGGAGAGCAGACACTAGTTCTCAGAACAGCTGTCAATGCTCTTGACCACTGAGCCATTTCTGGCCCAATACTGTTTTTTGTGAATCAGAATAAAGAAATCCTTATTAGTTTGGTTACAAAATGAATCCATTGTGTCAGTAACTTATGTTAATTAATTCAGGCAAGATAGGAATCAATGATCAATTTCAGACAACTAGGGACAATAAGTTACGGAAGACTGAAATGATTTCTTCAAAGTCAAAGGCATCTATTGTATTTGATTTTGTGCTGTAATCAGTGACTTTAAGCAAAAGAGTTCTTTAAGGTTTGACTTTTGCTTAATTATGAATGCAACACATAGAATATGATATATAAATAATTATATTTAATTAGGTGTATGCCGTTGTTTTTGCTATATTTTTTGTATACACAACCTGAAATTTAAAGAGTCTTCTATAGACACACATGTATATACATCACACACACATAAATAGGCATATATATATATATATATATATATATATATATATATATATATATATTATAGTTGAAAGCTTCAGCATCAAGAGTGCTTCTAATTATCAATCACAAAATTTTGTGGTAAAGTTGGGATAGCTTTAAGAATGTGATATTTTGTTACTGTTGATCTTTAAGGTTATGTTTTTAGCATATTCTACTTAAAACGCTTGAGAAATCACCACTTTGAATATTGATTCATTTCTAAAGATAGCACGTGTGCCCATCAGTGATGTTCCCTCTCATCACATCTTAAAAGACCTGCTTTGTAAGCTAAGGGAAGTGTCTGAACTATCATAGCTCTTAATGCCCATCTTCAAGTTCAGAGTTGGCCAACCCATGATTACTATCTTTCCTCTTGGCCATAACAAATCTTGGTTTGGGTACTGAGTACCAGGGTTGCTGCTCTGTGTCCTTTCCTGTCCTCTAGGTAAGCCCCACTCTACTGCAGGGGATCTTTTTCTCATTACTTCTTATACCTCTTTCAGAATTGAGGTACCATCTTTTAAAATTTTTGTTATCTTTTATGTTTGTATGAGTCTGTGTGTGTGAGTACCATCCTGAGGCCATGAATAGCAGGTGACAATGCTAAGGAGCTGGTTTTCTCCTGTTAGCTTATGGGAACCAGGTATTGATCTTCATACAAGTGCCTTTGTCCACCTATCCATCTTGCTACCCTTGAGATACTATCTCTTTTTTCATGACCAAAGTTTACAGTGAACCTGAGATTCTGCATCTCTAGCATATGTGAAGGTACTTCTGATGCTCATGAACTATGGGTTGAGCTAAGTAGTAAGGCTTTAGAAAGAATAACCTGTTTTTAATAGAAAATTCATATTTTGGAAGAATGGGGAGATGGCTTAGTGGTTAAAAGCACTTGTTGCTCTTGTAGAGAACCTAGGTTTGGTTCCCAGCACACATCTATCACTCCAGTTCCAGGGGATATGATGCTCTCCCTTATCTCTCAGTGTACCAGACATGTACCTAGTATACATACACATGCAAACAAAACACTCGTACACATTTAATAGAATCAATAAATCTAAAAAGAAAATACATGATTTACAAAAATATTTTACATAAAAATGAAAAACAAAAGGAAATAATTTCTACTATATCCTGAGTGCTAGAATGCAGATGAACAAAGTCAGGGAGAAGCAGTCTTTTCTGTGAAAACCATGAAGCAACAGCCAAAGCTGAGAACCAGGTAAGTATGTACTTTCCAGGATTCAATTAAAATGACAGGAATTCACAACACAGCAATTAGATCTGAAACTCCAGAGAATATGACTTTGGATTTGTGTGGAGAGAAGCTGTCACAGCACACATTCTATTAATAAGTAATTGTGAATTCCTTAGAGGAGCGTTTGAGCAGTCTGTTTGCTCATGTTGTAGTGGCAAGGTTCATAAAACTCTTCAGTAAGGGATCCATCCACCAGTGACTGCTGATGCCAGTGTTTACCTTCTATACCTTTTCAAGTTGAGCTCCACAGACCTTGAGCTTATGCTCTTTCTAGGTGAATGCTGATCCTGTTCAAGCCCCAGGTTTCTTTCAGATTTTATGTCTTAATATTCAATGATAATATGAATGTATTCATATAGTTACATATTTTGATATGCATTTAATAAATTACATCTGTTTAATTCTTCAAAATGAGTTTCCATATATTTTCATTCCATCTTGAAAATGATCCCATGCACTTAACTTACTTTTTATTTAGTTAATGAAGAAATGAAGATTTGAGAATCCTGAGAAACTCACCCAATGTCAGAGAGTTAATAACCAATAACATTAGCATCTAAAGCTAGATCTTTGAAAAAAATAAACATTTTAGTTTCTAACAGGTCATATTTCTTTAAAAAACTTTAAAAAGTATTATTATTATTATTATTATTATTATTATTATTATTATTATTAATTTTTGGTTTTTTGAGACAGGGCTTCTCTGTATAGCCCTGGCTGTCCTGGAACTCACTTTGTAGAACAGGCTGGCCTCGAACTCAGAAATCCTCCTGCCTCTGCCTCCTAAGTGCTAGGATTAAAGGCGTGTGCCACCACACCTGGCTGCTATTTTTATTATTTTTAAATTTGTATATATATGTGTGTGTGTGTGTGTGTGTGTGTGTGTGTGTCAGTATAGCAAGGATAAGGGGTTGGGTATCTTTTAGCATTCTTTTCTTATTACTTTAAGGTGGGAGGTTTTTCCCCCAGCCTGGGTCTTGGGCTTTTTTTTTTTTTTTTTTTATGTAGTAGGCTTAAAGCCATCAGACTTCAGATTCTCCTGTCTCTGCCCATTCAGAGCTGGTGTTAGAGGCTTGCGCAAGACAGTTGACTGATGGTTGGCTTGTTATGTAGGTGCTCACATCTGAACTCAGGTCAGGCCCTCATGATTACACAGTAAACACTCTAACTAATGAACCAGTCAGTTATAAATTTTTAATTTTATACCCAGTCAGTTATAAATTTTTAATTTTATACCCAGTCAGTTATAAATTTTTAACATGTGGAGTATGAAATTGATGCTATTGTCGAGCCAAGAGGATGATTTCTACCATAGTTAACAGGAAGGCACAGAAAGAGAATATGGTGTTTGTATATGCTTGACCCATGGAAACTGGCACTATTAGGAGGTGTGACCTTGTTGAAGGAAGTGTGTCACTGTGGGGATGGGCTTTGAGGTCTCCTTTTGACTGACTTCAGATCAAGGTGCAAAACTCTCAGTTCTTTCTTCAGCCCCACCTCTGCCTGGATGATACTATGATTCCTACCATGATGATAATGGACTGAACCTCTGAAAATGTAAGCCAGCCCCAATTAAGTGTTGTCCTTTATAAGATTTGTCTTGGTCGTGGTGTCTCTTCTCAGCAATGAAATCTTAAGACAGAGAACAAAGGCTACCTCCCTGCATCTTGTGACCTCATGAAATATGGACTCTAGTTGTATGGCTCAAAAAGATGTGTTAGCTCTGATTAAATAATAAGTTTTGACATGAAACAAATGACAGATAACAGGAAGCAACTCCATGCTTGTAAGTGCACAGACAGGAAATAAATGACAATGCCGGAGTAACACCAGTAACCCAGGATTTCCTTCAAAGTTCATACTTTTCAAAGAATTGAAGAAAAAAAAAAAAACCAACAAAGAGCTGTGTTGGCTGAGCCATGTGGCTGCTGTTATCTGTGGTGGAGTTTACATAATTTTAAAAACTGAAGTTTATGTATGTGTTTCACAGTTTAATACATACTTATGATATAATTTAGAAATGGCATAAATTTCTCTAATCATATTTTCTTGTATTTTTTGCTTGCTAAGCTATTGAGAAAGTCTTGGGAATTGTTTTCACTTCCTTGTAAACATCTCTGCCCCCTTGTGGATTACTTGACATCACTTAGGTTAGCTCATTAGGGTTGATGTTAAGCACTAGTATATAGTGTTCAAATGCCATGGAAGTAGAATTTGAGTTGTCTTATTGATCTGAATTGATAAACTGATGTGTGCTAAGGTAAACGGGGAAGCCAGTCTAAACTTAAAGGGAATAAGTTTTGTCCTTTAAGTCTTTCACCACACACACAAAAAAATGCTTCTGCAGTTATATTTGGTTTTGGGATGAATTGTTGCTTTGCAGAACGATCTGGCCTTGAGCTTAGAATTCTGTTCAGCTCCACCAAGTGATAGGGTTGTAGGTGGTGCTATTTTACCCAGTTGAGATTCTACACTTTTTTTTTTTTTTTTTTTGGTTTGGGTTTTGAGATAGGGTTTCTGTGTGTAACAGAGCCCAGGTTGACTTGGAATTCATAGATCAGGCTGGCCTTGAACTCACAGAGATCCTCCTGCCTGTCTCCACAGTGCTGGAATTAAGGGTGTGTGCCAGTATACCCAGCTGAGATTCTGCACTCTTATAACTGTTTTGGTTGGGTCTGTCCTGATGAACATAAAGGTGTTCCTAATAAGGGTAAGGAAAAGCCTTAGGATCAGGGTTAACATCTTGCAGAAATCATTGATTACTTGGTGTGGCTACTATGAGGTCATATGACTTTCTGAAAAGCCAGTCAGTTCTTGAGTTATATATCAATCATTGAAGGTGTAATGAATTAGAAACCATGCTTTTTCTATCACCAACTTAATAAGTTATAAAAATCACTAGTTTAAAATATAACCTGATTATCATGTTCTATTTTTATCTTCACTACTATAGCACAAGCCATTTTTAAGTTTTTGGCTATTTATAGTTTGAGATTGTTATAAAAGTGCTAACAGTAATCCTTGTAGCAGCAGTATGCATGGTATCAACATTCTGTATATATTAATGATAGGCTCAATTTTGAATATATTCTTTTTTTTAGGAAAATTAAACAAATGCAAAGTGAATTTTAAAAATTCACCCCACAAAGAAAATTGACTGAGATTGTTGTGGACAATTTGAAACAGATTAGGGGGCTGGGAAACAACTCAGTGGGTAGTGTTTGCTATACAAACATGGCCACCTGACTCAGCTGTATGTACATAAAAGCTGGGCTCAGATTCATGGCTGTAATCCAGCACTGTGAGGCAGGGACAGGAGGATCCTGGAGATCTTGTTAGCCAGCCAGGCTAGCTGAAGCAACAAGCTCCAGATTCACAGGACCCTGTGCCATAGTGCTGTTTCTTGTTAAGGTAATAAAATACTGTGATAAAGCAACTTGGGTGGATAGGGTTTATTTGGCTCTCAGTTCTAGTCAATCACTGCAGGTAAGTAGCAACAGCAGAAGCTTGAAGGACTGGTCATATTACATCTAAAGTCAGGAATAGAGAACAAATAATTTGTGCATGCTTTATTCAGCTACTTTTCTTCATTTTTATACAGTCCAGACTCCCCTATCTGGGGAATAATGCCACCCATAGTGGGTATGTCTTACCATCTCAGTTAACATAATTAGATAATCTTCAAAGACATGACCAGTGGCTAACTTGATCTAGACAAGGTGATATTGAGATTCTCTTCTTGGGGAATTTCTATGATATTTCCTAAATTCATTTTCTTAAAATCCAATTCATGCATTCACAGGTGGATATATGTCTTTACAATATTTTCAAGTATAGTTAAGAGTAAACTGTGATTTTGAATTTTTTAAAAAGGCCTATTTACTAACAAACTGATTAAAACAAAAATGAGTTTAAAATTTTGTATAAGGGCTCCTAGATTTAATACTAAGTAACAGTTTTACTATTTTGAACTTTCTTTTCTATTTTTTTTTGTTTATTTTGGTGTCATTTGTTTGTCATCAAAAACCAAAAATTATTGAAATGGGTTCTTGTCCTTTGTCAAAATATGGTACAAAATCAATGATATGTAAAATAATAGAAGATGTGAATATCATGACATTGTCAGTTGTTCTGATTAGCCTGTTTCCCACAGGGAAGTTAAAGAGCTTCTCTTATGCATATGAAACTGAACACAATCTCCAAGAGCTCAATGAGCATATGGACTTGTCCAGTCCCTCCATCTGGCTATCAGATATGAACCAAGCATGTGAATCAGTCCAGCAGTTAAAAAATAACCCCATAGCAAATGTACTGGCCACTTCCCTGTGTAGTTGATATATATATTTCCATTTACATATAGTTTCTAAATTAGAGTCTTTCTGAGCTTCAGAGACTTTACTTCAGAGATATTGACATGCATGGAGATAGCAGCCTGTTTATAATATAATTTTCATATGGAATTGTGCTTTCAGATAATACTACAGTGTAGTGGGCTGTATTCAAATACCTCTTTTTTAGTTGAGTGGTTGGCTCTTTCCACCATGTGGGTCCAAGGTACCCAACTCAAGAAATTAGGCTTGCTAACAAGCACCTGTAATCACAGAACCATCTCTCTAATCTCCTCCACAAAAGAAAAAAGATCTCAGTAGAAGTTGTAGCTTGTCACAATGTGTCCTCAGTATACCCTTTTGTCCACATTTCTTGGCTTGCAATGAGTCGTTGGTCTGGTTCTAGGCCTCTGGCTTCTATTGCCCTATCTATAGATGGATCCTCAGAGGTCTCAGATATCCTTGGATATCCTGTTGCTGCCCTGTGTCATAGAGATACTTCAGCTTTTCTGTAGGACTGACTCCTTCTCGTGCCTCAGCAGTTCATTGATAGGGTAGATGTTGGAGTGAGCCTCTTAAAGTCCCAGTTCTGGGCCTGGGTAGTATCTGAGCTGGTCAGCTTGCCAGCTCTCCTGCACCACACTACCAGGGTGAGCTGTCTAGAAATGTCCCAGCTAGCTCATCCAATGCTGAAAATTGCAAGGGGCCAAGACAACTCCCCTGCTCTAATGCTGTTGGGATCCCTTCACCTGCACCCATGCCAGCAGGGACAACTCTATAGAGCTGCCTAGGCAAGAGGCAGAGCCTGCTCTCCCAAGTTCTAAAGTTGGCTGGACCAGTTATCCCACTCTTATAACCTTGGGGTGTTTGTACTGGCTAGTTTTGTGTCAACTTGACACAGCTGGAGTTATCACAGAGAAAGGAGCTTCAGTTGGGGAAATGCCTCCACAAGATCCAGCTATAAGGCATTTTCTCAATTAGTGATCAAGGGGGAGAGGCCCCTTGTGGGTGGGACCATCTCTGGGCTGGGAGTCTTGGGTTCTATAAGAGAGCAGGCTGAGCAAGCCAGGGGAAGCAAGCCAGTAAAGAACATCCCTCCATGGCCTCTGCATCAGCTCCTGCTTCCTGCCCTGCTTGAGTTCCAGTCCTGACTTCCTTTGGTGATGAACAGCAGTGTGGAAGTGTAAACTGAATAAACCCTTTCCTCCCCAACTTGCTTCTTGGTAATGATGTTTGTACAGGAATAGAAACCCTGACTAAAACAGGTGTCTTTACCATGCAACCAGGGCCAGCTCTACTCTGCTGCCCAGGTGAGATGTAGGGACGGACCACTCTTCCAAATATTGCAGCAGATAAGGAACCAGACCACCTCTTCCTCTTTCATGACCCTGGGGCCAGATCTCCCACTTGCTACAGCTGTCGAGGAACAAGGGTGGGAGGGCATCTCTCCCTTGCCCACACCACCACATGGCAGACAAGTGACTGGACCAGCTTTAGCAGGCTCTCGCTGTCAGGGCTAGCCCACTTACAACTTCTGCAGCCAGGACCAGCTATACTGTGCTTTCTAGGGGAGGGAATACTTCAGCAGGCAAGGGGCTGGACCAGCTCTCCCATGATGCCCAGGAAAGGGGGTGGGGCCCCTTCTACACAGCCCTCAGACATCAACTTGGCCCCAGGCATCAGCCCAGACTAGGGATGTCTGCCTGGTCTTTGGGACCAGACATTGCCCTCCGTGGCAGCACATGCCAGGACTTCACTATGGTCTTAGGCTTTGCTGGCTACTCACATCAGGTTGTTCCTCATTACCCTTGAGCCTCCAATTCTGCTTCTTTATTGTGCACACATCCTGCTTCTCTTTCTGCTCCATTTCCCCACTAGTTACTTGCTCATCTCTGTAGTACCTGGTGCCACATGACATGGGCAAGAGTCATCTCAAGCTTTGCTCCCTACATGGGCTCAGTGGTGCCAGGCAGGCTGGGAGTCATCTTGGGTGTGGACTACCCAACTCGGTCATGTGGCACCAGGCAGGGGTCATCTTGGGTGTGGCCTCACTTCCTAAGATTCTTAAGGCAGTTATTTCTTTATTGTTTTATGCTTCAAACATCTTGATGCACTTTTGTAGATCGATTTTATTTTTATTTTTATTTGCTTTTAAAAATGTTCACAGTGTGTTAACACAGTGTCATTGCCTCCAAACATTGGATTTAGAGGCTTTTTAAATTTAATCTTCACAATATCTCTGTGAGGGAACCATTGGCATTTCAGTATTATAACCAAAAAAAGTGGAGGGTCAGAGATGTTGAGCAAAGTCACCTCTATCATACTCCATTCATGGAAGTAGAAGAGGTTGGTTCACACTTTGCACTAGGGGGAAATAATTACTATTATTTAGATCCCTGGGAGCAGGCCTACTGCCTGAAAGAAATAAACATAAAGGAGACACTGGGAAACATCACTTTATAGAATTTCTGCTTCCACGTTTTTTTGTCTGTAAGTAAAAGATGGCAAAGTAAATTAAAAGCAGATACTGATGCTGTACAGAGGCTGCTATTTTATATGTGTTCTGTTGGTCCTGGTGAAATCTAAATTTGGAAAAAAAGCCAAGACCATAAATTTATGTAAAGGTTAATGATTCTCTCTGGTGAAGGCAGCAGTCATTTCAAATAGTGTTTCCATTCAATTCTGTTCTGATGACTCCAACATTCTCTCTTCTGGAAAGATGACTGCCATTTCCTTTTCAGTAGAAGTTCATTTTAAATCAAGAGCCCTTTTAATATTCAAAGTTCAGGGACTGTAAGAAGTTAATAAATCAGAGAATATTCTTCTGCATTTCACCAAGCATCTGTATTTTAAAAGATTAGCACATAAGCTACCAAACATTATTGTTTCTTTCCCATCCTGTTCCACAGAACTGCTATTACTCGGGGAAGAGAACATGCTTGTTCAGCAGCTGCCAAGCATTTACCGTCTCCTAAAGCTTGTCCAGTAATAGCCAGTGTTTTACTTGTGTTTGAAGCCAAAGCTGAGGCTGATTGAGCCAACATGGATTAAGCTTCCTGGCAGCCCTATTTCAAGGAGCCAGAGAATGGATAGTTATCTACAACTTAGCTCAGGTGGATTCTTGCTGCCTGGAATAGAGCACCTGATAAATTGGTTTGTTAAGTGTTGAATTTCTATATTTTTTTTCCTAAAAAATGGCAGTCACCAAAAGAAGGCTTGAAATGTCAAAATGGAAAATCCAGCTAGTAGCGAGTATAAGATGCACTTCAGGAAGTGGGTGACTGCAGTTTGATGTCTAGGCGTTAACCAGAAGCTCATTCCTCAGCAGTAGTAAATGCTTGAGAATTTCCTTTGACCAGATTGTATTTTATATGTTTCATGTGGACTGGGCATTTTTATTAAGAAATGGGACAGTTCCAGCTTACTTCTAAACTCCCTTTAATCTCAAGTAAACAGCTGTGGCAGGTGGATAATTTGCTTCTTGAGCTTTGTAGTTAATTGACAATAATGAGGCTACTGAATCTCTCATTCATTTAGAAATTGTTAGTATTCTGCCTATTCCTCTGTGGTAATAACCTGGAAACTATTTTTCATCTTTGATGATTGATATCTGTTTTTCAGATAACAAATAAACACTTAAAGTCAAGGTCTTTAAAAATTAAAATTAATTATTTTTAAATCAATAAAATTAATTTAACATTACTGTCACATACCAAATATATCTGCATTGCCATGTGTTTACTATTGGTAGGCAAATTTTCCAAATGAAATTATAAAAAATTAACTAACAATTCATCAGAAAAGGCTAACTCCCCACTTTCCTTCATACCAACTTGGATCAGGCCCTTTCTGTGTGAAGTGTGCATGGTCTTGTTGGTTTGTTTCTCACATAAACAATACAAAACTAAGAAATTGCTAATGAGTACAGCCAACTTGCTTCTAGCCTGTCATTATTTTCACAGAACTATACTGACTTGTGTGACTCTCTTAGGAATAAGGAGTCAAATCATGCTTCCAGAAGGTTCCCTATTTGATCTTCATGCCTCTTAACCTAGCTTAGAAGGGCAGCACTTCAAATTGTAAAACATCTTTGAAAATAAGTAACATGGCTAACTGCTGAATTTCTGATTTAGTATTTTGTGTGCTATGTTTAGTTGAGAAAAACTTGATCAAATATCCTTTTTGAGAAAGGAAAGGTGATATATTTGGCTATGCAAAATACAGAATTTTGCTCAAACCGTCTAAATGTTATTTAGGGCAGAGGCAGAGGATGTCAGCTCTCTTAGTCTGTACCTCTACTATGTATATCTGTATATGTCATCATTTTCTACTGAGATCTTTTTATGACTTTCTTTTCAAAGCTATTGTCCCCAAATGTGTATCACAGAGTGCTCGTGAGTAATTCTAATAAGGATTTCATGGTTAAGGAGCTTTGGAATTTGTGAGTCCTCAAGGCTGTGATAGAGTGCAGTGGTTTCCAAATGAACAGGGAAGATCTGCTGAAGCCAGTATTCTATGTGGCCATGTTGGGAAGTAATGTTTTATTTGGGGGACTTTGCTGTTGGTTTATTGGGCAGCAAGAAGACAAAATAATAAGACTTACCTCAAGTAACAGAGGTTCAAAATCCTCAGCTCCCTTTTCTTCCCCAATCTCTGTTTGTTTTTTTGTATTGAACCATGGCTTACCAAGTTGTGACTTAGAGACATTTGCCCTAAAGACAAGATCTCTCTGATCCAAACTCAGCAGAGATCTGCAGAATGTTCTCTTGCCACTGAGACCAAGCTGCCACATGTACTGTGCTAGGATGAATGATCCCTCTGGTGTTTTTAATCACCAGATAATGCAGCACAGGTGATTTTCAGTGGGAATATGGTCTTATGCTTCAGTTCACTCTGAGTCTGCTATGATGTCTGTAAGGCATAGTAGGATATACTATGCTCATTGTTAGCAACTTACATTCTTTAGTGCCTTGGACAGGATGATTGGTTTTGGTTCACACTACATACTCCTAAACCATTCTAGTGAAAAACAAAACAAAACAAAAAAAAACCCCAAAGTTCCAGGATTTGGGAGAACATATGTATGAAAATGCTGAGGTGTAGGATTTTAGTAAACGCAGATGTAGTAGTTTGCTAAGGCTTGCATAACATAGTACCACACACTGACTGGCTTTTAATCATAGAAATTCCTATCTCCATTATGGAGGATAGAAGTTGGAAATCAAACTATTTGCAGTGTCCACTTTTTCTAAGAGCCTTCTTAGGATTTTGGTAATTGTCTTATTACTCTACCTTTCCATGACATTCTTTTTGTCTGTGTCCTAATTGTCATGACAGATCCATATGATTATGCCCCATCCTAATGACCTCAGTTAATATTAATCACTTCTTTAAAACATGTTTTCAAGTATATCCATATCTGATGTGCTAGAGATTAGGACTTATCACCTGCATTTGAGGTAAAAGGTGTTCAGGTGTTTATACTTCTTGAGTCAAAACAAGGGACATTTCAAAAACAAGGAAATATTGCAAAAATTTCACACCCCATGATTATGTTCACCTTTCTTTTCTATCAATTTCTCTAGATTTTAACAGACTTGATCTGTATAAAGATTAGCTTTGATTGTGTTATATTTAATACACAATCAAGAGATTGTTTATATCCGGTGTCTTAGTCAAGGTTTCTATTCCTGGACAAAACATCATGACCAAGAAGCAGTTGGGGAGGAAAGGGTTTATTCAGCTTACACTTCCATACAGCTGTTCATCACCAAAGGAAGTCAGGACTGGATCTCAAGCAGGTCAGAAAGCAGGAGCTGATGCAAAAGCCATGGGGGGATGTTCTTTACTGGTTTGCTTCCCCTGGCTTGCTCAGACTGCTCTCTTATAGAACCCAAGACTGCCAGCCCAGAGATGGTACCACCCACAAGGGGCCCTTGATCACTAATTGAGAAAATGCCTCACAGCTAGATCTCATGGAGGCATTTCCCCAACTGAAGCTCCTTTCTCTGTGATAACTCCAGCTGTGTCAAGTGGACACAAACCTAGCCAGTACAATTGACCCCTTGTCAACTTGACATACAAATACATCACTAGTAAGCCCCAATCCTTAGTTCTTATTCAACCCCAAGATCTTAAATAACTTTAAAAGTCCCACAGTCTTTACATATTAAAAGTTCAATCCTTTTAAAATATCCAGTATCTTTTAAAATTCAAAGTACTTTAAAATTCAAAGTCTCTTAACTGTGGGCTTCATTTAAAAACTTCCTTCAAGAGGGAAAAATACCAGGGCACAGTCACAATCAAAAGCAAAAATCAATCTCCAACTGTCCAATGTCTGGGATCCAACTCACGATCTTCTGAGCTCCTCCAAGGGTTTGGGTCACTTCTCCAGCCATGCCCTTTGTAGCATATACATTGTCTTCTAGGCTCCAGATGCCTGTACTCCATTGCTGCTGCTGTTCTTGGTAGTCATCTCATGGTACTGGCATCTCCAAAATGCTTCTGTCTTCCACTATAACTAGGCTTCAACACTAGCCTCTCATAGGCCCTCTTCATGGTGTCGAGCCTCAACTCCTTTGCATGACCCCTTCAGTCCTGGGCCATCAATTGCAACTGAGGCTGCACCTTCACCAATGGCCTTCCATGGCCTCTCATAGTGCTTCCGTGGCCTCAGCTGCTCTGCATGACTCCTTCATGCCTCTAAAACCAGTACCACCTAGGTAACTCTTAAACATTACCAAGTCCAGTCACAGCACAAGGTACAACCATGGCTATCTCTGGAACACAGCCTCCTTGTGCTTTCAGAAAACATTTCCCAGAAGATGTCACCTCAATGATGCTGGTCTCTTCTTAATCACCGCTAATTTCTTAGCTCCAGCTAACCAGCATCAATAGTCCCAGTAATGCAAAGGTTTTGCTTTAGTAGTTCTGGTATCTTGTTAATCACAGCTGATTCTTCAGCCCCAGATAACCAGAATGACAGAATCTTCACAATCAAAGTAACAATGGCTCTGAAAAGAGTCCTTAATTTTCCCTCTGAAATTTCACAAGCCAGGCCTCCATCTTCTGCACTGTTCTCAACATTATTTTCCAAGCTCCTACACAACATCCCATAGAGCTCTTAACACAGAATGGATCTTCTGGCCCAAAGTTCCAAAGTCCTTCCACAGTCTTCCCCCAAACATGGTCAGGTTGTCACAGGAATACCCCACTCTGCTGGTACCAATTTGTCTTAGTCAGGGTTTCTATTCCTGCACAAACATCATGACCAAGAAGCAAGTTGGGGAGGAAAGGGTTTATTCGGCTTATACTTCCATACAGCTGTTCATCACCAAGGAAGTCAGGACTGGAACTCAAGCAGTTCAGGAAGCAGGAGCTGATGCAGAGGCCATGGAGGATGTTCTTTACTGGCTTGCTCAGCCTGTTCTCTTATAGAACCCAAGTCTACCAGCCCAGAGATGGTACCACCCACAAGGGGCCCTCCCCCTTGATCACTAATTGAGAAAATGCCCCACAGCTAGATCTAATGGAGGCACTTCCCCAACTGAAGCTCCTTTCTCTGTGATAACTCCAGCCTGTGTCAAGTTGACACTCAAAACCAGCCAGTACACATGGCTTAGAGTTTCTTAACTGTTTTCAAATCAGAGAATGTATAGGAGTCAATAATCTGTCTCTTTGCACTAAGACCAATGCTAATAGTTGTATGGTCACTCTTGGCTCTGATTATATATGAGGAAATCACTGTTTCAACACTCCTACAACATTTTCTTTACCAACACTGACACTGTTGGTCACAGAATATGGATATTAACAACTACTAAAGATTTACTTGTCATTGAGAAAATTGGGGGAATCAGATGTAGCTCAGTGTCTTGACCTGAAAAAGACTTTTGGTATAACATTTCAGTCATTTATTAACCTTGTTATAATTGTTGTTGTTGCTTTTCCTCAACAATGAAATTTATTCTTGGTATTGTTAATTATATAGTGTCTTCCTTTATATTGACCTACTTTTGAAAACCTAGGTGTAAACATGTATCTATACAAAATTATTTTGAATTAGAATATTTTGGAAACATCTCTTGACTTCTAAAATCATATATACTATTCTGTACCTGTTCTCTCCAATCATTCATCAGTATAATGTACAGGACTTGGAGCCTTTGGAGATGGCAGAGTCAGAAGAAGAAATCCAGATCTCTGAGTGACTCAAAGAAATGTGACACATACAAGAATTAAAACTTGTGGTAAGTCACTGAGGCATTTATATTGTAGAAATACATTTTCTTTATTTAGCCTCTAATATTTTTTTTTAATTTAGTGTTTTCTGTAAGTCATCTAGAATTGTATTTTCAACAGTCTGCCCTATAAGTACTCTGTCTTTGAGGTCTTTTGCATTTACAATAAGTGTATTATATAAACATTAACATTTACTGCTGTCACTTAGATGGAACAAAGGCAAGAGTAGTTACATAGGGTAGGGGTTGCAAGTTGCAAGCACCCTTGCTTGCACTCTGTTTAGAAACCCTAGGTTCCTACTTTTGGGTGAATTCTCATCCTTGTAACTCAGAGTAAATTTTTAGTGAGTGCTACTTTGGAATAGATAAGACTCGCCCTTGACTATGGATTTAGGCCATTTCAAAAATCACTAGCACAAAGAAAAATTAAAACACAATTTTATAATTCACATCTGCATAATGCAGAGGGTTGAGTATCACTGAAAACAAGTCTTTTCTCTTTTTCATTATCAAGATTTAAAAATGGCTTTAAAATTTTGTGTTCTTTGGCTGGCTGTTGGAGAGGGCTATTTTGTGGAGGAAAGGGTTGTGATGATGTGGGTGTGTTTGCTTCCAGCACCATTTGCGGGTGATTGCTAGATATAGACATCCTGGGAGTGAGGACACAATACATATGATCCAATGTAAACAATTTGGGTTAAAGCACATGTGCTAATGGAATATTCAAATTGAAGTGGAATCAACTCATTCAATGATATTTTCAAAGCCAGTAGGCTTCAGCAGCCTTGCTAGGTTACTGTGAATCAAAGGTATGGGCTGTAGTGCTCCCTTATGGGACTCACAGATGATGTGCACATACAAAGAGCACAGAGAATGGATTGTGCATTGTCTTTCTGACCATAGCAGAGTACCCTGTGCTTTATAAATGGGTGTGTTCTCTCAGGTTGCACTGACACATCCCTTACTGCACACAGTGGCTTTTCTCCTGCTACTATTCACATCTCTCCCTACCCACAACTACTTCAAGATGGTTGCCTTAGGGGTCCCTCTCTGATTCTGAGCTCTATGTTCCTTGTTCCTTTGGGCTTCAGTGCCCAATGACTTGCTATTAGACAAAATTATTTTACCAGCCTGATTGCCACAACTGGCTCATCTTGAAAGCTTTCAGACTTCCTTTGAATAAACTTCACATGCAAGTGGGGCTAGGCTATCAAACTTCAGAGCCATCCTCAATGACCTACTCCCTCTAGCAAGACTTTTCCTCCTAAAGGTTCCATATTCTCTGTAAACACCACTACTAGCTGGAGAGAAAGTTCTCAAACACATGGTAATATGGGGGACATTTGTTATTTAAACCACAATAAAAACTTAAGTTATATATATATGCCATGTGCCCACACATCTCTGACCAGCAGAGACGGTGGGAATAAACCGACACGGGACACCAAGGTGGTTTCAAGCAGCTTGCCTTCGCAGCTTCTGCTTTATTCTGCTTCTCTCTCTCTCTCTCTCTCTCTCTCTCTCTCTCTCTCTCTCTCTCTCTCTCTCTCTCTCTCTCTCTCTCTCTCTCTCTCCCTCTCTCTCTTTCTCTGGTATCACACAGCTGCAGCTGTTCACTCACTCATTCTGCTCTCTCCTATGCTGTTTGGCTAACACTGGTGCTGCTCTCCTCATCTGCTGCTCTCTGGCCTAACGCTGCTATGCTGGTCTCTGGTCTCTGGCCCCTCTGGTCTCTGGCCCCCTGGCTGGTCTGTCTACTCTGATCACTTGCCGGTCGGTCTGCTATGCTGGTCTCTGGTCTCTGGCCCCTGGCTGGTCTCTGGCCTTAACGCAGCTGCTCTCTGGCCCCTGGCTGGTCTGTCTCCTCTGGTCTGGGGCTGCCCTCAATTTATACTCCCATGCTCACACCACCTCACACCACCCAATCATAAACACACACATCCAAGGCAGCATGTAGGATTGGCTGATAGAATGGCATCACGAGATGTTGCACTAATCTCTCCAACGAGTTACGGTGCTGCTTTTACTGCACATGACTGAGACTGGGATAAACAAGCGAGGTCAAGGGGCTTAGCATAGAGCCAGGCGCCATCTTTGGCCCATGCGTCCATGCCTGCTTTCTCTCTCTCTCTCTCTCTCTCTCTCTCTCTCTCTCTCTCTCTATATATATATATATATATATATATAAACATTAATTTTGTTCTTGAACTAAATAATTTTCTTGACTTTTATATATACATTTAGATTGTTTCCTTAGGCACTGTCAACAAATTTTATAATTTAAAAGGAAGAGGGATTGGATGATATTTGAAGAATTAAGAATAAGAATTCTTGAAGATGGAGAAAGCTCTGTGGGCCAAGTGCCTGTGTCACCAGTATGAGAACAAGAATTCAAATCCCAGTACTATTTTAAAAACCCAAGCATGGCAGTGTTCATCTATGATCCCAGCACTCGTGAGGCAGAGACAAGGAAAGTCCAAAGAATTTGCTGGCTGGCCATTCTAGCCAAGAAGTGAGCTCCAGATTCAGTGAGAGGTATCATCTTAAAAAATAAAGTACAGAGAAATAGAAGAAGATATCTGGCACAGACCTCTGTCCTCTGCCTGCATGCATACATGTGCATTTGTGTCTTAGTTTGGACTTTATTGCTGTGAAGAGATACTATGATCATGACAACTCTTATGAAAGAAAATGTTTAATTGGGGGTGGCTTACAGATTCAGAAGTTTAGTCCATTATTGTTATGGTGGAAAGCATGGTGGCCTTCAGGCAGACATGGTGCTGGAGAAAAAACTGAGAGTTCTACATCTGGATCTGAAGGAAATAGGCAAAGAACTGTATACCACCAAGCCCAGGCTTAAGCATCTGAGACCACAAAGCCTGCCCCCCCACATACATACTTCCTCCAATAAGGCCATTTCTACTTCAACAAGACTACACCTCCTAATAGTGCCAAGCATTCAAACGAAAGAGTTTACAAGGGTCATTTCTATTCAAACCACCACAAGTTGTACACCACTCTCTCAAACTGATATACGAATACACACAGACAGACAAACATGTACAAAGAAGTCCTATTAAATATTATTTTATATCAGAACTCCTTTAATTCTCATTTGGATTTTTTTCAGTTGACTAAAAGTTCTTCCATTGTATCAAGTACTCAGTATCATTAAATATAATGTTTGGATTGAAAAATACAAGAAGTCACTTGAATTTAGTATCATTATGAATATTTTTATATACTATGTCTCAATTTTTATATTTCAGCTAGAGAATTAAAGGCAGAAGCCTTTTGATAAATATTGTCAACTGTGCTTCATATGAAAACTGGACCACACCAGATTTTTTTCCTGATCACATTATGTAAGATAAACTATGTCTTCAGTTCTCACTACCTTTGAAAGCTATTCTCAGTACTATACCATCATCATCATCGTACCATCTCAGCAGCACTGAAAATTACCTTATTCTGTTGTTGGTAATCTGGGAGGTTAAAATGATCTCACATTAATCTGTTTCAGGATAATGAGTGATGTCTTGAAAGGACTTTAAAAACAGTTGGTTTGCATACTGGACTTCTATTGCTAAAATATAATGCTGCCTCTCTTTTCTAGTTTTCTTCCTTGGTCCTGATCTATGTTGCTTACCAGTGGACTCACTTGTTACTTTCTGTTGTCATAACGATGGACATAATTACAAACTTCCCTAGGGGTCTAACAGGAAACACAGGATGCCTGCTACATTCAAGGAACAGAATGTCCGACTAACTTCTTTGTAAAATGGAAAGCAATAAACAGTAGAATCTTTCTTCTATATTTTACTTTTTATTTCCATTTTTATTATCATTGTTAGAAGGTTTTGCTCGTTCTCAATTTCTTAAAAGAACAACCTTCTTATAACCTTAATATAAGAGCATAATATTTGGAATTTGGAATTAGTTACAGCCCCAAAGCAAAATAATATAAAATATGCTTCTTCCTGAAACAAATGTTAATTTGCCTTCTTGAAACAAATGTTGTTTGCTGGTTACTGTTTAACTGTCAACATAAAATATATTTTGTTTATATGAAGCCCTTTGGCCACTCAAAATAAATGGATTTAAAAATATCATTTAACATCAAGCTTCTCTTAAGGTTAGGAGCAGCTATGGCTGCAAAAGAGCTCATTAGAAACTGATTATTCCCTGGGATGGCAGGAAGCTGCTGCTGCTGCTGCTGCTGCTGGTCTTAGCACAGTTCAGGGTTGTGTTGCATAAGAGGAAAATTACCATAACTCCACCCTCTATTCTACTTGGAGATGTATATGAGACCTAAAAATTTCTAAAATGGAAATGCTTCATCTATTATGTGTTTTTCTTTAATTAATCCCCTTGGGGATAGTTACAGATTGAGCTAGAAAACTTCTTGTAAATTAGGGTCTTTCATTTCAAATATTTTCTGTAGACATGAGGATTTGGAGCTTTTATATTGTTTAGTAAGGTTCAGGCAATACATGGCACTGTAATTAGGTGATGTAAATATCCTTTGTTCTTCCATGCTAATCAGGGCTTGTCAGAACTCTAAGGAGGCATGAAGAAGCCAACCAGCCTGCTCCATGCTCTTTTTACTCGACTTCCTTGAAAGGTAATGCTTTATCTAGGCTAACAATTTCTGCAGTGCCCTGATAAGAAAAAAGCTTTGGTTCCATGGAGGAGAATGCTAAGGAAACCTCCTATCCTCCTCCCCTCAGTATTGCCTAAAATTCCCCAAAGATTCTCTTCTCTAAACAACTACTGTGTTTCAGGTTACAAAAAAAGTATTTTCCATGATAGTATGTGTTTTTAAAATGAAATGCTTTTGCTTGTTTGTGCTCTGAGGAAGATAGTCGAGGTGGCTTATCATTTACTTCTTGTTTTTATTGTTTACAATAAGTATGGATGACCAAGAGTCCAGCCTTTAGAAACTTGTCTTTGTTATTTACCCTTTGATAACATGTTTGTTTATTTTTAGATTTTTTTCATAAGCTCTTTATAAATGGAAAAAGTATCACTCATTCTATCTACTTGATAGAATTTTGTTGGGATCAAATAACATATCAGTAAAAATATTCTACAGTCTGTAATATTAGGCAACTCTATTGTTATGATTTAAATTAACAAAGATATAATTTTAGAAAACTATTGCCCTGTTATTTACCACTGCTTAAAATTTTGCTGTTTTGAAGGAAGTTGCAAAATCACTTTTGCTTTATCAATTTCTCTAAAAGATGTATGATAAGTGGCTCGGTTGGTGAAGTGTTTGGTATCCAACCATGAGAATCTGAGTTTAGATCCCCAACACACATGTAAAAAGATGAACATAGTGGTACATGTCTTTAAAGCCAGCACTGGAGAAGCAGAGACAGGCTTCCTGGCCAGTGAGGCTGGCCAAAGTATCAGGCTCCAGGCTCAGTGAGACATCCTGTCTCCAGAAACTTAGGTGGACAGTGATGGAGAAAAGATGGATGAGCATACACTTCAACATGCACAAACATACAAACACACACACACACACACACACTCACACACACACACACACACATAAATGCACACACACATTCATACACATAAATACACATACCCATAGGAAAGAGACATTAAAGAGATAGAAAAGAGAGATAAGCAGAAATTCTGTTAAAGGTTAATCCTAGTAGCTTGAGATATAGCTTAGCTGGTATAATGCTTGCTTGCCTATAATACAAAGGCCCTGGGTTCAATATATACATATAATCCCAGCACTAGGGTGTTGGGGGCAGGAGGAGCAGGACCTGAATATTATTGGTGACATAGAGAGCTTGAAGTCAGCCTGATGTTTATGATACCCTATCTCAAAATAACAATAATTATTGACTATATGATAATTTGAGGGGGTTATGAAATCAATAATTTTCATAGTGCTACCAATGTAGACAGGACAGAGGCTTTTTTATTCCCTTAAGTTACTTTTAGATCTTCTCCTTTGCAAAGAATGAAAATTGTTCACAAAGTTTTATTTTGAACATGGCCAAAGCTATCTCATCAGTCCTTATATTTAATAACTTCAGTTTGCCCTTGTGGGAAGGTACATATCTGTCTGTCTTACCAGAGAGAAATCCCATTTATTATGATAACTGTGTCCCACCATCCAGCTGGTTCATTGCCAGCTTTCCACCACTTAATGGAGGCTGAATTATACTAATAGTTTTGTGCACTGAACAGTGAGACTTTGAGTTCCTCACAATGATTCATGTGTAACAGCTGCAGCCCACACTCGTTAATAACATCTGACTTTCCACAGAGCCTCGCAGCTTTCTTCCCTCGCAGCTTATCTTTTGAGAAAATGTCAACTTTCCAATTTTCTGGATAAGCATGTGAACATTAGTGAATCTTAGCCTTTAAGAAACCATTATTCAGAGTAGATTGGGTTGTTAGGGAAATAAAAATGCTGCTTTCAATGTCTTTCTGAGATTCACATTTAAAAAAATGTAATTTTTCTAAGTTTTCAGGGAAATTATTTATGTCTTCGTTTGTTTTGGTCTGGCAGTACAACTTCTTAATTATGGCCTAACTAATTCAGAGTGGACTTCAATGATATTGTGAATAATTATGAATACAGTTTTTTCATTTGTCCAAATGAAATTGTCCCATAGAATTTGTTGTAGAGGAAATGACAATTGGTTCAAATCAAGAAGCACGGAAGCAAAACTACAGACTCTTATTGGTGTCTGTGTTCAAAATTAAAGTGGAAAGCCACCTTGATTCATATTATGGAGTTACATGTATCTTTGAACAAATGTTTAATATGTCTTTAGTATAAACATTTTACTAGAACAGTCTCAAATTTTGTTAAAAAAAAGAACTGGTTGAACATAGAAATGGAAGAGATGGAAGTGTTTAATTGTCTTAAGAAATAAAACATGAGCTTGTGTTAATGGTTTCAAAGACCTCATTCATAAATTTTGACAGGTGATTAGACCTAGAAGAAAGTTTGGCTGCATTTCCTATGCATGGTCTTCTCTGCTGCAATGCACAAGTGAACTTGACCTGCATTTCAACACTCACTGTGTGGTAGGGAGAGTATACTATCTTCTGGCTGCAGTCATATGCCTGTATTTATGTGTTAGTATCATTGTTAGCTTTGGTGGGGGATGCTGTGTGATGAATCCTTTAAATATCTGTTTTATTTCTTTCTCCTGTGGCTTTCAATGCTTCCGTGCCTAGGTTAAGCCACAAAACATTTCCCAGATGTTGTTTCCAGGTGTAATTTGAATTTCCCTAAACTGATAGCCTTCTGAAAGACTTGAGCTCCAAACTAAGTCAACAGAATAAAAATCTGAATTTTATTTTTCTGTTGGTGATTTAGGAAGCATGGACCTAAGCCCCTGGATGCTGATTAAGTACTTTTTTCCAATGGCAGGTGCAGCATCGTCACATATAGTAGCAGTGTATCAATTCTGGGGCTGAACATTGGCTATTTTACCTAGAGTTTAATTTACCTTGATCTCCAGATCATCCATTAATGTTTAAGCCATAGCACAGCCAGTGATACACAAGTACCTTGGTCTGCAATGGAATTTTAATCCATGAAAATGATATCAATGAAGAGCATGTTGATAACCTACTCATAATGAAGGAAATATTGACATTTCATGATGGTTTGATTTATCATTAGACTCACAATTTTTATTCAAACATCAGTAGCAAATTAAAATGATTTCTGAAAGGCCTTCTGGGGACACTAATATTGGGAAATAGAGGGAAATATGTTTACATTATAATATTTTTACATAGAAAATAAGCATTATAATTTTATATATATTGTAATAACCACACATTAGAAGAGCTAATGAGAGGAGTTAATGATACCAGGAATTCAGCAACAATACATTTGAATAAGGTATAGTTCTATCACTACGTCATCCTTTTATATTTAGACAACAATTCCTTTATAAAACCTTCTCTATCTCTTCCATGATTGATTCTGAAACCCCTAAAGGCACACACACACACACACACACACACACACATACACACACACACACTCGCTCTCCTATTCTCTCTCTCTCTCTCTCTCTCTCTCTCTCTCTCTGGTGGTTTGAATGAGAATGGCCTCCATAGGTTATATATTTGAATACTTGGTGGAACTTTTTGGTGGAAGGATTAGGAAGTATGGCCTGGTTGAAGGAAGTCACTGGGGGTAGGCTTTGTGGTTATAAAAGACCAGTGCCATTTTCAGTTAATTCTCTCTTTGCCTCATGCTTTTTCATCAGGTGTACACTCTCAGTTACTGAAGCTACCGCTCAAGAACCATGTCTGCAGCTATGCTCTTCGCCTTGATGGTCATAGACTTTAATCCTTTGGAGCCATAAGCCCCAAATTAAATGCTTTCTGTTATAAATTTCCTTGACTATGGTGTTGTGTCACAGCAATTAAACTAACTACGACATTTACTTCTGATAGGAAGAGGTGGTGCACATGTAATTATTATTACTGTGGTACATTTTATTGAATGTAGCATGTTAGCATTTTATTGTGACTAGACATAGTGAGGGTGCTGTGAGGGTCAGGGTGCCTGTTGGTGAAACAAGCCCCCTCCTTGAAGCAACAACCACCATGTCCAGTTAGCTTTCTCTCTGCCTTGTCATTGTTGCCTCAAGATATGAACTCTCAGCTATTGCTCCAGTGTTATGCCTGTTTGCTGCCATTCTCCCCTACCATTATGGTCATGGACTTACTCTCTAAAACTATAAGCCCCCATTAAGTGCTTTCTTCTATAAGTTGTCTTGGTTGTTGTGTATTGTTATGACAATAGAAAGGAAATTAAGGCACATGCTATAGGTACATGTAGTCTCTATTCAATATATCTGCACATCTTTGTATTAATTCTTTGGTTAAATGCATGACATTGATTTGTTCAATCTATCTTCCATTCTTGATAATGAGATTGGTACAAGTGGTAAGAAATATATTTTATTGACCTATGACTTAATATCTGAAATATCATAAATGTCAAAAATATTGCTAAACTGGATAGTGAGATATAGGAAGTATTGAACAAGGGGGTCTGGAAACCCCTTGTCATTCTAATCTGTAATTCTAATTCATACTCCCCTGCTCTTGTCCGGTAATTCAAAACAACAACCAATCCTGTGCCATGATTCTGTGGAGTCAAGTCTTCTGTAACTTGAGCTAGTTGGCTGGATGATTGAAGGTGGCATCACATACATACATGGTATATTGCTTCTTATCTACATAAGAGATAACGGTAAATGGTAAACACTATTTCCTCAAAGTTTAGCTTTGGAATTTTCAGAACTTCAACTTTATTGTACCTTATTGGTCAAACATACTTCCTATATAACCTAGGTACAATAAGGGAAGGAAAACAGATCCTATTTTTTTCTGAGATCTGTTAAGTCATATGAAAGAGGGATGGGAGATGTTAGTGTGTCTTTGCTAACATAATGCATCACACTCTAACTCATTCTTACTTTCCTTAGATGTAAACTAGTCTCTTCAAGGCTGAATTTTCTCATTTCCTATTGAAATTTGAACTAGTTTTTTTTATCATTCTCCCTTTTCACTTGGAATTTCATGATTCTTTTTTCTCCCAGGTTTCCATGAATATCAAGTTACATTTTGACTTGTCCCCAAAGTAACCCCAAAGTAAGTGAGGTTATTAAATCCACCAGTGTTGGTATACCTGGAAGCTTTTAATAGAAACAATGTATTAACTACTTTTCTTGTTACTCTGACAAAATACCTAACAGAAGCATCTTAAGGGAGGAATATTTATTTTGGCTCATAATTTCCAAGGGCTTGGTTCATAGCATCCATGATAGCAATAAAATGTGATACCTCTTTAGATAGTAGTTAGACCAAGAAGTAGAAATGTGTACAACCACTAAAGGCCTACCTATACTGAGATGCTTCCCGAAGCCAGGTCCCATATTCCAAATATTCCATGATGTACCAAAACTCTAAACTCTACTACAATTTGGGGATTATTTGTTCAAACTTATGAGCCTTTGGAGGGGGCATTTAAATTTCAATCCATACAATTCTGCTCCTGGCCTTTATAGACTAATGGGTATCTCATCATTTATGCAGTCCAACTTCAAGATTCTACTTAATTTTAACAGTCTCAACATTGTTCAAAAGCCCAAAGTCTCTTCTAAGATCCTAGGCAAACCTTTAACACTGAGTGTCTGTAAAGTGGAAAAGAAAGTTATATCCTTCTACTATACATTGGAATAAACATTTCCATTCTAAAATGGAGGAATTTGAACATATCAAGGAAATATCAGGTAGAAACATCAAGTTTTACTGCCACTTCAAGCTTGATTACCTTGGACCATGGCTACAGCAGTCTCAGTATACTACACTGCTGAACCAGGGAAATTATTTTCTATGGTGTCCTTGTTTAAGAAAGAAACTCCAGAATTTTCTCTATCTGTTCAGTGTTTTCTTAGGGACATTTTTTTTTCAAATGAAAATCTCCCAAATAACTTTGCACTAGTGTACTTTGGGGACATCAATGGGAAAGACAAATGCATTGGATTTCTCAGAAGCTTATTTTTAGTGGTAGTACCATTTACATTTCCAGGTAGAATATTATCTCCCCCTGACTCATTTGAAAACATTATTTTTTTTTTAGCTATATGTATTTGTGTGTATGTAGAATTGAGTGCTTCAGAACCAGGAAGAGAGCTTGGATTCCTGAAGGTAGATTATTGGAGGATTTTTAGCTGCCTCGTGTGGGTACTGGGAACCAAACTTGGGTCCTCTGCGAGAACAGAATATGTTTTAACTGCTGAGTCATCTCTCTATCCCCCTCCCCTTGACTCTTGAAAGAACACATAATAGAGGCCCAAGGATAACAGCCCACTACATTTCCTTAACTGTCTAATCTTGAATGTGTTCAAACATAATAACCAAAGAAATGTTTATGGGCATAAAAATCATGTAACAAATGTAATTTATTGAAATTTGAATATCATTAAGGTTTAAAACATGATCATAAATAATGAAGGAATGTAACTCAGCCCTAATATGAAGTGTTGAGCACATCACTGAATAAAGAGAAAGACACCATCTTGGACATTACAAGTGCCATTTGAAGAGGTGAGTCTGTATTCTGGGACTCAGTTTTTATTTATGTGAAATATGCAGGGCTGAGATCTAGAGTGAACTAATCTGAGAAATGCATTTGTCTGAGAAGTACAGTTACCTCTCAAATGGCTTTAAGTGAGAAAGACACTTTCTGTGTGAGCAACTCCAATTGTGGTAGATACTGCTTCTGTTTTTAGTTGGAATAAACTGTAAACATTTCAATCCCCTTGGTATATGTGGAATGTGTGGGAAAGGAAACCAGGTTGATGGAAGCAAAATGAGACAATTAATATTCATATCTGCAAAGCTTTTAGCATACTGTTTTATAGAGCTCAATAAGTTAGCTAATTTGAGCCATTAGAGAATCATTTTAGTGTGTTATAGCTTTCAAAATTCAAAATGTTTCTTCTCATTTTAACAGTATCTAAAAATGTATCAACATGTTATGGCTATAATATACTCTGCAAGTTCATGTGTTAAAACCTTAATTCCAATGAACAGTAATGAAAAGTAGTTTGACATTTAAGGGGTCATTAGGTAACTTTCTTGGTAATAAGTGAGTTCTCTTGTCCACTCTTCTGGAACTGGATCAGTTGCCACAGCAGTAAGTTGATAAACAGTGGTGAAACAGAGATTGTTAATTCACCTTCACCTTGAGTTGAAGGTCTCCTGTTAGTGCTTCTTACTGTTCAAACCTACTTATGTCTGAAGGGAAAGAACCTGAGAATTCAGTCTTCCTGAGTCAAGTCTGCAGGAGAATAGCATATAGCAGATAGCTTGAATGCAGTCCATATACCTTATGGGACTCAATTGCTGATTCTGCCAGCAGCATCCTGAAAGTTATGGCTTCCCCACTTCCTATAGCCTCTTGTGTATCTCTCCTTATAATTGACTAAGTTTCGGCCTCATTTGGAGCTTCTGTTTTATGAAAAGAATTATGTTTGCTCCTGTGTCAGTACCTTCACATATATCTTGTCCTTTGTGTGATGAGTTCATGCTCGGATCATTATCTTCTTGTATCTTAATAATTCCCTAACACACAGCTTAAATGACAGTTCTTGAAGCTGGAGAGATGGCTCAATGGTTAAGAGCACTTGTTCCTTCAGAGGGGTAGAGTTCTGTTTTCAGCACCCAAGTTCAGTAGCTCAAATTCTTCCAGCCTCAGGGAGTCTGAGGCCATCTTTTGGCCTCCACATATGTACACACACACATACACACACACACACACACACACACACACACACACACACACACCTACCTAATAAATATTAAAAGTAGTTCCTGAAGGAAGCATTACTAGACTTCCTGGATAGATTAGATCCCTGTGGAATTTTCTCCACTATAACACATGTTGCTGTAATTTAATATTTACTGTTTTCCTTTCCTAGTGCTAAGGTTCAGACCCAGGGCCTTGTACTTGCTAGGCGAGAACTTATCATTGAATTAAATCCCCTGCCCTCTGCTTATTTATTCATAGAATATTGTATTCTTGGCTCTGAACATGAAGATTTTGTCTACCTTATCTGCCATGGATATCTTCTTTCTGTGCACATAAATACCAAAACCCAATAGACATTGGTGGATCAAAGCATGAATTAATGAATGAATAAGTATATTTTTGTGTTTTATCTAAGCATGCAAAACTATTTTATATGACTACTTAACTATTGCACAGATAACAGTATGGGAAAGAGTAATCTTTAATTGATTTTCTTCCCTTGTATATATTTCTGTAGTGTTTTACAAATAGAGGAAGAGGGAGAGAGGCAGAGAGGAAGGGGGTGTATCAGTGAACCAAGATCTAGAAACAAAATATATTCTTCAAATGCTAGTTGTTTGTATTTGCTCATGTTTGTCATCTAAACACTTAGAACCTAAGGCAGGAAGAAAGCTGTGAGTTTAAGGGAAGCCTGGGCTCCTTAATGAGGTCCAGGGATGTCTACAATCTGAGATGCTATTTCTAAAACACAACACAACACAACACAACACAACAAAACAGAAGCAGAGCAACTTCCCACCTCCCACAAAAACTACACCCTCAGTGCTAACAGAACATAGACACAAACTGATGATGGAGCTGTTCCAACTAAGTCATACTTCCTGTGGTTTTCAGCATCGCAGCCCATGCATGACTTTGGGGACACTTCAGACAAGCAATAACATGTGTTTACCTGGCCATTCAACTACTCAATAAGCCTTTATTGACCATCTTTTGTGTGACAGACACTAGCTACAAAGATATAGCCTTTTCTAAGGAATATTGTCAAGTGAATCCTCACTCTGTCTCCCCTCCAAGTATAGGGATGGATGGTATTTTACTTTAAATATAAGACATTTTTATATTCACAATTGTCTGAAAAATGACAATATTTTTATAAGAAAAATATGTAGACCTCTTACAGTTGCCCAACCATTTTTTAATTGCTAATTGTAAAAAAGACTACTACAAGAGGTTCTTTTCTGGGAAGGGGGGGGGGCAGCTGCAGAGACAGCTAGAGGCTCACACTTATAAAGAATGTTTCTTTGGTCTGAGCCCTTACATACCAACATTTCATTTAAATGTCACATATTGTGTTCACAAATAGTCTGTTAACTTTTCAAATCAGTTTAGAAATCACAAGTAAGACATAATGAATAGGCATTTTATAGAATTTATTTATTTTTTTCTTCTAGGTAGTGTCTGGCATAGGTGCTACCAAATAATGAGAATATTGACTGAAGCACAATATTGGTAATGAATTACTTCTCTGAGACATGTTTGAAAAAAAAAATCCCTCCTTTATTACAAAGATAGGCTTACAAAAAGCACATAGAATTAACTATACACACAAGTGTGAATTGACAAGATGTCCCAGAATGTTTATAGAAATAACTACTTGGCTCATGTTGCTTAAGAACTTAATTATCTTTCTTGAAGACTGTGCCTAAAAATACTTAAACTGTCTTTCTATAATCAGTTGCCTTTCACACCATAGACTAAATCTTATAGAATGCAAACTTAGATCTGCAGCATTGTGCTGAATGTGCCCCAATTTTTTTCCTAAGAGTCTTTTTCTAAATGAATGTTTCAAGATTCTCCTGTTAGCCAGAACCTTCATTTTAATAAAGTCCAATGAAAATCTAATTATGCTTTCTAGTTAGTTCAAAGTTGCTTATAATTTTTCAGTGTTTAGTTTGTAGCTTCAAATTTACTCTCTAAGTGTAAATCATAAACCAGAGAGCTGGAAGAGACCTTGTAGGGGTATTTGGCTAACCTACTGCCCGAGACATGCATAAACCCGACTTACTAAACTGACCCCGAGGTTCAGATCTTGCAGTCAGAAGGGTCACAGTCTTGCTGAGCAATGCTTAGTTATCCTCACAGTGGATATAGTGGATATACTCTTCTTTCTTAGGAGTTTAATCCACTTAGTTTCCCTTCTTGTCCCTTAAGCCCAGTAACACCGTGTCAGTTTTTGACCTGCATTCACTTCATAGGTTACTATTTGTCATCAGCTTGAAAGTACTCATATATTCCATGCAAGAATAAAAACGAGGAAAACTCTCAAACTTCTTTAGCCTTTTCTTGCAGAACTTATTTTCTTCCAGAATTCTTTTAGTCTCTTCCTGATTTACTCTGAAGATGGTCACAGCCAAGAAGAACAGATTTCTTTATATTTATTTGGAAAATCTCTATTGAGAGTTCATTCTATTCTGAGTCTGTGTTCTGCAATTAAGAGGCAACACTGAATGGAAGAAAGACTTTTCCCTAAAGGAGCTAACTGGCATGGCTGGGAGACAGAAATGAAAGCAGATAATGCCTAAGGAACAAGTATGATATTAAATAGACAGCAAGCCCATCTTCCCAGCCCAGGGAATGAGCCTGTTCTTGTTTCAGTTCTATTGCTCTGATGAAATATCCTAACAAAAGCAACTTAGGAAAGAGTCCGTTTATTTTAGTTTACAGTTTCAGGTTATATACAATCTGTCATTGTGGGTAAGCCATAGTAGCAGGAGTTTGAAGCAGCTGGTTATACTTCATCTATAACCAAGAAGTAGAGAAGAACTCATTAATGTATGTGTACTTGTGCTTAGCTCATATTCCCTGTGCTTACACAGTTCAGGACTCACTATCTAAAGAATGGTGGCACCCACAGTGGAAGGGTCTTTTCACCTCCATTAACTTAGTCAAGACAATCCTCTAAAGACCTGTCCAGGCCAACCAGATCTAGATAGTCCCTCTAACCACACTATTCCCAAATGATTTTAGACTGTGTCAAGCTGACCATTAAAATTAATCATCTCTGGGCCCTTTCAGATAGAAAAGTCTCATATGGAGAAGTACTACAGGGCTAAAAGAGACCATGGCAACATCACCTTATCTGGAAGTGTCCTTGGGACTTTTCAGCAATCTACCTCAACTAGACATACAGTAAATATAGTCTCTTAGTTTGGTTTCATGATGTCATGTGTCTTTGGAAGTATTTCCTCATGACCCAACACTTCCTACCCTCTCCACTATCTCACAAGGGACCTTAAAAGAGCAAACTCTGCTCTCACTAGGTGAACTGTATAGCCTTTTAAAGTTCCAGACTCTGTTGCTCACTCTCCAATAAACCTATTGCTTGAATACTCCCCTTCTCCCCTTCCCCCATTCTCCCCTTCTTTCTCATAGCAATAAGTACATTAGATGAAACATTTTTTTTCTTGTTACAATTTTACAGTTGATTTAAGACTCCATTGCAATTAATTAGAGAATAGGGTATGGTGTCCATCTTGAAAATCTATTAGAAGTGATATTCATCTCTTTCCTGATGCTAGTAACACAACCACAAATTAGTAAATTGTGAAGTAACTCATTTTGGCTCACAGTTGTGGTTAAAAGGCAAGGGACAATGTGTGGGAATGTCCTTGCTGGCAGAATTCAAAGATATACACGGTATCTCATAGCAAGAATCAAGGATGTGCATGGTGTATGTCTGGCTGTAATTTCTCTCCCACTAAATCTACCAGGTCTCAGTCATTGGGTTTTTTGCTCTAATAACTGTTTCTAGTCTCAAAAGACTTTCTTTTTTTTAAATTTATTTCTTTTTTTCCATTCCCCCTATCCCATCCCTCCTCCTCCTGCTTTTATGAGAGAGCTCCCCCATCCACCTACCCACTTCTTTCTCATTGCCCTAGCATTCCCCTACATTGGGGCATTGAATCACCACAGGGCCAAGGGCTTCCCCTCCCACTGATGCCAGATAAGGCAATCCTCTGCTACATAAACAGCTGGAGCCATGGGTCCCTCCATGTGTAAGTCCTCTCATTTAAATACCAGTCAGAGTAAAGTTTCTGTAGTTTAGTACTTCATGGTGAGATTAAATTTCAATATTTGAAGATTTGGGGGACATGCAAGCTACATCCAAACCATAGTTAGTAAAGGCATAAGAAATAGTCTGAAAAGGTAATGTGTATTTAGAGAAGACACACTTTATTTACTTGTTGAATTTAGGAATTGATAAGACTCATTGGGCCAGCTTCCTTTATTTTGTTTCCATGTCTATTCAACATTTCCATGTCCCCAACATCATAAAAATCAAGAACAAATTAAAATGTTTTACTCTAAAGCTGGCCAAGGCAGTACATGCCTGTGGTCCCAGAAACTGAAAAGAAGTAGAGACAGGAACATCAGGTATTCAAGGTCATCTTTAGCTACATAGAGAACTGGAGGCTGGCATAAGCTACCAAGACTCTGTCTCAAAAGGAAAAACAGAAAAGGATTTGCTATAAAGTTTTTAAATTAAATCTTCAAAGCATAAAGTATATTACTAAGCATAGATTTGAGAAAGTACACAAGGAAGATTATTTTTCAAATACAGTCTTCCAGGATCTAACGTAATCTTCCTGTTGTTCTAATGGCTAGAAGGAACTTAAGTTTCCATTAGTTAGGCATTCCTTAATTATGTGGACATAGAGACCTATAGACTGAAAGTACTTCTGATACCTTGTGAAGTATATACCCCAAAGGAAAACTGAGGCACTAAGAGGTTAAGAATCCAGACTATCACTTGCAGAAAAAAGGATTTTCATGTTTTTGTGGCCTTAGTAAAAACAGTATAAATAAGTTTTCATTTTATTGCAAAGCATCCTATGAAGCAGACAGTAGATATCCTCACTTAAAGAAAAATGGATACAAAGGATTAAGTATGTATGGTTGAATTAAAATCTGATAAACCATCTCTAGATTTGGAATATACTTTTATACCTACATTAGGCCCACTCTTCATTATTTCCATCCATCAAGTTAAGTCTGTTCAGTTAATCATTTGTAAACAGTAAGCATAGTACAAGGACAATGATTTTCTGAGTTCCCCTGAGCAAGCCAGGAAAATCAAGCCACTAAATAAAGCCCAGTCTTCTTCTGAGCAGACCACAAAGAATATAGAGGATTCTTCTGTCAGTTTTCTGCTACATAGCTGACAGTTCAGTGACTGATACAAAATTGATTTAAACTCGTTTAAAAGCCACTCTTATTTTTGCATTCTTTCTTTTGTTTAATTTAGAAAAGTAAAAAGTATAAATTTTATTTTATAGTTGGAGATATGCCTTAGAAATGCAACTCATAACTCTTATGGGAGAAAATTAAGTGATTGTTACTGAACAATAATTAATAACTTAGTCCTTCAAGCTCAAAAAGAGTAAGTCTATGGATGCTACAATCTCATTGAGATTGATTTTTCAAGTATCAGCAATATTAGTCTTAAAAATGTTACTATTTGTGTAGTGCAAAGAATATTCATGTATATAAACCAAACTACTGGACAAAAAGAAATGTAATCATCAAAACTGAGATTTTTCTTGTGAATTCCACTTCATTTCCAGTCCATCTCTTAGGTTATCCAGGCCCAGCAGTCTTCTTGGGTAAAAGGCCATTTCTTCAATTTAGTTTTCTGTGAGGAGGGCTGATTACTTGTTTGCAGTGATAATTTTGCCAGTGAAGCAGTTAGTGTTTCCAGTTTATGAAGTCTCTGAAGGACATTTTGCATGTCCTCCTGCAATCTAATGAGCATAAAAGCAATCTGCTTGTTGAGGCTGCCTCTGGACCCTCGGTCTGAGCCTCAGCATTCATCACCTCCACTCCTTTCTTTCCAACCCTTGGTTCCTTTGCTCAAATGTGGCATTTTATGACCTACTCTTCTTGTCCAAATTGCTCTATAGAATCACAGTGTACTTCACTATATGAATCACTTGTCGAATGATGTATTCCTGAAGCATCTTCACTGGGATCTTCATTTGTATCTTGGTGAACACAGACAACAGTGTTTCCTGTCTGCTGCAAGCTATGATCTCCAGGCTTTTCATCTTTACTGCTTCTGGCTCTCCGGGAAGAATGAGTATGAATGTCACTCTGTATATCCTGAGCAAAGCTATCTTTACAGTCGTTTATAACAATGATTTCCAAGTTCTTATCTGTTGATTTCTTCATCATTTTCTTATCATCACTGCCACTCTGATCTGCTCCTTTTAACTCTTCTTGGGCCTCTTCTTCCTAAGACTCAGCCCCACTATCACTGCTCTCTGATTTACCATTAACAGCTTTGGCATTTGAAGAGGTCAGAACATTACCAAGATAGGTTCAGAGGTTCATTGCATTATCATCAAGGTGGAAACATGGCAACATCTAGGCAGACATGGTGTAGGAGGAGCTGAAAGTTCTATATCTTCACTTGAAGGCTGCTAGTGGAAGACTCTATCTCATTTTTATGTGCTCTCCACATTTTGCTTTTTCTGTTTCTCTTTAACTTTTTCTTGCTATTATTGTTTTTTTCTTTAAAAAAACTTTTTATTGATTCTTCATGAATTTCACACCATGTACTCCAATCCCACTCATCTCCCTGTCCCTTTGTATCTGCCCTTGTAACTGCCTCACCCCCAAAGAAAGTAAAATAAGATAGAATAAAAATATCTTGTCGTGGAAGCTGTACAATGTCACAGTGTGTCACATCTTTACTTGCAAATGTTATAGCAATGAGTCATTGGTCTGTTTTGAGGTTTCTGTCTTCTCCTACACTATCTATACTGGATCCTTACTGGAACTCCTCTCTGATACCCTGCTGTTTCCCTGTCATGGAGATCCTACAGCTTTGGATCTTTGGATCACCTCTCTTGCTCTCATGTCCTCTGGCTAGCTCACCAACATCCCTGCCTCCAGGGTCAGCTCTACTGTGCTGCCTAGGTGAAGTGCAGGGCCCACTCAGGAGAAGTGTAGTGCCCACTCTCCTGAGTATGGTGGCCAGTAAAGGGCAGGGCCGGCTCAGCACCATGCCTCAGATGGCAAACCATACTAGGGATACTTTCATGGCCTTTGGTGGTAACACTGGCCAGGGACATCAACACAGACCTGGCTGCCATAGGGCCATGAACCCAGACATGGCCCCTCGCAGAAGCATGGGCCTAGATGTCTCAGGTAGCAGTACAGACCATTCATATCAGCCTGTTGCCCCAAGGCAGCACAGATCTCAGATATCCATACAGTTTCAAGAGGCAGCCAAGACCATAGATATCACTTGGCCTTTGGTGTTAAGTACGGCTTCACTTTCTGTTCCATATTGCTGCCCGGGTACTCTATTTTCCCATCTCTTCATCATACATTCATCTGTTGTCCATTCTAGTAGTGCCCAGGGCAGGTGCTTAGGTGTATTTCTTCCTGCTATTATTGTTTTTAACTTTAATGATATATTTTTTCCCATCAGAAATTTTAAAACTTGGGCTGGCAAAATGGACCAGCGAGTATGAGCACTTTTCCCCATAAGCATGATGATCAATCTAAGTTTGATCCTCAGAGCCAACTGTGGAAGAAGAGAATCAGCTCCACAAAGTCATCCTCAACCTTCACATGTGCACTGTGGAACAACCCCCTCCCCCCGCAATCTCCTAATAGTAAATAAAACAAGATAATAAATTAAACAAACAAACAAACAAAAAAACAAGTTTTAAAGCCTTTTGGATAATTTTACTGTTTTTTTTTTTAATTACAATTTGAGTTTTGAAATCATAGTTGCTCTTCTTCATCGTCATAATTATGCATTTCAAAATTTCTGGAAAAGTTTTAGGCTTTATTTCTTGCAGATGTACTTTACACTAGTTCCTACGTTGCTCATGTGCTGACCTTATCTATCTCTTATTTTTCATAGAATTCTTTTTGTGAAATATATTGAGGATAATTCTTCAGGTTTATCCTATGTTTAGTAATTTTTCCCACAGATTTTAATTTTCTTCTCAGTTACCTGGATTGGATATGTCAATTAAACTCTATTAATTGTATTTTCTACTAGCGATTTTTTAAGGAAACAGGTCAGGAAATTCAGATAGTGTGGTAAGAATTCTTCTAAGGATTTTTCAAATTGCACATGAGGTTGATGTGGCGGTTATGGATACTCAGGACTTAGAGTTTTCTGTCTCACTGCAAACCTAGGCCCTCCTATCCTTTTGTGTGGCCAGGCTGGACACAGGCAAGATTTCTTGCCTTCTCACTGTGGGCCTCAGACATCACTACTTAAACAAAACAAAACTCCTTCTGGTCAAGAGAATAGAATCTTTGGACCGAGTGAAGATGTACCATTTAGCTAGACAAGGTCAACCTCCTGACCAAGGGACCAACTCCTGGCCAAGAAACCATCCTAGAATGGCAGCTTCACCTTAAACATGCTCAGGAGATAGGAAGATTAGTTTTTCCTTTAATAAGATACTGTACTCTTTCTTCCCAGATTCTCACCCTAATGCTGTAGTTTGCAGACCGCAGCCACACAGCTTCATAAGTCACCATAATTTCCTGAATTATTCAGAAAAGCATAACTTCTCCTTTTCTTCTTTCTCTCCCCTCTAAGCATACTTATCCCTCAACATTCTGAATTACCAGCATTTCAGGCTTCCTTACTCTTTCTCCAGGGCTTCTCTCCCTGCCACGTGGCCATTTGTCTGCTCTGTGTCTATCTCTGTGCCAGTTTAAATGGCAGCCCTTATTTATTTATTTATTTATTTATTTATTTATTTATTTATTTTCTCCTCCATTTCCCTTTGTGCAGCTGCTTGGTTTTACAGCTTTTCTACCAAGAGAGAGTTAATAGTAAATGCTAATGAAATCATACTTGAGGGTTTTTTTTTTTAATTTTGTTTTGTTTTGCTTTGTTTTGTTTTGTTTTTTGAGTTCATTCATAAATACTTTTAATAATAAGGGTCAGAGCCCCCAGAAAGTGACTGCTATCTCTCTCCTATATCAAATGTGCCTTTAGCACTTGGGTTATCTACCATATTGTGGTCCAACCAGGTATAGGTTCTACAAATCCAGTTCTAGTTTCTCTTGTTTTTTAAATTCAGCCTTAAAAAGTATCATTATACATTGTGATTTGTTTCACATCCCAGTTTTGACTGTAGGGCAAATCTGGCTATCTGGTGCTGATAGAAAAGTTTGGAACTGATGTCCCAGTTTAATATGCTACTTCCTGTGCAAGTCATTACTTCTTACTGATTTGTGTTTCCTTGGTGGGTGATTCTGTTGAATACTGACGTCATTACACCCTCCCTGCAATGACTCAGTTAGTCAGAGGTTAAAGAGAGAATTATCTTTCTTTTGCTTGCAGCTTAGCTTTTAAAAGAAATAATTTCATCTCTTGACTAGAACAAAAAAAATCTATTTATAAATCTTGCAAGCAGAGCCATTAGCTATGATAGTATTTTATTTAAAAAAAACTGTTTAAAATTTCATTTATACTTATGTTTATGCCATGATATCATGTAAATTTTAATATTTGATGTTTATTTCTATTTATAGTTTATATATTTTTAGAACATTGTCAACATTTGTCTGGGGAGTTTATCAGACCTCCCTTATCTGACAAGGCAATTCTCAAGATTCTACCCTGTCCCTGGGGCCACTGAATCAACACAAGCATTTAACAAGTGGTGGCAAACCTAAATGCTTCACAGAGTCCCAACTTTGCCTCGAACAAAGGTTAGGACTTTCCTCTGTTTTAGTGCAGACTTTTATCAAATTCAATTGAGTTAACTTTTCTGTGACAAAAATTAGCAACTTGGTTTGCCTGGAGTGTGGGTCACACTTAGGAGGTTTTGGTTTGATGGTAACAGAATTAAGCTATAACTAAGTAGGTATTTTCATGATCTCATCCAAAGTACAAAAGATTACTTGAGATTACACAGTTCTGTGATCCCTCGGCCTGAACATGTTGGTATCCTAGAAACCCTAGGATGAAGGATCCCCCTGGACACAAGGATCTTGTAATGGTAACATGAGGCTCAAGTACAAACTTTAGTTTGCATCAGTGTCTTGTGTAAGTTATGTTTTTTGTACATAGTCTACTGAATGAACAGTTCTGAACACAGGAGACCAAGTTTCATGGAAGAGACACCGATTTGGGTTCTGTAGGGGAAGACAGAGTTTCAGGAAACTACCCTAGTTACATGGTGACAAATTACATTCCTACTCATAGTACTTGAATAGTTCTTTTGATTAACTTTTACTTTGTGTACTTGTGTTTACAGCCATGATGGTTATGCTGGTCATGCCAACTTGATACAAACCTATAAATATCTGGGAAGAAGCGATCTGCACTGAACAATGGTGCTGTCAGAATGTCATATAAGCAGCACTCCTCCATAGCTTTTGCTTCAGTTCCCGCCTTCAGGTTCCTGACATTGGCTTCTCCTGATGGCTTGTGACCGCAGAGATAGGTCAGCCAAATAAACTTCCTCATCCTCAAGTTGCTTTTGGTTTTGGAATTTTGTCATAGAAATTGAAATCCTAATTAATATAGTGATTTGCCTTAGAATATAGCACTTAACAATGCAGCCACAAAGGCTTTGTAAGTAAATTAGCCTTAGCTTGAAATATTTTCTCAGTTGTATACACTCCAGATGTTCATCCCAAACAGAATAGGAATCTTCATTACCATTTATGAATACATGGTGGAGTCATGAAAAGTAAGACACTTATCTCTGTCTTTACCTTCTCTATCTTTCCTTTCCCCTTCTCTGTAGAGACTGAACATTCCAGAACCTATCACTGAGAAGGACTGCAATTAGGATTGTATCTGATCTGGGTCTAGTAGTATGGACTTGTAGTTCTACTTGGGAGGTTAGGGTAGGCAGATCACAAGTTCAAAACTTATTTGGGTTACAGAATGAGTTAGAGGCCAGCCCAGACAATTTAGTGAGATCCTGCTTCAAAATAGAAAGTAAAACTGGGCTGGGCATGCATTTCAGTTATCAAGTGATTGCCTAACATGGATGAGGACTTAAATTCTACCCCATACTCAAGACTGAAATAAATAGACATCAATTAAAAACAAAACAAAACAAAAAGTCTATAACTGGCTTGACAGAAAATGGACAGAAAATGTTCTAAAGAGACACTATGTCTCTAATCTGACTATTGTACTAGTAAAGCAATGGACCCCCAAAGAAATGAGAATTTCCCCAGAAATCTCATGCTGGGAGAAAGAAAAGTCTCAAGCCAGAGGAGAAACTTGTTTTTTAGTTTTTCACACAGTTCTAACCACTTGTCAGATCACCTTGCAGGATGAGATTGAAGCCTAAACATTGATAGGACCATGGTGGTTGGGACCACACACTGCCTACATATGCATATCCTTGGCCCTCTATTTAAACTTCAATCTCACATCAGGCTCTCATTGTTCCTCTTCTTGATGTGGCTGCATTGAATAAATCTCTTTTCTGCTTTCTACATCTAATTTGGTTCTTTTAATTTGTTTATTGAAGATGGGTAGGTGGACCTAGTTTGGGACATAGGTTGTGAGCCTCTAAGTTTGATAACAAAATGAGCAATTATCCTTTTGAATATAGGTTTCAGTTCAACTGTTTCCTATTCTGGTTATATTATCTATCAGAACATTTACCTTAAATATTATACTTTGTACCTGTAATCAACACCTTGGCAGTGGGAATATGTAGTTAATTAGTCTGTGAGTTCCTTCTTTAAAGTGGCATGCCTTGAGAGTCTGTAATATAATTACAACAAAATAATGGTTTGTGAATTGAAATGATGTCATTTCAATTATAAGATTGGTTAAGATGGTATGACTAGCCAAGACAGTTGTATAGAGGAATACAGAGAAGGTACTGGTACCTATTATCAGATGGTGTATCCATGGAGCAGAAGAACTCCAGGGAGCACATTAATAGGCATTTTCTCTCAGTGACAAAAATGTAGGCCAGATCAGAGCAGATTAAAAGCAGATAAATGCAAGTTTATTAGGGGCTCCTCCATGGATCAGGGCCAGGAAGTTGAATGCCCTGGATAAGGCAAAGGGATTTTATAGAACTTAGTGGGGGGGGGGGGGTCATGTGTCAGCTAGAGGCTGGGATTATGCCTATATATGGTCAAAACTGAGCCCCTAGGCAGATACTCTTAGGAGGAAACACTCTTGCTGTAAATACAAAGGTGAGAGGTGATGAGATGTCAGCCAGGAATTTGCTCTGTGCAGGTTGAGATTGAGAGAAGACAGCATTTCCCAGCTAATTCTCGGGCCGAGCAGGGGTTCCAACCAAACATGGATGAACACTCTGTAGGTCCTCTTGATTCAAAAGGTCAAGTTGGATATCAGACTATAGGAAAGTATTCCTTGTCTGCTTTGCAGTAGATAACAAGAAGTTGCTGTTTCTATATTAGTTGAAGGAAAGATTCTACTGTTCCAGAAAGGTCCCACACTTCTGAATAAATTCATAGTGTTTGTTATGGTTGACCTGAGGTTTGCCATAGGAAGCAAGACACAAGGCTGAATACTGTAGCCTGCCTTTTACCTCACACTATTGGAAGCTTCCAGTACCCAATAAATTGACATTTGTCAAACAGCCAGAAAGACAGCTCAGAACCTTGGTTTTGTATTTGTGTGAATTCTTGTATGCTTCTCTATCCTGTAACAGTTTCCTCTGAGAGTGAAACATTTCAACCTCCAGGGAAGCTTCTTAAACAGGAAGGTAAACCATTCAAAATAGCACCAGGAAGTCCCTGAAACTGACTAGCATCACTAGACCTCTCCCTGCTGGAGAAAATAAAAAGCTAAGACTCTCTCTCAGTGAAGTGCAACTGAGCTGCCAAGATTCTCAAACGAGCCTAATTTAAAAAAATGACTTTGAGAGCAAACCAACTGCCTAGAAGGAGCAAAAGCCAGCAGATCTGCTAGAAGAGGTTTGGACCAGAGTTACTTGGAAAGGGCACAATCCAAGCTGTGGGACTGTCTGCAGGCTGTGCAGCATGCTGTAAGGTTCCCAACTGGGAATAGCTTTAATGATGCCACTGTCTCAATCATTTCTGCTAATGTAAAAGTAACTCCTCACCCATATTCCTATACGTAACCCCAATAAAACTCATTGGTTCACCAAGCTGGACTTTGGTGATATTCATACTTTGGTCTGTTGTAGATGTATGTGTTGTATCTTTCCAGAAAAATTTTGTCACATAACAATTTCTACATAATGAACTTTGAAAGCTGAAAGACAATTTGCAATTGGCATATGTCAGTCTTGCTATGGCACAGCATGTAATGAACTTGCAAAAAACCTCACAGGTGATCTGACTTACATTTTTCTAATCAGAAAGAAATTGAACAAAATGGTTCGAGACAAACAAACAAACAAACAAACAACAATAAAGCAAAACCAAAAAGTAGCAAACTAGCATTCCAGCAAACTAGCATTCCTCCTGTCCTCAGTCTCAGCTCCTTTATTCATTCTTTCCATTGATCTACAGGCACTAACCAGATCAGCCTAGGCTCCCATTGTCATACATTAAGTTTGTGTTTTGTAAAACAGAAAGCCCATAAGTAGCTCACTGTTCCTTGGGGACTAAATATGGCTTATATTATAACTAGCATAGCTGCTGTATGCACTTCATCCATAAGCCATGATATTATTAATTTTTGTGCGTAGGCACTCTCTTCAACTGCCACATTTTTTTTCTAAAATCTCACTGTGCTTTGTAACAACTATGTAAAGTAAACCTTTGTTCTGAAAAAAAAAAACCCATTGAGTAGGAGTGTGAATTCAAATGCTGAGGGCACCATGGCATCCTACAATTATTCAGTTCAGTAAGCTCTGTGTGACATCACACTTTTGTTAAGTATATTAGAGAGAAGAGGGAAAAGGCCACACTTGCCTCTAAGTACTGAATGGGTCTTTGTTTCCTTCTGTCTAAATGCCCTCTCCCCCAACCAAGCATTTCTTAGCGGGTTGAACTTAGGTTACATAAAAGTGAGTCTGAGTAACTCGTTTGCCCTTTCTAACATGCTTCTTTCTCACAGATTTTCCTCTGGTTCATTTGCTTTTTCTAGAATGCACCCCTGTCTATAATATCCTTCCTATTTTTTTCAAAATTTATGACATTATCACTTGAAAATGCATCACTCTTTCTCAGTCCCCAAAGTCTCACCTCCTTTCAGCACAAATGCCAAAGTCTGAAGTTCATTTAAACATCTAAATCAGGCAGGGGTGAGATTCGAGGTATATTTTATCTTGACACAGGAATGACTCTGTGGTTCTGAATGTGTGTAACCAGAGAAGTTATGTGCTTCCAGAATACAGTGGAAGGACAAGCATAATAGACAAAAAGAAGAGAGAAAGATTGGTCATGAGCAAATCTAAAATGTTGCATTACATCCTATGGTTATAGAATAATTCTCCTTGGGTCCTGCTTTATGGACTGACTGAGGCAACAGATGTGGGTCCATGATCCACTGGATGAGACAGGAATCCCCACTAGCTAGGACAGGCCTATGACAGATCAGGAGCTAACTGGATCACCTGCCTGACTGAGCAGAGAAGCAGAACACAAAGCAGGTGCCCTCCTTGCTGACTTGGCCGTCAATGTGATAAAAAATGACCAGTCCTAATAAAGACAACCTTGATCTCCATACAGTTCCTACCAAAACACTAGTGGGCAGGGCAGCATAGTAGTATTCCTCCTGGAAGCTCCTCCACTCTCTAAAAGTGAATTCTTTCTTACTTCCCTTAATTAGACTGTTGCTCTGCTTTCCTCCTTGTCTGTTTCCCCTTTCTTGTTGGGTATGAGACACTGAATTCATAAGCCACTGGCTTGGGGTAGCACTTTAGCTCCCAGAGTTAAACTCATTAAGAGCTGAGAAAGGCTCCACAGTTCTCAAAGAACCCTCATCACAGGGAAGGAACTATACCTTCTACCTCTCCTAGACAGCAGGGGGCAGTTCTTGGAAGCACACACTGTGGATTTGTAGGCTTTGTGCATCTCAAAGATCTGTCTAGAGGCTGTTTGGTTTGTTGAAGCCAACTGGTGGCCTCTATAAACTCTGAATCAATTGAGATTCATTTCTCCTATTTTTTTTTCTTTTTGAAAAAGGTATACTTTCAGCCAAATGGTTCCAATTGTAGCAGTTTGTTAATCAAATCAATTGGACAGTTTTTCTTCATTTCATGCTTTTAGTTAAACTTGGTAGTAGAACCTTATGACAATTCTTGGTTTCCATGACTGTTAAAATCCATTGCTCTTCTTCTTGATGCCTATGTGAAATGTTTATCTTTATTCTAAATGTTCCCTTCTGAATAAACGTTCTTACATAAACCTTTCATCTGTATCTAGCAAACGACTTTCACAGTAAAAATACAAAATATGTATATCCATGCTTAAAATGGAATCAAGCATTTTTACCTCATTGTACCTTCAGACTACAGTGTTTCAGGGTCTAAGAAAGTTACAAGACTGAAGAGTAAAGTGACCCTTAGCTCTGGCTTTTTCCTAGACGGCAATAAGTTCACTTGACTGTTGTGAAGTGGTTCTCTACTTTCCTGATCTTGTGACCCTTTAATGCAGTTCCTCGTGTTCTGGTGACCCCAACAATAAAATTATATCATTGTTACTTCATAACTATAATTTTGCTACAGTTATGAATCATGGAACTATCTGATATTGGAAATATATAATATGTAACTCATATGAAGGGGTTATTTGATCCTCGAAGGGGTCATGACCCACAGGTTGAGAAATACTGTGTTTAGTGTGAGTGATTTAAAAGTGAAATCAGTCAAGTCTCCTTTTCTAGTCACTCTTTCTTTGGGAAGCCCTTGTTTCTTATACTTTTTTTTTAATCTGTAAAAAACAAAAAAATGATAGGATAATAAACTGTTAACTCATTTAGAGAAGGGCACACCCTAGGGGTTGCTTCTCAGGTCATGCTCACAGACTCCTGCTGATCAGGGTTCACCCTCTTGCCCTATTCCCATTAGGAAACAATGGATTTCATTTGTGATGTGACCTTCCTGAAATGGGGTAAACTCTGCAACCACAGAACAAAATGAAGCCATTGGCTTAAACATGGACTGAACTCTGACCCTGACTTCATTAGTATTTTACTAATGTGGGAAACTACCAGAAACTTGCACTTAGAATTGTCTCGAATCATGCCATGTGGCCATCAGCTCTATGTCATTGCCATTATGGTAAAAAAATGCTTTTTCTGAGAGAAAATATATGAATACAATATACTTTTAATTCAGTGTTGGTATCTTAATTCATTTGAGAATTGAGACATTATTTAGTTAATCATTCTAGTAATGACAAATAGTAATGTCAGAAAAGCATGACAGCTACTATTATTTCTGTAGATTAGTTTCATAGCATAAATTGTGTTTCCTTCTCAAATTCACATATTTTATTCTTGAATGCTTATTACTTGAGAATGTGGCTCTATTTGGAGTTAGAGTCTTCAAAAAGGAAGAATTAAAGAAGTCATTAGGGTGGGCTTCAATAAAGGTAACTGGTGTTCTGGGAAAATGAGATAGGGATCTATACATGCATATGCACAGGGATAGCAGTATGAAAACATGGGGAAGTTGGTCATCTACTAGTGAGGCTCCAGAAAGAGCCGACTAAGCTGATCCTCTGATCTGGAGCTTCAAAATTGCAAAATGGTGAGAAAATAAATACATGTTGTTAAGCCACCCAACTTCTGCTATTAGAGTTAGAGTCCAATAGCAGACTATTAATGGCAGGCTGTCAAACCAGACCAAACCAAACCAGACACCACAGTGAATGCTCTTTGTTCATTGTCTTCTTTGTCTTCTATAGTAATCTATAAAATGCATACCTTTATTACCCTTTGCCAGTCAAGGATATTAGGTTTAGATATGTGTTAAGAACTAAGGAGTGGAGAACTGCTGAAGTAAGGTACCAGCATCCCTAAGTAACTGTGCCAACACTTAATACTCACTTGTCTTCTTTCTTGGGACTCAGTGATAGCCCTATTCTTGTGAGAAAATGCTGTGGTGCTGTTTTATCCTCATTGCATGGCTACAGAATCTTGAGACTCTAGAGTGTAATGTCTGATATTGTTCCCTCCCATGGCAGAGCTAAAATCACCAACCATATGAATGTGGCCTATAGCCACTAGTCAGTACCTATTTACATCTGTCCTGCCTTTATCTTTTTGTCTAGAAGAAAGGATTAGATCTTATTTATTTTGCTTATTTACTTCCTGGAATATTTATTGATTGAGTAGAAATAAAACTCCTTTTTGTTTCCTATAATAAAACATTTTAAAATCTAAAAAATATTTATTATTACTTAAACTATGAGGGAAGAAATTATAAAACAAATTACAAATAGATTACCCACTTCATTCTGATAAAAGTAATAATTCATAGCATTGACCAGTCACATTCTTGTAGAAAAGCATAAACTACTATGTGGAACAACATAGTGAATGGATTTCTTGAACCATTTGGTTAATTTACTATCTGTTTAGGTTCTTTTTTTTTATGTCTACTAAAAGGCAATAACATTGTCTTTTAACTTGCTCAATAGAACTATCATGAAAATTACTGAGTAAAATAGGAATAGGAAAGCAATCAGAAAGCAATTTTAATTTAACCAATGAAGCGTAAAATGGAAAAAATTCAAATAACCTAAAAGCAACTCTACTGGATCATTAGGTGGCCTATTTAAATACAGCACATTTAGATAACATGTTCTTCACAGTGTCATCACTTTAACCATTACATCATATTTAAGCCTGTTGTAATAGACAGAAACACAGATTTATAACAATTTCAAGAAGATGAAGAAAGATTTAAATATGGTAAAAGGATTTTTTTCTTTTTCTTTTTCAAGACAGGGTTTCTCTGTATAGCCCTGGCTGTCCTGGAACTCACTTTGTAGACCAGGCTGGCCTTGAACTAAGAAATCCACCTGCCTCTGCCTCCCAAGTGCTGGGATTAAAGGCATGTGCCACCACACCCGGCCGTAAAAGGATTTTAGCTAACAAAACTTTCTTCTCTGATGAAATCTATTCTTTAAAACCTGTCCAAAAACTAAGAGGTTTGCAAATACAAACCATATGCCTCAAAAAGAGACTTAACAGAGTCTACCTGCTCACATTTCTGTACTCACTAAACAAGTACACTAGGACTGTCTTAGTTACTTTTCTATTACTGTTACAAAATATCATAATCAAGGTAACTTATAAAAGAAAACATTTACTTTGACTTATGGCAGCAGTTCTTAACCTGTGGGTTGCAACACCTTTGGTGTTGAATGATACTTTCACAGGGATTGCCTAAAATGATCTACATTTCAGATATATATCATGATTCATAGTAGTAGAATAATTATAGTTATAAAGTAGCAATGGCTGAGGTTACCACAATATGAGGAACTGTGTTAAGTGGTCACAGTACTAGGAAGGTTGAGAACAACCTGACTTATGGTTTCAGAGGTTTAGAGTCTATCATGGTGGAGGGAAGGAATTGTGAGAGCTCACATGCTGATCCATGTTTATAAGGCACAAAGAGAGAGAACTGGGGATCTCAAGGGTCTATTAAAACCTCAATACCTGTCCCAAGTAATATATCTTCTCTAACAAGGTTTAACTCCTAAACCTTCCCAAACAGTTTCACCAAACTGTGACAGATTCTGGGTCACTGTAAAGAACTGAAGCTGTATCAAATATATTCAGTAAGTCAAGCCAAGTGACTCTTATTTAAATCTTCCAGAAATTAGCTACATGGTCTATTTGTAGCCTGTTGTAGAATTTTATTCAACCATCTTTATGGTCCAGGGTGTCTCGTCCTAAGGTAGGCTGAATAGACGGGTATCTAAAAATACTTGAAACATAAACAAGTACCTAAATTCAAAAGAGGCATATGTAGATGTATAAACTTAGCTGGCAGAATTTTTTTTATAAAAAAAAAGAATCAGAAAGATTATTTTCTTGCTTTTTCTAGGGTGTAGTTTCCCTTCTTGTGTTGATGTTTTTCATCTATTATCATTTGTAGGGCTGGATCTGTGGAAAGATTTTGTGTAAATTTGATTTTGTCATAGAATATCTTGGTTTCTCCATCTATGGTAATTGAGAGCTTTGCTTGCTGGGTATAGTAGCCTGAGCTAGCATTCGTGTTCTCTTAGGGTCTGTATGACATCTGCCCAGGATCTTCTAGCTTTCATAGTCTCTGGTGAAAAGTATGGTGTAATACTGATAGGTTTGCCTTTTTATGGTACTTGACCTTTTTCCCTTACAACTTTTAATATTCTTTCTTTGTCTTATGTATTTGATGTTTTAACTATTATGTGACAGGAAGAATTTCTTTTCTGGTCCAATCTATTTGGAGTTCTGTAGGTATCTTGTATGTTTATGGACAGCTCTATCTTTAGGCTAGGGAAGTTTTATTCTATAATTTTGTTGAAGATATTTACTGGCCCTTTAAGTTGTAAATATTCACTCTCTTCTAAACCAATATCCTTAGGTTTGTTTGGTCTTCTATCAGATCACCACAGACTAAGGCTGGTTTTCAATAGCAACAAAAACAACAGAAAACCCACATACACATGGAAGCTGAACAACACTCTAGTCTATGATAACTCAGTCAAGGAAGAAATAAAGAAAGAAATGAAAGACCTTTTTAGAATTCAATGAAAATGAAGGCACAACATATCCAAATATCTAGGACACAATGAAAGCAGTGCTAAGAGGAAAACTCATAGCTCTGAGTGCCTCCAAAAAGAAACTGGAGAGAACATAGATGAACAACTTAACAGCACACTTGAAAGCTCTAGAAGAAAAAGAAGCAAATATACCCAAGAAGAGTAGATGGCAGGAAGCAATCAAACTCAAGGCTGAAGTCAATCAAGTAGAAACAAAAAGAACTATACAAAGAATCAACAAAATCAGAAGCTAGTTCTTTGAGAAAATCAACAAGATAGATAAACCCATAGCCAGACTAACCAGAGGGGAACAGAAACAGTATCCAAATTAACAAAATCAGAAATGAAAAGGGAGATATAACATAAACTGAGGTAATTCAAAAAATCATCATGACCTACTACAAAAGCCTATATTCAACAAAACTGGAAAATCTGGATGAAAGAGTCAATTTTCAAGACAGATACCAAATACAATGTGCAGCATCAGTCATAGTGAAACAATAAATTTAGGTTTTAGTAAGTAGAAGGGGGGGGGTGGAGAAATCACATTACATATTAACCTCCCTTTCTGAGAGTAAACTTTTTCCTATTCACCATCTTTTTGCTTGAAGTGGCAACCAACTGTTACTTGGGATGGATTTCTGACTAGTACCAGAGCTGAGAAGCTGATTAGAAAGTTAGTTCTTGGACATGGAGTCAGATAAGACATGACTGGGCAATTCAGTGGCTAGTTCATATGTATTTTTGATAAAGCATGGTTTACTTATCTTACTCTATAGCACAAAACAATTAGAAAGAGCATAGATTCAGTGTGTTTCCTTTACATACCAGGGAGACAGATTTTATGTTTCTGACTTATTTCATGTGCTTTAGTCTGCTTCCTCCTTTTAGACAAGTTTCTTTGAAGTCTATGAGTAACTTTTGTGTAATTTCAGTTCAAGTTCTAATGCTTTGCTTCTGTGTTTTCAGTTGTTGTTGTTATGTGTTGAGCCAGCTATATTTTATATAAAAGGAGACTCTTGGCATATATTGGATCTTGTGACTTCACTACTTTTATTCAGAGTTGGAAAGTGACTTACAGGGAGGAAACAGAAATAATAAATTTTATGTCACATGGTCAATCTGCTCATGAGGTTATGAGGCCCAGTTATGAGTTCTGATTTAGTTTCTGATCAGTTCAAGGGGGGAGGTGGGGAAAGGCCAAGAATGAGTGATGGGGCCATGGTATCAGGAGATGGTGATGATTGTGTCATGATCAACATGTTGCCCTGTCATGTTTAAAGCAATGACAGGGACAAATTAACCACATACACAGATCACATCTCCAGATAATAGTGGCATTCAGGTAATATTTCATCTGCTTGAAGGAAATGATTAACACTATGCTTAAAACTGCTATTCTAGGAAGAGGGAATGTCACAGAATTACAGAACTGCGAAGGCCATATTAGAAATGCTTAGTGTAAAAAAAAAAAAGAGAGAGAGAAAGCAGGAAAGAGAAAGAAAGAAACTCTTAGTGTTATTTTGAATATTTTTATGTTTGTGGCTGTGATCAGTAAAATCCCAAATATGCTAATTAAAGCAAGTTTCTTTAGAAAAATAAAGAAATTTAATTCACCACACTTGGTCATATGCTTGTTGAAAAAGAATGTTTTTTTCTTTGATAATTACAGAGGCAGAATCAGAGTCAGCAAGGAACTTGGTACTTACAAGGTCAATACTAGTTGATATGTTTCCAAAAAACTGTACCAAAAAAAAAAGGTTTCAATATTTCATTGAGCAAAAATATACAAACTGCTCTCTTGGGGTCTGAGAGTCCTTGACCAGGGAGAATAATTCCATGTGGAAGGATCTGAACTTTGCTTTCCTGCCAACAATACATCTTGAGATTCAGAATACCACAGAGGACTGCAAAGAAGAATGCTGTATTTGAGGATCACCAGCTGGGACAGATGGGAGAAGGCAAGCCTGTAAATTTGGGCTGGAAATGTCATGGGATAGGTAGATAGGTAGGTGGGTAGGTAGGTTGGTAGGTAGGTAGGTATTTCCCTCAGACTGTGATAAACATATGATAAAGGAGTTGCAAGGAAAGTTACTATGTGGTGAGAGCTACAGCTGCAAACATGAGCTCAAATGTTTCCAAAAGCAATCTCACTTATCAGTACCATTGAAAAGGCTTCCATATTTCAATGAGCAAAATAATACATATTTATTTAGTGAGCCGTCAGACTAGTGAGGAGGGGGAGTTCTGAAGAGGGATTGTTTATTTTCTCTGGTTTCCACAAACTCATGAGTAGACTTAATGTGAAATTGAGCAGATACAAGGCCATATTCATCATTGGCCAAATGCCCCACCTTTAGGCATTTCAAGTTCATTAACCTCTGTGCTCTATCCCATGAGACCAATGGTAAAAGCTACCCACAGGATTCTCCTGCAGTTACTCATTTGCATGGATACTCATCTGAAAATCACATATTTAGTGATTAGCTTTTGAGAATTGGCCTGCTTAGATTTCTGATGAGACTAAGGATAAGCAGTCTAAAGTCTTAATAAACATGATAAAAACCTCTCGGTATCTTATTTTTCCCCTTCACTTTGATCATAATACCAGTGTCCAATGTCTTTATTACTTTGGAATTATCTCATGGTTCAGAAAACTTCATTGCTATCTATTGTACTTTGACATTTAGATCTCTGAAATCTATTATAAGTATTTTTTTCAACTAGTATTGCTCTAGCATCTACTTCAAGTCAAGCCTTTACTAGAAGGTATAATAATATGGAAATGAAAAGTTAAAGGAAAAATATGGGAAGATGAGAATATTGTGAAAATATTGTTAAAAAAAGTATTGTGAGGGTGGGAGAGAAAAGCATAGATAGCTACATAAGAAAACAGTTTTAGGTAGGTAGTAGAAATGCTGGCTCTGAAAGATGGTTGTAGGTTTGATAGACAGAAAAGGATAGACCAGTGATGCTCAATCTATGGGTCATGACCTCTTTGAGCATTAAAGGACCCTTTTGCAGTGGTTGCCTAAGACCATCAGAAAATACAGATAGTTACATTATGATTCATAGCAGTAGAAAAATTACAGTTATGAAGTAGCAATGAAAATAATATTATGGTTGAGGAGTCACCATATCATGAGGAGTTGTATTAAAGAGTCACAGCACTGGAAGGTTAAAAATCACTAGGCTAAAGAACACTGAACAGTCCAGCAATCACACAGGTTCAAATTCTATCAAGGACCTAGGACATTCTGTGAGGAAAGAGTAGGTGCCAAGGCCCCCAACCCCTACTGGAAACAAGATCTATTGTTGTGGAGTACAGTATTTGGAAAGAAGAGTTGGCCAAATGGTGTCTATAATGAAAACTCTGATTTCCATGGTGAAGGCTTAGGATTTTATTCTATTGATGAAAAAGAGGTTACTGAAGTTATAAAGCTGAGACATGCAATGATCATCCCTGTTTTGACTTATGTGAGTATGCAACGGAGTTTAGAAGAAATCCTGGCAAGGGGTAGAGACCAAAGTTCATTGTAGGACTGCTGCAAGATCTGCTACACTTCTGAGAAGTGACTGATAACCATGTAGAATTGTCAGGACCTGGTGACTAAGGATGTGGAATATCCATTCTTTCGTTCAGCAGTTTGTAGAGCTCCTGTTCAGTATAGGAGGCATTTTAGATATTGAGGGCATGAAAGTTAAAAGCAAAGTTCCTGTTTTCATGAAGTTTGTATTCTAGTGAGAGAAATAAGACTAAAGTCCACCAATACGCACATTTATAACAGATTATGTGACATTTAGTTCTCTGAAGCAAAATAAAGCTTGTGACTTTAGACCTTAAAACTTTGGCTTTCGGCCCATGGAACCCTGCTCTTTGGGCCGTGGAAGAAAGCCAGTCTAATAAGATGGGAGGATCAGAGGAATAGGAAATGGGTCCTCAGCCAATATTCAGTACAGTCTTCTGGGATGGAGTTGGGGGCACCTAAACTGAACCTTCTGCTGAAAGCAGCCATGTGAGTGAACTCAGAGGAGGCCATCAGACAACCTGCCTAACCAACTTAGCACCATGAGAAATCACAGATATTTTTGCTAGTGGCCACAGTATTTGAGAAATGTACAAACAGAAAACATGAATAGAAGAGATCTATCACTCAAGAATGATTTTGGGGTCACTAGCACTTGATACAAGTTGGTTAAATCAACTAAGAGACAGAACTCAAGGGAGAAAGACTCCAGATTTGAAAGTTTTGGTTCACTCCAGTCTGAAGCAAACGTTTATCATTATTTTGGGGTATTAATTCTGAAAAGTCAATTTTAAGAGACAATTTATAAATCTGTCCTTTAATATTTGAGGGCTGGGGAGTTGGCCCAGTAAGCAAATTTTTTGCTGTATAATCATGAAGACCTGAGTTCAGATTAGAGCAGCCAAGCAAACACCAGGTCTGGAAGCATGTACTTATGATTTCAGCACCGAAGAAATGGAGACAGAAATGGAGACAGAAAATTACTGTGGTTTACTGGACAGCCAGTCTACCTGGAAAGTTTTAAGTTCAGTAACAGACCCTGTTTCAAAAAATAAAGTGGAGGAGGGTCTTGAGAGATGACTCAGTTATAAAGAACATTTTTCCTCTTGCAGAGGACCCAGGATTTGTTTCCAGCATTCACATGGTAGCTTACAATTGCTTATAACTCCAGTTCCAGTTTGATATGTGATGATGCATGTACATACATGCAGGAAAACATTCAGATAAAAAGTAAAAATAAATGCATCTTAAAAATAAAATAGAGTTTCCGGTCCACACTGCTCCAGCGCCAGGCGCAGGGCCCGGGGGCTGTGTACCCACCCAGGTTTCCGGCAGGACTCTCCTAGAGATCTCGGGACCACTGGTGAGAGGAACACACATCTGTTCCAGTCCAATCCCGTTGGACCTGAGTCTGCAGCTGGGAGATAGACGGGGGGGGGGGGGGGGGTGCAGTATACCTCTCCTGGTCCACACTATTCCAGCGCAGGGTGCAAGGCCCAGGGGCTGTGCACCCGACCAGGTTTCCAGCAGGACTCTCTGGGCGATCTTGGTGAGTGAGCAAAGGGCTGAACAGGGCACCTTTTGGGACACAACCAGCTCTGGGCTTTAGACACCCTCCCCACCTGAGGACAGTTCTCCCCCTGGGAGGGTCTTCTCTGACAGAACTTGTGAGAGAGCCATATTGGGTCCTAGGTGGCACAGAGACCAGTCTATACAGGTCAGCTCACAGACCACAAAGTGTGGCGTGCCTCCCTGCCTCTGTCGACCAGCAAGAAAGTCACGCCACCACCGGGATCTTCTCATTCAGCTTTATTCAGGAGCACCTTGATAGTTGATTCGCGGGACCCAGAACAGCAGCAGAGCTGCTGCTTTTATACACTCCCAGGGAAGGGGGAGGGGTGTCATAGTGGTTGCTGATTGGTGCACCAAGCCACACCTCATTTGCATGTGGCCCGTTCATTGGTGCCACAAGCCACAGCCATTAGCATATTTTCCCTTCATTGGTACTACAAGCAGTGCCTCATTAGCATATTTTCCCTTCGGGAGGGGCTACTGCCTGAGGAGGGCCTGAAGAGGAAGCCCAGGTTTTCCCGAGCAACTGCCGTTCCTAAGCAACTGCCATTCCTGAGCAACTGCCATTCCGGAGCAACTGCTGCTCCCTACAACAAAGGGTCGTGCAGATCCAGTCTGAGCAGGTCAGCTCACAGACTGCAAAGGATCGTTCAGACCCAGTCTGCTCAGGTCAGCTCACGGACTACAAAGGGTGAGTGAGCAAATGGCTGAGCAGGACACCTTTCAGGACATACCCATCTCTGGGCTTCAGACATCCCAACACCCTCCCTGCCGGTGGACAGTTCTCAGCCTGGGAGGGGTTTCCCTGCCCAAACGTGTAAGAGAACCATCTTGGGTTCCAGGTCGCTAAGACCTAGTCTGCGCAGGTCAGCTCAGGGACTGCAAAGGGTGAGTGAGCAAACAGCTGAACAGTGCACCTTTTGGGACACACCCAGTTTTGGACTCTAGACATCCAGGCTCCCTCTGCACCTGAGGAAAGTTCTCAGCCCAGGAAGGCTTTCCCAGCTGGAACTTGTGAGAGAGCCATATTAGGTCCGAGGTTGCTCAGAGACCAGTCTGTTCTGGTCAGCTCACGAACTACAAAGGCTCCCACAGAGACCAGTCTGTACAGAAGAGCTTGCCTGCTGAGACTACTCTGACCACTGAGATTCAGGAGAGAGCTGGGCACCCAGGTCTACAGACAGAGGCCAACAGAATCACAGGAGGAACAAGATCCAACCAGAGACAACTATAACAACCAACTCCAGAGATTACCAGATGGTGAAAGGCAGACATAGAATGTTAATAACAGAAACCAAGACCACTCACCTTCTTCAGAACCCAGCTATCCCACTTCAGCCAGTCCTGGATACCCCAACACACCCGAAAAACAAGACTCGGATTTAAAATCATATATCATGGTGCTGGTAGAAGACATGAAGAAGGACATGAAGAAAGACATGAATGACTCACTTAAAGAAATACAGGAGAACAATGCTAAAGAGGTAAAAGTCATTAAAGAGGAAACACTAGAATCCTTTAAAGAACTACAGGAAAACACAACCAAACAGGTAATGGAATTGAGCAAAACCATCCAGGACCTAAAAAGGGAAATAGAAATAATAAGGAAAACCCAACTTTGGAGATAGAAACACTAGGAAAGAAATCAGGAAACATAGATGTGAGCATCAGCAACAGAATACAAGAGATGGAAGAGAGAATCTCAGGTGCAGAAGATTCCATAGAGAACATGGGCACAACATTCAAAGAAAATGCAAAATGCATAAAGATCCTAACTCAAAACACCCAGGAAATCCAGGACACAATGAGAAGACCAAACCTACGGATAATAGGAGTAGATGAAAAAGAAGATTTTCAACTTAAAGGGCCATCAAATATTTTCAACAAAATAATAGAGGAAAACTTCCCAAATCTAAAGAAAGAGATGCCCACGAACATACAAGAAGCCTACAGAACACCAAATACACTGGAACAGAAAAGAAATTCCTCCCAACACATAATTATCAAAACAACAAATGTACTAAATAAACATAGAATATTAAAAGCAGTAAGGGAAAAAGGTCAAGTAATATATAAAGGCAGGCCTATCAAAATTACACCAGACTTCTCACCTGAGACTATGAAAGCCAGAAGATCCTGGACAGAGGTTATACAGACCCTAAAAGAACACAAATGCCAACCCAGGTTACTATATCCAGCAAAACTCTCAATTAACATAGATGGAGAAATCAAAGTATTCCATGATAAAACCAAATTCACACAATATTTTTCCACGATTCCAGCCCTTCAAAGGATAATAAAGGGAAACCACCAAAACAAGGACAGAAACTACACCCTTGAAAAAACTAAAAAGTAATCCTTCAACAATCCTAAAAGAAGATAGCCAAAGGAACAGAATCCCAACCTTAACAACAAAAATAACAGGAAGCAACAACTACTTTTCTTTAATCTCTCTTAACATCAATGGACTCAATTCCCCATTAAAAAGACATAGACTAATAGACTGGCTATACAAACAGGACCCAACATTTTGCTGCTTACAGGAAATGTACCTTAGGGAAAAAGACAGACACTACCTTAGGGTTAAAGGCTGGAAAACAGTCTTCCAAGCAAATGGTCTGAAGAAAAAAGCTGGAGTAGCCATTCTAATATTGGATAAAATTGACTTTCAACCCAAAGTTATAAAAAAAGACAAAGAGGGGCACTTCATATTCATCAAAGGTAAAATCAACCAAGATGAACTTTCAATTCTGAATATCTATGCTTCGAATACAAGGGCAGCCACATTCATTAAAGAAACTGTAGTAAAACTCAAAGAACACATTAATCCCCACACAATAATAGTGGGAGACTTCAACTCCCCACTATCACCAATGGACAGATTCTGGAAACAGAAACTAAACAGAGACACACGGACACTAACAGAAGTCATGAGACAAATGGATTTACAGATATCTACAGAACATTTTATCCTAAAAGAAAAGGATATACTTTCTTCTCAGCGCCACATGGTACCTCTTCCAAAATTGACCATATAATTGGTCACAAAACAGGCCTTCACAGATACAAAAATATTGAAATTATCCCATGCATTCTATCTGACCACCATAGACTAAGGCTGATTTTCAATAACAACATAAATAATAGAAAGCAAACATTCTCATGGAAACTGAACAACACTCTACTCAATGATTCCTTAGTCAAGGATGAAATAAAGAAAGAAATTAAAGACTTTCTAGATTTTAATGAAAATGAAGCCACAACATACCCAAACTTATGGGACACAATGCAGGCAGTCCAAAGAGGACTCCAAAAAGAAACTAGAGAGAGCATACAGTAGTAACTTGACAGCACAACTAAAAGCTCTAGAACGAAAGGAAGCAAACTCGCCCAAGAGGAGTAGAAGGTAGGAAATAATCAAACTCAGGGCAGAAATCAACCAAGTAGAAACAAAAAGAACTATTCAAAGAATTAACCAAACAAGGACCTGGTTCCTTGAGAACATCAACAAGATAGATAAACCCTTAGCCAGACTCACTAGAGGGCACAGGAACAGTCTCTTAATTAACAAAATCAGAAATGAAAAAGGAGACATAACAACAGAACCTGAGGAAATCCAAAACATCATCGGATCCTACTACAAAAGGCTATACTCAACAAAGCTAGAAAACCTGGATGAAACGGACAATTTCCTAGACAGATACCAGGTACCAAAGTTAAGCCAGGATCAGATTAACGATCTAAACAGTCCCATTTCCCCTAAAGAAATAGAAGCAGTCATCAATAGTCTCCCAACCAAAAAAAGCCCAGGACCAGATGGGTTTAGTGCAGAGTTCTATCAGACCTTCAAAGAAGGCCTAATTCCACCTCTCCTCAAACTATTCCACAAAATAGAGACAGAAGGTACTCTACCCAATTCATTCTATGAAGCCACAATTACTCTGATACCTAAACCACACAAAGATCCAACAAAGAAAGAGAACTTCAGACCAATTTCCCCCATGAATATCGATGCAAAAATACTCAATAAAATCCTTGCAAACCGCATCCAAGAACACATCAAAACGATCATCCATCATGACCAAGTAGGTTTCATCCCAGGAATGCAGGGATGATTTAATATATGGAAACCCATCAATGTAATCCGTTATATAAACAAACTCAAGGACAAAAACCACATGATCATCTCCTTAGATGCTGAGAAAGCATTTGACAAAATCCAACACCCTTTCATGATAAAAGTCTTGGAAAGATCAGGAATCCAAGGCCCATACCTAAACATAATAAAAACAATATATAGCAAACCAGTAGCCAACATCAAAGTGAATGAAGGGAGAGAAGCTGGAAGCAATCCCATTAAAATCAGGGACTAGACAAGGCTGCCCACTTTCTCCCTACCTATTCAATATAGTACTTGAAGTCCTAGCCAGAGCAATTCGACAACAAAAGGAGATCAAGGGGATACAAATTGGAAAGGAAGAAGTTAAAATATCACTGTTTGCAGATGATATGATAGTATATATTCGGGACCNTGGTACTGGTACAGCAACAGACAGATAGATCAATGGAATAGAATTGAAGACCCAGAAATGAACCCACACACCTATGGTCACTTGATCTTTGACAAGGGAGCTAAAACCATCCAGTGGAAAAAGGACAGCATTTTCAACAAATGGTGCTGGCACAACTGGCGGTTATCATGTAGAAGAATGCGAATTGACCCATTCTTATTCCTTTGTACAAAGCTTAAGTCTAAGTGGATCAAAGACCTCCACATAAAACCAGAGACACTGAAATTTATAGAGGAAAAAGTTGGGAAAACCCTTGAAGATATGGGCACAGGAGAAAGATTCCTAAACAGAACAGCAATGGCCTGTGCGGTCAGATCAAGAATTGACAAATGGGACCTTATAAAATTGCAAAGCTTCTGTAAGGCAAAAGACACAGTCAGCAAGACAAAAAGGCCACCAACAGATTGGGAAAGGATTTTTACCAATCCTAAATCTGATAGGGGATTAATATCCAACATCTACAAAGAGCTAAAGAAACTGGACTCCAGAAAAACGAATAACCCCATTAAAAATTGGGTACGGAGCTAAACAAAGAATTCTCAACTGAGGAATTCCAAATGGCTGAGAAACACCTGAAAAAATGTTCAACATCCTTAATCATCAGGGAAATGCAAATCAAAACAACACTGAGATTCCACCTCACACCAGTCAGAATGGCTAAGATTAAAAATTCAAGTGACAGCAGATGCTGGCGAGGATGTGGAGAAAGGGGAACACTCCTCCATTGCTGGTGGGATTGCTAGCTTGTACAACCACTCTGGAAATCAGTCTGGTGTTATCTCAGAAAATTGGACATAGTACTACCAGAGGATCCAGCAATACCTCTCCTGGGCATATACCCAGAAGATGTTCCGACTGGTAAAAAGGACACATGTTCCACTATGTTCATAGCAGCCTTATTTATAATAGCCACAAGCTGGAAAGAACCCAGATGTCCCTCAACAGAGGAATGGATACAGAAAATGTGGTACATCTACACAATGGAGTACTATTCTGCTACTAAAAAAATGAATTTATGAAATTCTTGGGCAAATGGATGTATCTGGAGGATATAATCCTTAGTGAGGTAACACAATCACAAAAGAAGTCATTGCATATGCACTCTCTGATAAATGGTTATTAGCCCAGAAACTTAGAATATCCAAGATACAATTTGCAAAACACAAGAAAATCAAGAAGGAAGACCAGCACGTGGATACTTCATTCCTCCTGTGAATAGGAAACAAAATACCCATGAAAGGAGTTACAGAGACAAATTTTAGAGCTAAGATGAAAGTTTGGATCATACAGAGACTACCAGGGGGGATCCATCCCATAATCAGTCATTAAACTCAGACACTATGGCATAGGACAGGTAGTGCCTACTTAAGGGACCCTGATATAGCTGTCTCGTACAGAAATGGATGCTCATAATCATCTATAAGATGGGACACAGGGCCCACAATGGAGAAGCTAGAGATAGAACCCCAGGAGCTGAAGGGGTCTGCAACCCTAGAAGAGGATTAACAATATGAACTAACCAGAACTCGTGTCTCTAGCTCCATATGTAGCAGAAGATGGTCTAGTCGGCCATCATTGGGAAGAGAGGCCCCTTGGTACTGCAATCTTTATATGCCCCTATACAGGGGAACGCCAGGGCCAAGAAGTGGGAGTGGGTGGACAGGGGAGCAGGGAGTGGGGAGGGGGAGGGGACTTTCAGAATAGCATTTGAAATGTAAATTAAGAAGATATCTAATAAAAAATTGGAAAAAAAAGTGATGGAAAGATAGAGGAAGACTTCTAGCCTCCATATACATGCTCATACACATGTACATAAAGGACGGGATCATGTATACAAATATACACATAGAATATTTTAAAATAACTTGGGAAGCATAGGACTTAGTGAGATAATTCATTAATTTTGACACATTTCAAGTAAAGAATAACCACTAGTATAATCTGTAAGTTCAGATTTTGGGAAGTGGAAGTAAATAGATCAAGAGTTTGAGGATACATACTAAGTTTTAGGGTAGCCTAGACTATCCAAGGGTCTGCTTTAAAACAACCACATAGCTAATCAGTATGTAGCTACACTAGTTAATGTTTAGTCATTTGTGTAAGAGAGAGGCAAGAGAAATAAGAACAAGGAGAAACCAGAATTAAATAGGGTTCAAAGAAGTGAAGGAAAGGAAACAGTGCAGAGCTGTCCAGAGAAAAAAGACTTTGTATTTAGTAGTGTTTACATATTTGAGATTCATATTACTGTGGAATCACATTCTGGGTGATTATTTTTAAAGGCTGAATTATCATAAGAAGCTTTTATTTCTAGGAACTCTTAATTCTTGTTACTATATTTATTTATTTCTGTGTGTGTGAATATTTTTCTTTCTTTGTCGGTGTGGGGATCAATGGTTAGCCTTGAACATGGTAGCCTTGTTCAACAGAACTATATCCCAGTCCTTATTTTTCTTTTCTTTCTTGTTTTCGTATCTTGATTTATTACTAAATCCAGTAACATCAGTTCCTTAGAATCTTCTCCGAGGCAGAGGCAGGCGGATTTCTGAGTTCGAGGCCAGCCTGGTCTACAGAGTGAGCTCCAGGACAGCCAGGGCTATACAGAGAAACCCTGTCTCGAAAAAAAAAAATGCAAAGAAATTAGCCCTAATAGTCAACAAATAGGATGGCATGCTATTAAATACTTCTACACAGTAAAACAAAAACAGTCAACAGAGTGAAAATACAAACTAGAGAATGGTAAAAAAAAATCTTTCCTTCTTGCTGTACTTTACACAGTGCAGCCATGGTTTTCTGGTCACAGAATCTCATTATGTAGATCAACTTGGAATTCTGCTCTTCCATATGAAGAAAGAGATTACAGTTCTGTCAACTATCACATCTAACATTTAAAAAGAACTTTTATTTATATTTTTTTTAATGTGGGTTTATTCTGTGCCCTAATATTCTTCTGTTTCTGCCCTAATAACTTCAGTTTCTTCTGGGATTTCTTTTCATCTTGTACAGTTTCCTTTTCTGGTTTAGGTGGCAGTGGGCTCTGAGCATTAGCTTCAGTTGCACAGTTGTACATGCGTGCTGCACTGTTAACCTGGATCCACACATGGACAGAGTCTTCATCTTAAGCTGTAACTCAGTGGTAATCTCTGCAATTTTAAGTATGAGTCAGCACTCGTTTCAGGACCCTGATCCTGTGTCCCACCCTTCCACTACTGTGGTTATGCCTGGTCCTTCCAGGGACTCCACCAAAGTAAAAATGAAATGACATGTCAAATTCCTCAAGATGTTTTTCTGTCAAGAAATTAATGACTGGCTACATACGCCTACACCTTAAGGGCTGCACAACTTCATGAATGTTTCCGAAGTGAACCTGAAGATCAGTATCTCTTAAACTTGAATCCTTTTACTAGAGTTTTCTGTATGAAAATACAGACCATTTTCAAAGAGTATTCCAGGATTTTAATAAGCTAAGAAGAAAAGAGACCTGTGTGTATAACTCACTGGAAGAGCACTTACCCAGCATGCCTGAGGATCTAGGATTCAAAGAAAAGGAAGAGCCTCTCATTTATTTTGAAAAGTGAGGAAAATTCTTGTTTTTATAGGCTACAATGTAAAATGTTTAGTGAAAAAGACTTGATTAAGTTTAAATTCTTCTGTCTCTAGACATTGTAATCCAGTAAATTAATTATAATTGTAATATGACTGTGGCTATTTTCTTTAGATATTAAAAATATTTCATATTTTAGTAACAGAAGTTGAAGAAATGAACTCAGAGTGATAGTTGACCATTTTTACCAGCGTCCACCAGTCTGAATATGGCTGCTCTTGCAATTCATATCCTATCAATATTCATGTGATTCAGTACAGAAAAGAAGATCGCTTATGAATTATATGCTTTTATCATGAACAGAAGATTTTAGCTTTAAGCTAAGCAAACAAGATCTAGGGATTTGGTAGAGTGCTTGCCTAGCAAAACATAAAATTGCACATGGTAGTTTAAGTCTTCATCCTGAGTACCCTAGAAGTGGAGGCAGAAGGATACAAGTTCAAGATCATCCTTAGTCATCTATGGAGTTCAATGCCTGAACATGACTGGCCCTAGCTAGCTCTTGTTTGCTTATGGTCTTTAACTATAAGCCCTTCAAATGACTGGAGTACAGCATTTCCTCATTTTTTTTATGTGTGATGCTACCAAGTTCAGAGCTATGTGCAAGAGCAAGACCAGCATGCATTTTATTTCTCAGGGCTTAACTAAGACCAACTATAGGAATTGCAATTGTTCTACTAAATATAAAGGGCCTACCACTCCAACAAAGGAGGGAGAACGTTATTCCAGTATGGAGTGCTTCTTTAGGTCACAGGTTTATTCCCAGGGACAAGTGGAGTGCCTGAGCATGGCATTGCCTAACATTTCTAGTGTGATTGAATGTAGGGATGAACAATGACTGCAGTGTATGAACACAGGAGAGGATAGAGGCAGAAATCTTTCTCTGTGGATGCTGTCTAATCCTTCAACCTTTCGTTCACAGGGACAGTGTGGACAACCATATTATTCTGATTATAATTCAATACTGGAGTTCCAACAAAGAGCTGAGGCTTCTATATGCATGGGCCTTTTGATAGTGTCAGGTGTTACTGAGCACAATATAAGTCATTCAACTAAATTTGAATATCAGGTAACACCAAACCTGTATATGAATAAATAGAAGTAATGATTTAGATTTATTTGGAATTAAATTTTATTTCACTTCCTCAATTTACATTCACTAAATCTGGCAGCTATAGTTGAAGTCATTTCCTGTACTCTGCTAGGAAGACTATGTGCTATAGAAATCAGCTCCACGTTCATGCTTCTGTCCTGCTGAGGTGGCTGCTCTGAGTTCTATTAACTGTAAGGGTGATATAAAGTATGGAATGCGGAGTAGGAGCTGATCCCCAACCCATCCACTTATGAGGCTCTCATTTTTCCTTTCTGGGTTTATTTGGTCTTATGACCAAATCCTAATGAATTTTGAAGATATACATGACTGATAAACTTACAGTATTTCCCCCACTAGGAATGCTTACACTGCAGACAGGTACCAGCAAAATAATAGCTTATAATTGAAATTTGAATTTTTTTCTAAGTTGCTATTAAAAGCAATTATAATGGTAAAAATTACTATTGTTCTCTTGAAATTAAGGATTTGAATTCTGACTACTCTACCTATCCTTTCATTTGTGTAATATATTTTTGTGTTCAGGCCCCAGAATCCTGGGCTATGGTTAGGAGGAAAAGACTGCTTTTAGGTTTTCAAGACTCTTTACTAAGTGAACTAACAAGAGAGAGAGAGAGAGAGAGAGAGAGAGAGAGAGAGAGAGAGAGATTTTCATCTAATTTTAAAATACACATAGGGAAGACCTTCCTTTATTTTTTTTTTTTTAAGTGTCCACTGTATAAAGTGTTCTCAGATATCATTCCTGGAAAAATCAAGTGAGTGGACCATATTAACAGAAGTGATGGTAAGTGGCTTGTCTTAAGAAGGCAGGGAACCTGGAAATGATAAAGCCATGACTCAGAAATTAGGTTTTGGTTTGTTGCTTTTTTTTTTTTTTTTGAGAGCCAACCCACTTTCTGTCACATCATGATGTCTAGGCACTCTGCAGTCCCCTTCCTGGGAAGCCCCAAGCTCCCCTCAAAGCTGTTGGATATGGAGTTTGGTTATGGTTGCTGTAAACCTTCTGTGGCTAAGTGTCTTTTGATTGCAAAGTTTTGGGAAAAAATAATAATGCCAGATCATTTTAGTGACACAGATGGGAAATGATTCACAATCATACACCATTGGGCAACTCAGTTTGCGCACAAGATTTACTTGTCAAGAAGTGGATTGTTCTTCATTCATGTTTAAGGCCACAGTGAATGAAAGATATGATACCAGCACTCAAATACATGTCTAAGACTGGTGAAGGTCACCTAAAGGGGAAGTGAAGTGGATCTGTGATATAGGAGACTTCATCTCTGGTGCCCTTTCACTGCCCATCTAAGACAACCTGTTCTTTCATATCCAGAGGGTCTTGTTATAAGGAATTGGGAAGATATCTTTATTGTTTTACTTTCTTTTGAGTACTTAGAATAGAATTACTTCCTGATACATGGAATTTTTAATATTGAGCATATGAAAAAGGATTGAGTTGAATTCTAAATGGGAGCATCCTGAATACTAAAGTGCATTGCAAGCAATATATTTTGGGAAAGTACATAATTAGAAAAAGGCAACTATATAGAAAAGTTCAATATTTTTTTATTAAGAGCTGGTTAGTATTATATAATTAATAACTTGAACTCATGACTTAAAGGTTTCAGGGGCATGGCTAAAATCAATCACCAATACTGAGTGTTTTAACCTTACTTGTAATCCAAGTACTCAAGAAGCTAAGGCAGAATACTGAGTTTGAGGCTAGCATGGGTAACATAACAAAACCCTATTTCATAAACAGACATCAAAAGAGAACTTTAACATATGGTTTAAAATGTTACAAATAGTTGATAAATACTGGGATCAATATATTTTGTCAGTTAGGAAAGCAATATAAAATTATCCATATGTAAAATAGGAATTTAGATGTGAAGATAAATAGCCTTTGTCATCCTAAAATAAATTACTAAGAAAAGTAGAACCATGTGGGATTTGGAGCAGAAAGAACTAAGTTGGAATTTTAACACTGAATTTTATGACACAAAATCTCCTGGAGATATTAGGATGTGCTACTGTGGAATGTAACTTGGGCTAGAATGAACTAGGAGATGGCCTAATTGGACCAGTTTTGGAAATAGACAGGTCTTCATCTTGTTCTGATAGTAGGTCAGTTTTTTCATTTCTGTGGACCTCAATTTTTTTCCTTTGTGAATGGAAAGATTAATAGACCAACAAGTTATTCTTCAAATTTTCTAATATGTAAGATATAATATATTATAATATGATCTTATATAAGATTTGTAGAAAATTGATACTCAAGATTCAGTGGTACTTATAGCTCTATATAATATCTATCATATTAGTATTGTACTAAAATTTAATTTATTAACATATGACACATGATAATACATAACTGTTACATATAGAAAGGATAAAGCAAATTTCACTAAACAAGCTAATCAGCAGTATGAATTCATTGGATATCAGTGGCAATAATGATCATCTATTTCCAAAGAGGGAGAAACTTTCTTTTACTGTTTTCCTTTCTTTTTACTGTTTTTCTTTTTTCTTTTAAAAGAATTCTTCTAAATAATTTTGACTAAATATAATGTGTTTGTAACTTCCAGACCAAAGTTCTGACTTCTAGCAATGATATAAGAATAAAAATGATAGCAAGCTGAGACCAGTGTAGTTTTTAAATCTGATTTTTCCATGCTGTGTGTGCATAGGGAGTAAGAAAACAAACAATTTTATATGAGCTATTTAGAAGGAATAAATTCATGGGTCATAGGTGAATTAGAAGACAAAGCTGTCATGTCTACTCTATATTTGGACTCAGAACATACATTTGAATTCCTTAACATCAGCATACATATTTAATGTAATTCATATTATATATATTACTGTATACATGAATAATATGTACTAATACATATCATATTAGTATATGTACTAAAATTTAATTTATTAACCTATGATACATGGTAATACATAACTGTTAAATATAGAAAGGATAAAGCAAATTTCACTAAACAAGCTAATCAGTAGCATGAATTCATTGGATATCAGTAGCAATAATGATCATCTTTTTCCAAAGAGAGAGAAATTTACAAGGGAATTTTACAAAGTCTTGTGGCTTAAAATTCTAGAATGAAGAGGTCAAGGCAGGGAGAAGAAGCTGAATTTAAGAGTCAAAATAATTGGATATAGCAAAATATTATACTATGTTACACATTCTTGCTACTAAATATTATTTTCAGATAGTTTCTAGCTTTTTAATACCCTACTTTAGAAGGACCAGCAAGGAGACTGGAAAGAAGGATGTTAGGGATGGAAGATGTAGTCATGTGGAGTCTTTGGGATATTTTGAAGATTTGCTTTTCTGTGAGATGTAGAATCACAAATGGTTTGAGAAGAAAGGTAGAATGATCTGACATGTTTTAGCAGGCAGTGAACAAAAGGTGCTGTGGTCAGTGTAGTTAGGATATTCATAATAATCTGATGTGCAGGTATGTGTCTCTGGATCAGGGTGCCAGCATCTGAGCAGTAACAGAATCTTTATTTATTTTGGAGAGAAAGAATAAGACCCCTATTGCATTAAGTACAAAAGTAAAAGAGAAATGAGGGCTCAGTACAAGACTAGTGCCTCGAGGAATTCAGTAAAAGAGAGCAGTACTGACTGGGAAGAAGAAAACCTGATGAGTGCTTCAGGGAGAAAGAAGGAATAAGTTTGTGATTACACATATTCAGTATGAAAAGCTTATTCTGTGCTTCAAGTTGAAGGGAAGAGGCAGGTGAATGAGCTTAATGTGAGGCTCAGAACTGGTTGTATTGATTTGTTTTCCAATGAAACAAGGCACAGATATGGATGGTATCTCTTTACAAGAGGACAGTCTTGTGACATGTATTCTCTCCTGTATAGAAGCTGGAAAGACTAGGAAGAGTCTCTGAATGAGGTGGGGAAAAGTGGCCATTTGAAAAGAAGCAACATCTAGTGGGATTTTCATTCTAGATACCAACTGTATCAACTGGATAAAAAGTGGTTCATAAAGTGAGGCAAACTGCCCTCCATCAAGAGTTGCTTATTGGGGAAATGATTACTTAGGCCATGTACAAGCTACAGGCAGTCTGATAAGCTATTTCAGTGGGATGTGGAGCAAACCAAGTTCATCTTTTATCTTTGCAGAACCTGTAGCTAGAGTACAATGTAAGATTCACAAATCAAGATTGCAAATAGCAGACATCTTGCAACCATAGTAATGATTAGGGAGAAAGTCCAAGAAAATAGCAGAAACATTGGCCCTGAAGTAGTCTAGCCACTGAACCAATGCCAGCAGCAGCAGTATCCTCATCAGACTTGGCAGGAAAGAGAAAAGGCTAGTTGCCAGATTCTATTACCACACTGAGAAATGGTGTCTATACTGCTTCTGACCTTTACAGACATACATCTAGAGCAAACATTCCAATTAGATAACAAAACCTACTGAATTGTAAGGTCAAGTTGGTCTGGGGTTTACAATAGCTATCTGGGGACAGAGCTGTCTTTAAACCCATCAGATGAAGGAAACTATGATACTCATGGAGTGAGCTGGAGTATACCTTATACTCAAATATAAAAAGGAGGGCATCTATCACTACATATCTACATCAAGAGAGTGATATGCCAGAATTTGATATCATAAATAGCTGTGATTACTGATATATTCAATCTGTGTTTATCATGATCTAATATATGCATTTATGCATGTTTCTATGTATATATATATATATATATATATATATATATATATACATTTCAGCAACTCTAAAATATTGCATATGTACTTAAGATGTTTAGGAGATGGTTTATAAAATGAAACTTATGATAATACCTGAATTGTATTTTTTTTGTTGTTTTATTTTTATATTTGATTTTATTTTAAAACTGAATATACATTATTTTTAGGACTAGAAAAAAGCTTTAGGAAAGAACTATGACATATAGATGTTTATTTTTACACAAAGTCATAATGTATGAACTTTCTACATATTTATATCAGATTAGTAGACTAGGGAAGTATGTGTTTATAATTTTATTCCTCTTAATGAAATCTGAGTTATCTGGCTTTAATATAAAATGACAGCAAGACACCCTCTCTTTAACATCTAAAATCTATGACAAGGCCTCTTTCCAAGTTTCTTCTCAAATCCTTGTTATTTTCCTATCATTGTTTACTGAGGACTGCAGGAGGTTCTTGTTTGTTCCCAAAATCAGTAGACACTTGTGCTTTCCAGGGCCATTTCTGATAACAACTCTTATCCCTTTGGCTCTCTGCATCCTGCTGCACCTTCCTGTGTCGTCTTTAATTTTAAAATCAAACAGACACTGGCTGTGATTTCTTCATAGCTTTCTTGAGGCATATGATATTCAGAAACTGTGTCACAGATTCAAATGTACAAAGTTACCCCTCAGTAGATCATTGCTTGAGATAGGCTTCTACAGAGAATATCCCCTATTGGCCATGACGTATGGTCCTACACTTTGCCAGAATGCCAAACTAGAGGGATATCTCAGATAGCTTCTTCTTTTTCTTCCTACTTGTTTTTCAGGACTCCAAATTTTTCTGCATTCTGACTAATTATTGTGCCCTTTTAGGACTCACATGAACACTTAAAGACAAAAGGCTTACTAAATTAAAACATTGACAATTTTTTCATGTATGTAATGATTCTTTTTACTATCATACCTTGAATCTCTCTTATCACCCTTACTAAACCCTCCCCCATCCATATAGGTCCCATGGGTTTGGAATGATCCATTAAAGCCTGGTAAGTTTATTAGTGGGTATGAAACTGAAGACAATATCTGCCTCTCCCCTAGAGTACACTAGTAGCAAATAGTTCATCAAGGACAGGTAGGGTATCATGCCTTCCTGAAGCATGATCAATTGTTGATAGGCCTATTTTTGTGGTATAAGCCCAGTGCAAGCAGCTGCAGTTGAGGTATTATCATGGTTGCAATGACTGTGTCATTCTTACAAGATAGTATTTGACAGTCCTTTTCGTAATCTTTTGCCTCTTATATTTTCTCTTTACCATTTCTCTGAGCCACAAAGGGAAGAATGGCATAAATATTCTGCTTAGAACTAAATACTCAATGGTCTTATTCTTAGCACCTTGACCAACCATAATTCACTCCATTAGCCACCATTCATTGCCAAGTCTAGCTTCTGTGATAAAGACTGAGGGTAGCATTTGTCTATGTATATAAATGTAAATATTTAGAATGTTGGCTAGTGTTATAGATATCCCAGTGTAGGGCTTGGCAGGTTGAAAGGCCTACAAGCACTCATGAGACACGAGAGTTTCAAAAGAAACTCATCTCCTGGGTAGACATTCTCGCAACCAGTATATCCCTGTATTAGTCTGGCTTATGGATCCACGCGCTCATTTAGTAGGATTTTTATTATAAGCATAGGATGAATCCTGACATAAGCTAAGCCTTCCAGCGTTCCAAAGGTCCTAGAGAATTCTTGATTTTCAGTGGGAATTCAGAAAACTATCTAGAGACAGGGAAACTATTTAGCATTACATAGGAAGGAGCCAAAGCAGAATGTTTGCTAAGGACAATAGCTTTGGGGAATAGATAGATTTCCCACTGAGAAAGGAATCTTCACTACAGCCAGGTACAGCAGACTACTTTGCAGATTAGAAGCAAGTTGGTAAATTCCTCTTCTTTAGAATCTACCTGGGCCTAGGAGATAAGAGGGTTGAGGTAAAAATACATTATTCATGAGAAGGTCTGCTAGTGTGGAACCCCTGATGATAGTTCTCACAAGGCTCAAAGTAGTAGCACAAATTGTGACTAGGGTGTGAAATCGTTACTTATCACTAGCTGATCCTAGACAGAGCTGTTTATTATTTACTGTAAATATTGCCTGGTTCCTGTAAATCCTTTTGATGTATTCATTCCTATTGTATTGTGTCATTGTAACTTGGTGGAGGTACCTCTCCTGATTTCTTGTTACCCCGCTGTATAAGCTGTATAAAAGGTTTGATGCTCGATCTCACAATTACACTCAGATTCATACTCTCTTGTGTGGGTCTGTTTGTCACTCGCCAAACTCCTTGCCCACTTGCTCCAGAAAATCCGCACCACGCAGACAAGGGGCCTAAGAGGGTCTGCGACAAGCTAGTACCTTGTCAATTTAGTAAAACAATAAGTCATCCTTTAGGTCCTAAGTCCTCTTTAGCCACATGTTTTTGACTAGATTTACAGTACCAGGTACAAATTTCTTGATAGTCCAATCATAGACTACTAGGTGATCTCCACCATAGTTGTGCTACTACTGCTCTAGTGAACACATCATGCCTTCCAAGTTAATATTGTTCATAGTTTTCCTCTTCTAGTTGCCTGTTGCTGCCCCTGGGAGGTCTGCTTTTCACTTCAGGGTATCTAGGTACATTGCTCACTGTATAACAGTCACATCAGGACTGGACTAGTGGGAATGAAATTTGGCTGGGCAGGCAGATTAGTCAGGATCCCGGTAGGCATGAGTGAAGGAGAAACAGCCTTCTCTGGAGACAGTTTTCAGTGAAACAGTTCTCCTTACTGGGGATGGGGGAAACAAGGGCTATATAAACCTTAGGGAATGGGTAGGGGTTTGGGGGGTGAGTGAATATCATTGGCTGGGTTGATGGGAATGCCTCATTTGCATGAAGAGGAATTCCAGGTGCTTTCTGGATATGTCTATATAAGAATAGAGAAAGTTTATCCTGAGACTTGGCCACCAGGCCACATGACCATCTCAAGGGTGGCAGAGGTAGGGTCGTAAGGCTCCTGTGGATTGGAACAGGCAGACACAGAGCAAGGAGGAAGCAGTCCTACTCCTGTTGGTCTCAAGACAAGATTTCAGGATGAGTACATGTCTAGAACCCATTCTTGCTCAGAACCAGCTCCCTTAGTTGCATGGCTTTACAGCCCCACATCCTGTATAATACATTCCAACACTATGAAAGTCAGCAAGAAGGAAGCTTCAACTTAATTACAACTTGATTTCTCTGTACCTTGTAATGATGATGTACTCTCCATCACTATTTATCAGCTCTACTCTTTGGATCAAGGTATTAATCTCTGGTGACAGAAAATATTTCCTTATTATGTTAGTGAAAACTTATTTGGGATTAATTTCTGTGTGATTAACAAATAATTATGTCTAATTGAATGATATTTTCCAATATGAGGGCATAGGACAGACTGTGTAGTAATTGCTTAGAAACTTACATACAATGTTATGCATAAGTAGAAACAAACTCAGCCTCATACAAACAATTGGTATGTAACAACAAATGCACAATCACACACATACACACACTATCTATCTATCTATCTATCTATCTATCTATCTATCTATCTATCTATGTCTATCTATATCTATCTATCTATCTATCTATCTATCTATCTATCTATCTATCTATCTATCTGCAAAGATCCAGAGGCAATATTAGATGTAAGATAAATAGAGCAAAGAATTTACCATTTGCAACATATGGTAAGAAATTCTGATTATTTGTCTGATTTAGATTAATGCAAGGGAAAAATGGTATGATTGAGAATCTAGAGATCCAGGGTATAGAACCGGTGACAGTTGTCTTCATGAAAGCCTATAGTATTCAGTGACCAGTGCTTTCTTGTGGTCCCCTTTTCTCAAGTTGTATTTCTGTCCCACCTTGATCAGACATAATTACTATGCTTACTTGTCTTCCTCAGACCTTATAGCAAGGACCATGATATAGTTAGTGTCCTTGCTCAGAACTCCAGGAATACTTTGCATATAGTGCATTATTGGAATTCCAGAAGCCTATTTTTATGTGAGCTGCTGCCATGCCTACATCTACAAGATGGTAGTCTCCCATAGAGCCTTCTAGTCACTAGCAGATATTTTCTACCATCTTTGGGAAAGGCTATTGAAATAAAAGAGTACTATCCCTGGGTGTTTTCTCTTTGTCAAGAAAATTCCTGGGATTTGGGATTTGTCTGGATTCTAATTAGACTTGCTTTTGCCCAGCGTCCAATCCCCAAAACTGAAGGGATAGTTGAATTCAACCTCCTATGGAATCCCCAATAAGAACTTAAAAGACAAATGCTCACTGCCAAAAACCAGGGCTGTGTTTTTTCCCCAGAGACAACATATTAAGAAAGTGCAGTCCTTTTGTATACATGCCTTGGATAGAACTCCAAGTCTAAAAATAACTCTGACAGGATTTGGCTATAGAACATTTGATTCTTTCTGGGCCTGGCTTATTTCAGAAGTCACCTCATTAGCTTTGCTCATTGCTATCTCGACCATCCCAACAATGGAACCAGCTGTACTTGAGTTACTTTTACACTTTTCTAATTAAAATGATTTAATAACAAAATATTGCAAGACAGAAGGTGTGCTATAATAGATGGTTGTTCCCCACCATCCTGACCTAGCCATTCTTTCAGTTTGAACTTTTCAAATGACAAGTTATAGACAGGGTCAAGAAATTATCATCCTTAATCTTATGTTTTCCTCTGGCTCAGCAATGACCACTATTTCAGATATGTTGGGTATATACATTTATTATTACTATTACACATCCTATGTGTCCATTAGCACCAGGGATTTTGTCTTAATGTTTATATTTGTTCTTATTGAACAAATGTTAAATTTAATCATCTCTTTGTAAACCATGATTGATATATATAGTCATAATATTCATTTTAAAATATATGATTATATGTAATTCACAATATTCAATTAAAAATAAAAATCTTTCTTAATTGAAAGAAGGGGGGAAAAAATCAACCTTGCTTTTTACCATTGCATAACAAATAAAACATCAACCATGTTGGTACTGCCTGTTTTTGAAAATAAATGAAAACAGACATGACGTATTTGTTTTCAAATTTTAAAAACTTGAATGTGAAAAAAAATCAATGTATCTTCAAGAAGTACCAAGATGCTTAGAGAGATGGCTCAGTGTCAGGCATGCATACTGTTTTTGCAGAAGACTTGGGTTTGGTTCTTAGCATGCTCATCTGGCTGATTATAACTGCTAGTAACTCAAGCTCCAGGGCTATCTCATGCCTCTGGCTTCTGCAGGTACCAGCACAAACATGAACATACTACTGTCCCACAGTCACATAGTTAAAAATAATACAGATAAATACACAACAAGAAATAGTATAAAAATATAGTTTTTACTTGCTATGAAAGCACATTATTAAAACAGGAAGATAGCCATGAGCATTGTAAAGCAGGTTCCTAAATTAGCAAACATGTGTTTGAGTTTGGGAACTCCAAAGGGCATATTTAGAATACCCATTATCATGTAGCAGTTTTGAGTTTGCTTCCTGGTCTGGATAGGTTGTTAACACAAAAGTATTAACTTGGCTACTAGGGATATTTTATTACCGTCAAACATATAAACATTTTGATAATGTAAAATGCAGATGAAATGATGCTGAATAATTTGAAAGTATCTGTATGGAGAAGAAGAAAGACACAACCATTGGTTTGAATTGATTCTGTTACTTTATTGTTCTTTCTTTCCAATTTCAAAATTTGTGTGTATTTTTTTATGAAGAATAAGGAAGATAGAGAAAACCATGAGAAAAACTGCTCATTACGGCTATTATCACTTTCAGTTGAGGACATTCCCCTTCACAGTTCATCTATAACTTCATTTTATTTTATAATGTTGTTATAAAATACATCATTATAATTAAAAATTTTAGGCAGCAGGCATATACACATTAAAAGCCCTCCTATTCTGGAGGTTTGGGGTACCTTGATGGTAGAGAATTTGCCTAGCATTTGTGAGGGTTCACTTTCCAGCACTGTCTCTTCCAAATTGTCTTTCACTCTTGACACCACTTGTCAAAATTTTTCTTTTCATTGTTTCAACAAAGCATGCACTGTATTCCTCAGATACTTTCTATATGAGCTTTGAAAAACAAAGGCTATCCTGTTATGCTTTTTATCTTCTGCAGTAGCTAGATTCCTCAATGTCTTCCAACGAATTATGCCTACTAGAACCATCTCTGAAGTCCTTGTCCATGCTGCCTGAGCATGACCCAGCATCTTAAGTTGGCCAGTAGACACCAGCTTGCTTGATACAAGCATAGGTTTGATATGAATGTGCAATTGTGACATAGTTAAGCTGGTCTAGACTTGTAGATGAGGGAATCTTCACAGAAGAGAATTAGGTTGCACTGCATCACAGTCACCTGATTGAGTGAGTCATATCTTGAGTAATCCTGTTCCAGGCCAGCTGCCAGTTAAATTATACACTCAACCAACACCCCAAGTATTAGTCCAGAGAGTCTGGAGGCATGATAAAGAATGGCCTTAACTGAAGTGGTTTGTTATTTATATGACAATCAATATCTAAAGCAATAATATCAGCTTACTTTTATCCTTCTTAGTCTTTTTGTTCCTGCTTGGTGTTTATTTTTGTAAATATGTAACCATTAACTAAATTAGTCCTCTTCTTATAGGCATTTTTTGCTATTTGTACAAATAACATTGAAATGGGCAGTATACTTAGCATTAACACCATCAAATATCTTAATTAATAAATACCTTGTATTCCTCTAAGTATTTATTTTTGAGAAAAAGATATATTTTATTTTTATGTATGCAGATATATATCTATGCATCACTTATGTACCACGTGGTTACTGGGAATTGAACCCAGGTCCTTTGGAAAAACAGTCAGTACTCTTAACAGTTGAGCTGTACCATCGCTCCAGTTCCCTCTGACTAATTCTCAAAGGAAGACCTTAAAAAATACCTTTGATCAAAGTTAAGCATTTTGAGAGTGACTGATAGATACTGCTATGTAGAGGGAGGTCCTAAAGTTAAAACCCTGTTTCCCCAATTGGTCCTTGATTTGTCAATAATGAAGGCCAGGAGCCGATTACTGAGTGGAGGGTACATGTAGGACTTCTGGGTCCCAGGAGAAAAAAGGAGATGCAAGGAAGGAGAGAGGCTTTTTCTGTCATGCTTTGGAGGAAGAAGGACATAGTAATCATGTAATGCCTCAGGGGCAGCTAGGGCCTGTGGCCTCAGCTTTGGGCAGGTGCCCAAAGATGTTTGGCAAGGGCTGGTGGAACAAACCACTAAGTTTAGGGCAGGATGAGAAATGGAGATAATACATTGGTACAGGCATGCTTTTCCAGGCAGGAGTTATCTGTGCCTAGCAATTGTACCACAGAAGGCAAGCTATAAAGTAACAGCTGTGTATGTGTCTTTTATCCACAGATTCAAGGGTCTTGGGTTAGGGCTGGGGGATGATCCCAGAGCTAAGCCAGATGGAACAATAGAAACCTGGGAGGGGCTGGTAGCACACCCAAGGTTCTGGGCAAAGATGGTAGAGTGATCCTTTAAAACTGCACACAACACTGCTAAATTTACCCACAATAAGAAGTAAAATATCTTCATTCTTCATGGGGGTGCTCTAGCTCATTTCTTTGTTGCTTTGCTTATACTGTGACCAAAGGTAATTTAGAGAAGGAAAGGGATTATTTGGCTTACAGGTTATATCTAGTCCATTACTGAGAGAAGCCAAAGGAGGAACTTAAAGCAGGAGCTTGAAGCAGAGTTCAAGAAGGAACACCAACGCCTTTAACCCCAGCACTCGGGAGGCAGAGGTAGGCAGATTTCTGAGTGAGTTCCAGAACAGCCAGGGCTGTACAGAGAAACCCTGTCTCGAAAAACAAACAAACAAAGAAAAAGAAAAGAAAAGAAAAGAAAAGAAAAGAAAAGAAAAGAAAAGAAAAGAAAAGAAAAGAAAAGAAGAAGGAACACCATTTACATTCTAAGCCCACCTGTCCAGGGATATACTGCTCACAATGGGCTTGGCCATCCTATATCACTTAGCAATTAGGAAAATTTCTAACAGACATGAGCACAGACTATCCTGCTCTATATAACTGTTCATTTGAAGTTCTTTCTTCCTAGGCAACTCTGGATTTGTATTAGGTTGACACCCGAGGCTAACTATGATAGTATACACACACACACATACACACACACACCTTTTAGAGTCTCTGTTGGAGAAATATATAATGGCTATGCTTCCTCAATGGCATTGTGTTTCCTGGTGCTGAGTTAGGGGAAATAAAGGTGGTGGCCAGGGAATCCTCTGCCATCTATAAATTCTTTGGTATATGGGCTCAGATGACTGATTGTGGAATCCCCAGTATTCTGGAAATATTTAGAACATCAAGAAAGTTTTACAGTGGATTGGGCCCTTTCTTACTTCCTTTAAAGTACTTCCTAATATTACTGAATCACCAAGATGAATTTCTGACCCACTTAGAAAGAAAACCCATGGCTTATATCTCTACAAGCTGAAGAGATAACCCTTTACTATTCCTTCTGAAGAAGAAAATGGTAGAGAGAAAAATGGTCCAGTAGACAGAAAATGAGTTATCAATCCATAACATCCTAAAATAAGTTTTACCGTGTTAGAAAAAAGATGGACATTATTTTCTTATTTGTTATAAAAATCAAGTGAGTCGCCATTTATATAGTGCCTGGCACATAGAGATTCAGTCACATCCTGTTTTGTTTCTTTCTATAATTTGTATACCACCTTAATGACATCTAAGTATAGAATTGAATGGCTACATATACAAGCATTGAAAATCAGAAATTCATCTTGGTGATTCAGTAATTTTAGGAAGTACTTTAAAGGAAGTAAAAAAGGGCCCAATCCACTGAAAAACTTTTTTGATATTCTAAATATTTCCATAAAAACAAAACCAAGTACTGGCAGAATTCTCATTTTTCCTGACTAATCATTAAACTATTATTTGGAAAAAAATAGTTATTCTTTTCACTGGGTCTTACTTGAATAAGCTGTTACTTATGAAGTCTAAAGACCTTTCTGTCTTCTGTAGCTGCTCAGTTAATGACTCTCCCTTTCTAATGAAATGGAAGGTAGTGCATGCCTTAGAATATGTGACTTCTGTTGCAAATTACTATTTATGATTATTTCCATTTTACAAGAAAACTGGAAAATTTTAAATTTGTATAAGTTTAGAGTTTAGGGGTCATTAGAGATGATTTCTAACCCCACTGCTGTTACTGGACTTGGACAAATAGTCTCTGGAGCTTGCTTCATAAAGAGACTAAACTGATTCTTGGTGAACCAACCCCTTCTCTGCTATCTTTTGCTCACAGAGACTCATCCAAACCACATAAAGACCCAGCAAAGAAAAGAGAATTACAGACCAATTTTCCTTGTGAAAATAGATGCAAAATTTTTCAATAAAATACTGGAATACCAAATCTGAAAACACACCAAAAAAAAAAAGGAATATCTACCATGATCATGTAGATTTCATCTCAGAAATGCAAGGATACATTTCATTAGATGCAGAAGAGACCATAAAGGCTATAAAGATAGTTTCCAGGAAGCTTATAGCCAACATCAAATTAAATGGAGAGATGGATGAGGCTGCTGCAATAGGAGGACCAAGTGGAGAGGGAGAAGAGAAAGAGAGAGGGATTTGAAGGGAATATGTGAGGAGACAGCTAAAATTAAGTCACATTTGAAAGATACCATGGAAATACAATCGAAGCTTCCTAAATATATACATACATAATGATCTAAATGACATCACCAAATAATAGGGGAGATGGAACCTCAGCTACTCATCTCTTGTCACCATATGAAGCTTCCAGTTCTTGGTACTGAGTTAAATCTTGGTAGCGAGTTTTTGGCCAAAGGGACACCATGGGAGTCCCCAGGCTGTTGCCAAGACATAAGTTGTTCTCCACAAACTTAAGGCAAGGCCCATCATTGAGGACAGCATCCATACAATTCACTGACCATGGAAACGTCAAGCAGGTGACTACATAGATCTTTTGCCCAAATGTTCTGGTCTCTTTGATACAGGAGGTACTCTGCATGCTACCTAGAGAAACAAACACCAACTCAGCTGTAAACCCTTTGATATATAATGATATAGTGCCTGTAAGATATAATAGGGCAATGGTGGCATAAAGCTTGTGGGTATAACCAACCAATATATAATTTGATTTAAGGCCTACTCCATGAGATGGAACCCTTCTATACCCCACACTGCTTGGATGACCAAGAATCTGAGACTAGATAGCCACCTAATTGACCTGTGATGAAACCAAACACTATTCTAAAAACAAACAAACAAAAATCCTCATCAATAAAATGACTCATAATGACACTTTGTCATACTCATAGATCAGTGCCTTGTTGAGCCATTATCAGAAAATCTTCCTTCTGTAGCATATGGGGAAATGCAGAGACACACAGCCAGACATTATGCAAAGAGAGAGATTTTGGAACACTCAGTCCTAAAAAGTATGTCTCCATCAAATCCTTCCCCTTAGGGGGTCAGGGAACTTGGTGGGAGAGGAGGCAGGAAGTGTAAAAGACAGAGATGATAGATGGCACCAGAGAAGAAGATATTTTCAATCAATATTATGGATGGACATATGAACTCACAGAGGCTGAGGCAACATGCACAGGGCCGCCATAGGTCTATACCAGGTCCTTTGCATATATATTATGGCTTCCAGTTTAGTGTTTTTATGAGATTTTGGGGTATGCAAACTAGTTGGGTCTCTGCTTCTTGTGCTTTGTTTTGGGATATATTTGTTGTTTGTTTGTTTGTTTTGTCCAATTTTGATGGAATAGTTTTCTTTTTTTTATTATGCTTTATTTTGTTATATGTTATTATTATCCCTTAGAAGTCTGTTTTCACTTATATTTTGGTTGTGAGCCTAGCCTTTAATGGCTGAGCCATCTCTCCAGCCCAGAAGTCTGTTTTCTAATGTGAGACATAAAGGGAGTGGATTTGGATGGGAGATGGACTGGGGAGGAACTGGGAGGAGCAGAGGTAGGAGAAATAGTAATTATGATATATCCTGTGAGAAAAATATCTATTTTCAATAAAAGGAAAAATAAATACAGTTAAGCTTCTTTTGTTTGGACAGAGATCTGAAAATAACTGAATTGGGTTAATTGGACTTTTTCTTTGCAGGTCATTTAACAACACCAGGATTGCAGGACACACTGATGACACAGGCCAGGGAGGAAGTAAGAAAACAACAGGGAACAGTAAATACAATCTCATTCATTTGATTTTCCCCCAAATTCTGGAAAACTAAACAAGCCCTACTGGGCTTATCATAAACAAAGGAAAAATGTATGTGAGCATCACAAACAGCACACACACGCTTTCCCATGTCTCTGTCCTCTGGCTGGAATAACACTTTAATCTAGGCGTTGCAGTGTCCCTTATTATCCTTGCATTCTATTTAAGTAGCCAATTTCATACCTCCCACTTTGATGAAAATTCTGTGGAGGAAACTAATCATGAGATAGATATAATAAAAACAAAATGGGAAGAACATAGCTGAGGAGAGGGCACTGTGAGTGAGGCACTCACCACCAAGTCTAACAATTAGATTCAATTCCCAGAGCCCACATGGTAGAAGGAGAGAACCAACATGTTGCTGTGACTGGCTTTTCCACTCCAAACAAAGGAGCAAATAATGTAAACATGACTTGCAGGCAGTTTATTCAGCAAAGCAGTGACAGAACTTTCCATTTATTACCAAAAGAACAATTGCTTTGGGAAAATGACATTGAAAACAGTGTGAGCCCCAAAGATAGTAAGTAGTAGTAGTAATGATTGAGCCATACGTGCAAAGTCAATATCAGTGCTTTGTTCTCCTGATAACATGAAAACTTATTGATGAATATAAGTTTCTCAGATGTTTCTATAAAGAAGCTCAGGACACTACAGAGTCAAGATAGTTAAGGTTTTAGGACTCAGTGTGTTCTCACAGACCTCTTATATTTTTTCTGTGAGAACCTGGCTTTATCCACTTTGTAGCTTTAACAGCATGAATAAGTTTTCCACAATTTACAGACTATTATGAGTCTTATAACTGTCTCGCAATGTGTCTAACAAATATATCCATGTAGTGAATAAACTCTATAAATGTTAATCATTTAGAAAGAAGTTTTTAATTAGGGTGGCTATAAAATAAAGTTGATCTTGAGAGTTCTTGTGCAGGTAAAATGTGTGTTTTAAAAATATTTGTTTTGTTTCATTTGGAAAACATTATTGCTTATTATTAACTGTTAGTAATTGGATAAAAATGTGAATATATATTCTATAAGGAATCAACAAAATTTTTGGAGTAGGTTTTTCTAAATTATATAATCCTTCATACAAACTTGGGGTTGGTACTTTGTCCTAGAAACAATGACTGCCACATTGGACCATTAATAAAATGAAAAGTACATAGTTCAAAACAAGTATCCTTGAGATAAACTATTAGCTTGATGTGGTTTAAAGAGAGAAGACATAATCTCCTCCCCTTATCTTCAGAGAAGGGGGAGCCCCTCCTTCCCACAGGTACCAATCTGCCTTGACATATCAAGTCATATCAGGACGAAGCCCATACTTTCCCACCGAAGCCAGACAAGGCAGTCCAAATGCAAACAACAGAATTGGAGACAGCTCTCATTCCAATTGTTGGGGGACCCACATAAAGACCAAGCTTCACATCTGCTACAAATATGTAGGAGACCTAATTTCAGCCCCTGCAAGCTTTTGGTTGGTTGTTCGGTCTCTGTGTGTTCCTATGGGTCCAGGTTAGTTGACTTTGTAGGTCTTCTTGTAGTGTCCTTGACTTCTCTGGAACAAAACACCTGTCCAATGAAGAGAAACCAGAGATTAGTACCTAGACCTAAAACCACCCCAATACCAGATGCCTAGATGCCAACATAAATCACAACCAATAATAGTGGGAGCAATATATCTCCAACAGAGACCAGCAATCCTATCATAGCAGGCCTTGAATATTCTAGTACAGCACACACACACACACACACACACACACACATACACACACACGACTCTAAAGCACTCTATATGAAGATGGTAGAGGTTCTTTAAAAGAAAGTGAATAAACTCCTTGAAGCAATCCAGGAAAACACAGAATAGAGGGAAATGAATAAATCCCATAAAGAAATCCAGGAAAGCACAAACAATAGTAGAAGGAAATGAGTAAAACTGTTCAATGCTTATCTGGAAATAGAATCAGCAAAACAAAACCCAAACTGAGGAAATTTTTGGAAATGAAAAATCTATAAATTTGAATTTTAATCACAGAGACAAGCTTCATGAGCAGAATATAAGAGATGGAAGAAAATTTCAGGCATTGAAGATATATACTAGAAGAAATAAATACACAAGTCAAAGAAAATGTTAAACTAAAAAACTTCTGACACAAAATAATCAAGAAATCTGAGACACTAAAAAAACAAAATCTCTGAATAATATTAATAAGGTAATAATAAGGAAGGTGAAGAAACTAAGCTCAAAGGCTCAGAAAATATTTTCAACAATATCATTGAAGTAAAATTTTCCCAACCTAAGTAAGGAAAAGTTTCTTTATGGTAGGATTGAGCATCCTTTGGTATATGCTCGAGAGGTATAGCCGAGTCTTGAAGTAGATTTAAGTTTTTAATTCTTGGGAATTTTATACATGATTATGGGGTTGAGATAATTTATTTTTCCTTCCTCCAGTTTCACCTGTGTAGTATAAATAAGTGTCATCTTTTCATTCAGCTTACTTTCTATACCTGATATTTTAAATAAAATTCAGAGTTAGCCTATGTAGTTTTTCATAAACAACTCCTTGAGAAAGTCTTCCCAGGAAAGCATAAAGCCCATTCAGGGCAGCCAACTTCATGGGAGTAAAGGCTTTCTGAACTTTCATCCTGAGTCTGTCTCTGAGTTTGTCAGCTAAAACCCTCAAGACTTGAGAGGTGCCTTTCTGAAATTTCTTGATTTAATTTTTTATTGGGTATTTTATTTATTTACATTTCAAGTGTTATCCCCCCTTCCCTGTTTCTCCTCCAGAAATCCTCTATCCCATTCCCATTCCCCTGTTTCATTGAGGGTGCTCCCCTACCCACCCACCCACTCCTGGCTCCCCATCCTAGCATTCTCCTACACTATTCCTTTTAAGTGTAGGAACTGCTGCTTCATTTCTCTTCAAGGGACCACCCACACCAAGAAGGACTTCTGATCTCTTTCAGTCCTTCTCAAGGAGTTGCATCTCATCTCCTTAATCTTCTGTCAGCTCCCAGTTAGAAGCTGTGATGAAATTTGAGAGGTAGTCACATGTGTTTTTTTTAAAACTCATGATCTCTGGCATCTTTTCTCCTTTTATGTCTCATTTACTATATAAAGCATGGTGGCTGGCATTGTGGCTTTTTTTTTTTTTTTTTAAACTAAGGTATGAGAAAACTGAGTAATTGTGCCTGAGTATGCAGTAGCCTGGTTGCCAGGCCTGGTTTTGACTACCTTGTTACAGACTCACTCTCATACACAAGTGCTGTAATGTGCTCTTATCAAAGGTCCTGTAGAAAACATCTCCATGAAATATGTTATCTATGTTTCCTGTTGGATTTGTGAGAATTTGTTTCCATTATATTATTCATTTTTAATATTGAGTAATGAAAAATAATTTATTTTCATCCTGTTTTGGAATAACTTTGCTTTCATAGAGTAGCTTATTTTCGACTCTGCAGTAGGCCTTAGGGGATCTGCCAAAATCTATCACAACCATCAGGACAAAATCACATACATATTGCCCGATGATCACTTGCAATTAAAGCTCTCTTCTACCTACTCTTATGTTCTGCTGAAATCAATGTGACCCAACACCATTCCATTTTCAGGAACAGCCATGATGACAAATCTGAGTCTGGGGTGAGAAAATAAAGGTTTGTGTTATCCAACTTAAAAAAAAAAATCTTGGCAAAGCCAATCCCAACTTTAGCTCCATCCACAGTGAAGCCTGTATTTCCTTGTTCTCACTACCTCTCTCCTTTCTGACCATCTGGCTGGCCATGCCACCACAGGTGGCAAGCCCAAGAAATCTAATCAGGAAACACCCCCAACATGCACTCTGCCTATACACTTATTTCCTAGAGCATGTGATTTATGACATGCTTCTACAAAAAGAAAAACTGAATGATCACACCCCACTTTACTCTACCTGAAGCTAAGATCTCCATAGGATGAATTTCATGATTTTCTTTTTTTAATCCACAGATTTGGTATGTATTTACTATTTGTATGTCTATCTGTTTGGTGATCTTTCTTCACATTGTAATATAATCTTATTGACATACTCTTATTTTAATGTGTTTCAGCCTATTTTCAGAAAAAGTCAGGATTCTAGTGAACAAAGAGAACAAATACATAGGAATACAGGCTTAGATATACCACCAAACATGGAGACTTGATTACTTAGGGTATGCTAAAATTCTTTGTACTAAGAGGAGATAAATGTGCCCCAATACTAAGCATTTAAATCATTATTCTGCTGCACACGTGTGCACGTGAAAGAGTGAGAGAGAGCAGTTCCTTCTACTTAAGAAGAAATCCATACAGAAAAATGTTATGAGAGTACCTGCCTTTTCTTTTGATTCAGTCCCTGACTAAGAACAAGCAGGGAGAATATCAAAGAGGGCTGGCTAATGGGAAATTCAGAAGGCAGATGGTCCATGCATTAGTCAGTCTTCCACACTATTCCTCTGAGACAGTGGTCTGTAAATTACGTTCATGATGGCTTGCTTCTCAGCACTGCAAGCCGTTTGTCTCCCGAGAAATGAAGCAGCATGCAGTGGTAAATTGCTCTGTGAAGTAGCTATGACTCTTCTTTTCAGTTCCTTATTTTTCAAACTTTTGTAACCAAAGTTACCAAGCACAGAAATAGCATGAAAGTTAGATAAGAGGACATTTCAGTTGTTCAGTTCATTTACATGAATATCATAGGTTATCATTTTTGGCAAGCAAAAAAGACTTTCGACATTACATTTTGGTTGGACTTAGGGAATTATGTGTCGTGCTAACATTTTTGATGAATTGTTCCTTGATTCCATATCAAAGACATTTACAATTTCAGAACTTATCTCATTTAGAATTTCATTTTAAAAAAATGAAATCAGGAGCATGAACTTTTTTGATAACACTGGCATAAATGCTAGGGTATCTTTTCCTGAAGTTAAAGTGTTTTTTGAGAACACTAAAGTCCTTGATAAGAAAACTCTCACATAGCTTCAGACATATTTGACATGCTGCCTTTTTAAATCAGTGCAAAACTACTTCTCTGCAGGGCGGTAGTGGTGCAGGCTTTTAATCACAGCACTTGGGAGGCAGAAGCAGGCATATTTTTGAGTAGATCAGCCTGGTCTGCAGAGTTCCAGGACAGCAAGGGCTATACAGAGAAACCCTGTCTCAACCTCCTCCCCACAAAAAAAAAAAAAAAAAAAAAAAAAAAAAAAAAAAAAAAAAAAAAAAAAAAAAAAAAAAAAAAAAAAAAAAAAAAAAAAAAAAAAAAAAAAAAAAAAAAACCACCAAAACCAAAACCAAAATCAAAAATCCTACTTCTCACACTCAAGATCCATATATGAAATGTAATGTAGGTTTTAGAACCTTTAAATTTTTTAATTAATTAATTAATTTATACAGTCCAGTTGTTATCAACCCCTGGTCTGCCCTCCAACAATTCCTCATCCCACTCATCCTCCCTTGTCTCCAAGAGGATGTCTCCACCTACCTACTCTCTACTCACCCCATCCCACCACACCTCCCTACTTCCTGGGGCCTCAAGTCTCTGGAGGCTTAGGTGTATCTTCTCTCACTGAGGCTACACCAGGCAGTCCTCTGCTGTGTATGTGTCAGGGATCTTTTTACCAGCTCAGGTGTGCTGCCTGGTTGGTGGCTCAATATTGAGACAGATGATTGTTAGTTCCCGTTTTGTCTCTTTTTGTAGTTGACATTATGTGTGTGTGTGAGTCTCTTCTTTTGGTTTTGTTGTGAGATAATTAATATCTTGTTTTATCTTTGGTGTAGGTACCCTGCTTATATTGGACTTGCACTTCTAGTATCTTCTATAGGGCTGGATTGGTAGATGTAAGTTGGTTTTTTTTTTTCTTATCTTTTATTTATGTATTTATTTATTTTTTACACTCCAGATTTTATCCCCCTCCCTTCCATTGTTTTATATCCCATATCTCCTCCATACCCGCTGTCTCCATGAGGATGTGCCCACTCTCAGCCCCTATCTAACCAGACCTCTAAACTCCCTGGGGCCTCCAGTCTCCTGAGGCTTAGGTGCATCTTCTCTGACTGAACCTAGACATGGCAGTCCTCTGCTGCATATGTGTTGGGGGCCTCATATCAGCTGTTGTATGCTGCCTGGTTGGTGGTCCAGTGTCTGAGAGATCTCAGGGGTCCAGGTTAATTGAGACTGCTGGTCCTCCTACAGGGTTTCCCTCCTCCCTCAGCTTCTCCCAGCCTTTCCCTAACTCAACCACAGGAGTCAGCAGCTTCTGTCCATTGGTTGGGTGCAAATATCTGCATCTGACTCTTTCAGCTGCTTGTTGGGACTTTCATAGAGCAGTTATGCTTGGTATGTTTTTGTGAGTGCTCCATAGCATCAGTAGTAGTGTCAGGCCTTGGGACCTCCCCTTGAGCTGGATCCCACTTTGTGCCTGTCCCTGGAGCTTCTTCTCCTCAGACTCCTCTCCATTTCCGTCCCTGCAGTTCTTTCAGACAGGAACAAATGTAGGTTAGAGTTTTGACTGTAGGATGGTGTCTTAGTCAGGGTTACTTTTGTTTGTTTGTTTGTTTGTTTGTTTGTTTGTTTTTTGAGACAGGGTTTCTCTGTATAGTCCTGGCTGACCTGGAACTCACTTTGTAGACCAGGCTGGCCTCGAACTCAGAAATCTGCCTGCCTCTGCCTCCCAAGTGCTGGGATTAAAGGCATGCGCCGCCGCCGCCGCCGCCACCACCACCGCCACCACCACCACCTGGCTAGTCAGGGTTTCTATTCCTGCACAAACATCATGACCAAGAAGCAAGTTGGGGAGGAAAGGGTTTATTCAGCTTACAGTTCCATACTGCTGTTCATCACCAAGGAAGTCAGGACTGGAATTCAAGCAGGTCAGAAATCAGGAGCTGATGCAGAGGCCATGGAGAGTTGTTCTTTACTGGCTTGCTCAGCCTGCTCTCTTATAGAACCTAAGACTGCCAGCCCAGAGATGGTTCCACCCACAAGGTGCCCTTGATCACTAATTGAGAAAATGCCTCACAGCTAGATCTCATGGAGGCATTTCCCCAATTTAAGGTCCCTTCTCTGTGATAACCCAGCTGTGTCAAGTTGACACAAAAACTAGCCAGTACAGATGGCAACCCCCTTCCTCACTTGAAGCCCTGTCTTCCTGCTGGAGGTGGGATCTATAAGTTCCCTCTCCCTACTATCAGGCATTTCATCTAAGGTTCCTCCCTTTGAGTCCTCTCACCTCCCAAGTCTCTGGTGCATTCTGAAGGGTCCCTTTTTCTGCTGGCCCTCAGGGCTTCAGTCCTTTTCCCTCACCCAATACCAGATCAGGTTCCCATCACCCTTTCAACTTTCCCTCCCAGGTCCCTCCCTCCCCACTTATGATTGCTTTCTTCTCCTTCCTAAGTGGGACTAAGAGTTCTCACGTGGGCTCTTCAGCTTATTGACCTTTTTGAGTTCTGTAGACTGCATCTTGGGTATTCTATACTTTTCTTTCTCTCTTTCTTTATTCCCTTCTCTCCCCTTTCTCTCTCTCTCTCTCTCTCTCTCTCTCTCTCTCTCCCTCCCTCCCTCCTTCCCTCTCCCTTCTCTCTTTCTTTCTTCCTTTCTTCCTTCCTTCCTTTCTTTCTTTCTTTCTTTCTTTCTTTCTTTCTTTCTTTCTTTCTTTCTTTCTTTCTTTCTTTCTACTTTCTTTCTTTTCTTCATAATATCCACTTATTAGTGAATACATACCATGCATGTCCTGTTGGGTCTGAGTTACCTCACTCAGGATGATATGTTCTAGTTCCATCTATTTGCCTGCAAAACTCAGTTTATCCTCATTCTTAATAGCTGAGTAGTATTCCATTGCATAAATGAATCACATTTTCTGTATCCATTCTTATGTTGTGGGACATCTGGGTTGTTTCCAGGTTCTGTCTGTCACAAATAAGGCTGCTATAAACATAGTTGAAAATGTGCCCCTGTGGCATGGTGGGGCATCTTTGGGGCATCTTTCCAAGAATGGTATGCTTGGTCTTCAGGTGGATCTAGTTCCAATTTTCTGAGGAACCTACAGACTGATTTTCAGAGTAGTTGTACCAGTTTGCAATTCCACTAGCAATGAAGGAGTATTCCTCTTTCTCCATATCCTTGCCAACATTTGTTGTCACCTAAGGTTTTAATCTTAGCCATTCTGATTGGTGTAAGATGGAATCTCAGGATCATTTTGATTTGCATTTCTTTGATAACTAAGGACTTTGAACATTTCTTTAGGTGCTTCTCAGCCATTTGAAATTCTACAGTTTTGAATTCTTGGTTTGGTTCTATACCCCATTTTTGATTTTTTTTTTTTTGTGTGTGTGTGTGTGTGTGTGTGTGGTTAGCTTCTTGAGTTCTTTATATATTTTGGATATTAACCCTCTATCAGATGTGGAGTTAGTGAAGATTTTTTTCACAATGTGTAAGTTGCCATTTTCTCTTATTGACTATGTCCTTCGCCTTACAGAAGCTTTCCAGGTTCATGAGGTCCGATTTATCAATTCTTGATCTTAGAACATGAACTATTGGAGTTCTGTTTAAGAAATTTCCCCCTGAGCCAATAAGTTCAAGGCTTTTTCCTACCTCCTATTCTTTTAGAGTCAGTGTATCTGGTTTTATGTACTCCCCTCCCCCAGAGGCTTCAGGCTGAGAACAGACCTGTTGCAGCTGAACCACCTACAGCGTGGCTTTCCAGCTAAGGCTGGCTTCCTTTGTTGTGCTGACTGCTTCTCTTGGACCCTGCTACCTGTCCCCATGCCTTGCCCAGATCCTGCTTCCTGTTGAGGCATTCCACAGTGCCCAGGTGTCTGTGGACTGAATCCAGGTGCTTGCACAGACTGGCTAGGGGCCTACCCTCATATAACCAAGAAAGATTCTTGAGTAAAGTTAGAGATGCCTTGAACAGGGAATCAACCGTCTTGGCGTCCTTTTTTCTCTCCCTGGCTGGTCTCTTTCATGCCCAGTTCGCCTTCCAGGCATAGGTAGGCCACAAGCGGCATACCCCAACAGTTTTATGTTGAGGTCCTTGTTCCACTCGAACTTGAACTTTGTGCAAGATGACAAATATGGGTCTATTTTCATTTGTCTTCATATAGACAGCCAGTTAGACCAGCACCATTTATTGAAGATGCTTTCTTTTTTCCATTGTATATCTTTGGCATCTTTGTGAAAGATCAAGTGTCCGTAAGTATGTGGTTTTATTTCTGAGTCTTCAATTCTATTCCATTGATCAACGTGTCTGTCTCTGTACCAATACCATGCAGTCTTTATCACTATTGCTCTGTAGTAAAGCTTGAGGTCAGGAATTGTAATTCCCCAGCCATTCTTTTATTGTTAAAAATTGTTTATGTTATTCCGGGCTTTTGCCTTTCCAGATGAATTTGAAAATTGTTCTTTTCATGTCTTTGAAGAATTGTGTTGGAATTTTAATATGAATTGCATTGAATCTGTAGATTGCTTTTGGTAGAATGGCCATTTTTACTATATAATTCTGCCAATTCATGAGCATGGGAGATCTCTCCATTATCTTCTTTGATTTCTTTCTTGAGAGGCTTGAAGTTATTATCATACAGGTCTTTCACTTGTTTGGTTAGAGTTACCCCAAGATATTTTATATTATTTGTGGCTATTGTAAAGGGAGTTGTTTCCCTATTTTTTTTTCTCTCACTGTTTATCATTTGTATAAAGGAAGATTACTGATTTATTTGAGTTAATTTTATATCCGGCCACTTTGCTGAAGTTGTTTCTCAGCTAGAAAAGTTTTCTGGAAGAATTTTGGGGGTCACTTAATACTATCATATAATCTGCAAATAGTGATACCTTTATTTCTTTTTTGCCAATTTGTATCTCTTGATCTCTTTTTGTTTTCTTAATGTTCTAGCTAGCACTTTGAGTACTATATTGAACAGATAATGGGGGGAGTGGGCATTCTTGTCTTGTCCCGGATTTTATTGGGATTGCTTTAAGTATGTCTCCATTTAATTTGATATTGGCTGATGGTTTGCAGTAAATTGCTTTTATTATGTTTAGGTATGGGCCTAGAATTCCTGATATCTCCAGTATTTTTAACATGAAAGGGTGTTGTATTTTGTCAAATGATTTTTCTGCATCTAAGGAGATAATCATGTGATTTTTTTTCTTTAAGTTTGTTTATATAGTGGATTATGTTAATGATTTTCTTATATTAAACCAACTTTGCATCCCTGGGATGAAACCTACTTGATCATGGTGAATGACAGTTTTAATGTGTTCTTGGATTCAGTTTGCAAGAATTTTATTGAGTATTTTTACATTGATATTCATAATTGAGATTGGTCTGAAGTTCTCTCTTTATGGGGTCCTTGTGTAGGTTAGGTATCAGAGTAAGTGTTGTTTCATAGAATGAGTTAGGTAGTTGTCTTAGGTAGTTAGAGTTTTACTGCTGTGAACAGACACCATGACCAAGGCAAGTCTTATAAAAAACAACATTTAATTGGGGCTGGCTTACAGGTTCAGAGGTTCAGTCTATTATCATAAAGGTGGGGACATGGCAGTAACCAGGCAGGCGTGGCGCAGGCAGAGCTGAGAGTTCTACATCTTCATCCAAAGGCTGCTAGTGGGACACTGACTTCCAGGCACCTAGGGCAAGAGTATTAAGCCCACACCCACAGTGACACACCTACTCCAACTAGGTCATACCTATTGCAACAAGGCCACACCTCCAAATGGTGCCACTCCTTGGTGCAAGAATATACAAACCATCACAGTAGTGTTCCTTCTGTTTCTATTTTATGAAATAGTTTGAAGAAAATTGGTATTAGGTCTTCTTTGAAGGTCTGGTAGAATTCTACACTAAATCCATCTGGCCCTGGGCTTTATTTGGTTAGGAGGTTTTTAATGACTTCTATTTCCTTTTGAGATATGGGCCTGTTTAGATAGCTTACCTGCTCTTGATTTAACTTTGGTATGTGGTATCTTTCTAGAAAACCATCCATTTCATCTAGATTTTCTAGTTTTGGTGAATACAGGCTTTTATAGCAGGATCTGGTGATTTTTTAAATTTCCTTCGTTCTGTTACCCTTTTCATTTCTGATTTTGTTAATTTGGATATTGCCTCTAGGCCCTCTCATTAATTTGGCTAGGGGTTATTCTGTCTTGTTTATTCTCTGAAAGAACCAGCTTTTGGTTTTGTTGATTTTTTTTTTTATTGTTCTGTTTTTATTTGGTTGATTTTGGCCCTGAGTTTCACTATTTCCTGCAGTCTACTTCTCTTGGGTAAGTTTGTTTCCTTTTGTTCTAGAGTTCTCAGGTGTGCAGTTGTTAGTGTGAGATCTCTCCAGTTTCTTTACCAGGGTACTTAGTGCTATGAATTTTCCTCTTAGCACTGCTTTCATTGTGTCCCATAGGTTTGGACGTGATTTGTTAACATTTACATTAAACTCCAGGAAGTCTTTAATTTCTTTCTTTCTTTCTTTCTTTCTTTCTTTCTTTCTTTCTTTCTTTCTTCCTTTCTTCCTTTCTTCCTTTCTTCCTTTCTTCCTTTTTCCCTCTCTTTCTCTCTTTCTCTCTTTCTCTCTTTCTCTCTTTCTTTCTTTCTTCCCTGACCAAGTTATCATTGACTAGAGAGTTGCTCAGTTTTCACGTGTATGTGGTCTTTCTGTTGTTTTTGCTGTTATTGAAGACCAGCCTTAGGCCATGGTGATCTGATAGAATGCATGGGATTATTTCAATCTTCTTATATCGGTTGAGGGTTGTTTTGTGACCAATTAATTAAATGTTTGATTTTGGAGAAGGTAACATGAGGTCCTGAGAAGAAGGTATATTCTTTTGTTTTAGGGTGAAATGTCCTGTAGATATTTGTTAAATCCATTTGGCTCATAACCTCTTTTAGTTTCACTGTGTCTCTGTTTGGTTTCTGCTTCAATGACCTGTCCATTGGTGTGACTGGAGTGTTGAAATCTCCCACTATTATTGTGTGGGATTTACTAAAGTCAAGTTTCTTTTATGAATGTAGGTGCCCTTGCATTTGGGGCATAGATATTTAGAAATGAGACTTTCTCCTAGTGGATTTTCCCTTTGATAAATATAAAGTGTCTTTCCTCATCATGCTTGATAACTTTTGGTTGAAAGTCTATTTGATTGGATATAAGAATGGCAACTTCAGCTTGTTTCCTGGGACCTTTTGCTTGGAAAACCTTTTTTCATCTTTTTACTCTGAGACAGTTCTTGTCTTTGTTATTGAGGTATATTTCTTGTATGTAGTGAAACACTGGATCTTGTTTGTGCATCCAGTCTATTAGTTTATGTCTTTTTATAGGTGAGTTGAGTCCATTAATATTGACAGATATTAAAGATAGATGACTGTTTGTTCCTGATATGTTTGTTTTTATAGGTGGCTTTATGTGCTTGTGGTTCTCTGCTTTTGGCTTTGTTGTGAGATGTTTAATATATTGTCCTTTCTTTGGTACGGGTACCTTCCTTGTGTTGGAGGTTTCCTTCCAGGATCCTTTGTTGAATTGGTAGATAGATACTGTTTTTGAATTTTTTTTTCTTGGAATATTTTGGTTTTTCCATCTATGTTGATTGAGAGTTTTGCTGGGTATATAATCTGGGCTGGGATTTGTCTTCTCTTAGAGTCTGCATGACCTCTGATCAGGCTCTTCTGACTTTCATATTCTCTGTTGAGAAGTCTGGTGTGATTCAGATAGATCTACCTTTGTATGTTACTTGGCTTTTTTCCCTTGCACCTTTTAAAATTCTTTCTTTGTTCTGTGCATTTAGCATTTTGATTATTATGTAACAATAGGATTTTCTTTTCTGGTCTCATTTATTTGGTCTTCTATAGGCTTCTTGTACCTCTTATCTCTTTCTTTAGGTTGGGGAAGTTTTATTCTATGATTTTTGTTGAAGACATTTTCATGTTCTTTGAGCTGTGAATCTATATTCTCCTCTATTCTGATTATTCTTAGATTTGGTCTTTTCATTGTATCCTGAATTTCCTGGATGCTTTGGGTTAGGAGTTTTTTATGTTTTGAATTTTCTTTGACAGTTGTGGTGGTGCACGCCTTTAATCCCAGCACTCGGGAGGCAGAGGCAGGCGGATTTCTGAGTTCGAGGCCAGACTGGTCTACAAAGTGAGTTCCAGGACAGCCAGGACTATACAGAGAAACCCTGTCTTGAAAAAACAAAAAAACAAAAAAAACAAAAAAATCTTCTAAGGTGTCTTCTACACCTGATGTTCTCTCTTCTATCTCTTATATTATATTCTGGTGGTGATACTTAGACCTGCAATTCCTGACCTCTTTCCTTGGTTTTCCATTTCCAGGTTTGCCTCCATTTGTGTTTTCTCTATTGTTTCTACTTCCTCTTTTAGGTCTTGGACTACTTTATTCAATTCCTTCAACTTTTTGATTATGTTTTCCTGTATTTCTTTAAGGGATTTATTTGTTTCCTCTTTAAGGGCTTCTATCTGTTTACATGTATCTTCCTGCATTTCTTTCAGTGAATTATTTATATTCTCTTTAAAGGACTCTATTATCTTCATGAGATAGGATTTTTATGTCAGCTTTCTGATTTTCAGGTGTGTTGGTGTATTCAGGACTTGCTGTGGTGGGAGAACTGGGTTCTGATGATGCCCACATAGATTGGCTTCTGTTGCTTATGGGCTTTCACTTGCCTCTCACTGTAGGGGGCCATTAGCGACACCCCAAAAGTATATCGCATTCCCCTGGAAAGCGGGCAGGGGACCTAATAGAAAGCTAGATGAGAGAGAAAAACAAACATTGAGACAATCACTGATTAAAGCATTTCTGTACTTTACTGAATATTATTTCTTAGTTAAAGGAGGGTAGGAAAGGGTAAATTCCACCACCCTGTTCCCAGGGCCCTTGGCTCCATATTTTGCGAGCACGTGGACCCGTGTGGAGCCACTGTGCAGGAAGCTCTAGTTCCTGGGAAGTCGTTGGCATGCTATGCATTCTCTGGGTAGGCGGGCAGGTCGGTGCCCTGTGCAGGAGGCGGGCTGAGGCAAGCCAAGTTCTGTGGCACGCCCTCAGGGGTGGGTCTCAACTCCCAGCCTAGATCAGGCATGGGAGACTACATCTCACCATCTGGTTATCCCTGGTGTTTGCTGGTCTGGGTGATTCTGTCTGTAGTCTGCCTCTTTTGTCCTTGGGTTGTTTCAGATTTGCTGGAAGGCCTGTGGCCATGGCTGTAGCAGACCACCTGTGGGGCCTTCCAACTGGGGGTTTCTTCAGAGGGGAATAGAAGCTGCTCATCTGTTGCCTTGGCTGCAATAGATCTCCTGGGAGGCCTTCAAACTCTTAGCTCTTCAGAGGAGCAGTCAAGCTGTTGTCCTGTGTGAAGATGTTCTGTAGGGGCCTTATGGACTGTGGTTTCTGTTTTTGTGCAGCAGAACTACTGGGAGTTTTTAAGTCGGTTGGGTCAGTTGCCCTGCATGCCACAGAGCCATTGGGAGTTCTTCAGACTATGGTGTCTTGCCCAGTTGCCCTGAATAGGAGCTCCTGTGATGCCTTCAAGCTGTGATGTCTTCAGGGGAACAGACAAGCTGGTGATCTGTTGTTCAGTTGCCCTGTGTACAGCATATCTCCTGGAATACCTCAGGCTGTGGTGTCAGTTGTCCAGTTGCTCTCAGTGCAGAGGATCCTCTCAGATGGCTCAGAATATGGTGTCAACTGCTCTGAGTGCAGCAGATCCTCTAGGATGGCTTAGGATATGGTGTCTTCATGGGAGCAGACCAGCTAGCATCTGCTCCAGCCGAAAGGACCAGGTAGAAGGGAGTGGTATTTGGGGTGTGGCTAGATATATATTGTTTAAATTTGGTTTTGTCATGGAATATTTAGGTTTCTCCATCTATGTTGATTGAGAGTTTTTCAGGGTATAGTAGCCTGGGCTGGCATTTGTGTACTCTTAGCATCTGCATGACCTCTGTCCATACTCTTCTGGTTTTTAGGGTCTCTGTTGAGAAGTCTGGTTTAATTCTGATAGGTTTGCTTTCATATGTTACTTGGCCTTTTTTTTTTTCTTACAGCTTTTAATATTCTTTCTTTGTTCTGCGCATTTAGTGCTTTGATTATTATGTAATGAGAGGATATTCTTTTCTTATCCAATCTATTTGGTATTCTCGGCTTCTTGCTCATTTATGGCCATCTCTTTCTGTAGGTTGGGAAAGTTTGCTTCTGTGATTTTGTTGAAGGTGTTTTTGGGTCCTTTGAGATTAGAATCTTTGCTCTCTTCTATCTTATTATTCTTAGACTTGGTTTTTTCATTTTGTCCTGGATTACCTGGATGTTTTGGGTTAGAAGTTTTTTACACTTTGTGTTTTCTTTGACCACTGTGTCAATATCTTCTAAGGTATCTTCTACACATGAGATTCTCTCTTCTATATCTTGTATTCTGTTACTGATGCTTGCAAATGTAGCTCCTGACACCTTTCCTAGGTTTTTCATTTCCAGTGTTGCCTCCATTTGTGTTTTCTTTATTGTTTCTACTTCTGTTTTTAGGTCTTGGACCACTTTGTTCAATTCCTTCACTTGTTTGATTGTGTTTTCCTGTATTTCTTTAAGGGATTTATTTGTTTCCTCTTTAAGAACTTCTATCTGTTTACCTGTGTTTTCCTGTATTTCTTTCAGTGAGTTATTTATATCTTCCTTAAAGAACTCTATTAGCTTCATGAGATCAGATTGTAGGTCAGCATTCTGGTTTTCAAGTGTGTTGGTATATCCAGGGCTTGCTGTGGTAGGAGAACTGGGATCTAATGATGCCAAAGTATATTAGCTTCTTTTGCTTATGTGCTTGCCTCTCTCCATCTGGTTATCTCTGGTGTTAGTGTGAGACCCGAAAAGCCTTACATCCGGGATGTCCCACTCACAGAGACACAGAGTCAGAGATCGATGCAAAAAGCATGCTGGGGTCATTCTGACATCGGGATAGAAGCAACCCAGAGTAGCTTAAGCACACACCTTTTCTACATTTGGGGGGGGGGCAGTTTATCATTGGTTAACCTTTAGCAGACTTAAGGACCGGAGACATTGTGTAGGCTTTTCTATACAATTAGAGGACTATCTCTCAGCACACCTTGCAGTGAGGCAAATTCTGAGAAAAGAACACATTTACTTAACTTTTTACAACCGTGGTCATTTTGAGCTACCACAAATCTTACATTAGCTAACCTGGGTGTCTCTGTCTGGAGCCTGCCACCTGTTCCCCTGGGTTGCTGCAGGTCTCCTTGGAGGCCTGTGGCCTGGTTGTAGCAGACCTCTTAGGAGGCTTTCAGATTGTGAGGTCTTCAGAGGAGCAAACAAATTGATGATCTGCCCCTCTCCCTGCCCTCCAGGAAGGCACAGGCTGGATAAGGGGTGGAGTTTGAGTAGGGGCTTGGGGAGGGTTGTCACTTGGAGACTTGGGAGAAGGGAAGGCTCAGAGTCTGCTAGGCTTCTTGGGGTTCCCAGCTGCTGGGATTGTTTTGGAGTGTCCCTTACTTGTTGCCCTGCCTGCAGCAGATCTCCTGGGAGGCCTTTAGACTGTGAGGTCTTAAGGGGAGCAGACAACCTGATGATCTGCCCTGGTGGAAGGCTTCAGAGACTATTATAACAAGCAACACTCCTGGGAATTGTCTAAGCATTCTAGTACAGAAAAGAAATGGAGTGATTCTAGAGGCTCAGTAGACTGTTTACTAGCATGTTTGTTACTCTGTATTATTAATTCAATGGCAATTTCTATAGTGTATTAGTTACTTTCTGGCTGTTGTAATAAAATACCATAACCAGTACAGCTTATAAAAAGAAGAATTTATTTGGACTTATGATTCTATTGTGATAAAAGTTCATCATGGTCGTGGGGTGTAGCCACCTGTGGCCACATGAACCAGGTTCCTGAGTGGGAGGCTTGAGCTGTAAGGGAGGGAACAGTGAGAGAAGCAATGAGACCAAGACAGATTTCTGATCAAGGCCCAATGTTTACTAAGGGTCTGTGCTTATAAAGGGCGAAAGCCCATCTCCCACCAATCCACTCTTGATGCCTGTCACCAAGCAATTTGTCTTACAGTAGTAAATTTGCAGTAAGGTGTCAATAGCTGAGTTGCCTGCTGTCTCAGGAATTTCTCAGAAAGGCAGGTTCAGCCTCTCAGCAGGTAGCAGCTCTTGGAAAAGAACAGCTTTGGTGACAGAACAATAGAACCATCAGGGTGGGAAGGCTCCACACCAGGTGGTCTCATTCACAGTGGCAGCAAGGTCTGAATCAGCCTGCTCAAGGCTGGGGGAGGCTACAGTGGGGCAAGTTGTACACACAGCAGCAGGAACAAAAAGCTGAGACCTTTATCCTCAACTGTATGCAAGAAGAGAGAACAACCTTGAATATGGATAAAGTTATAAGCTCTCAGAGCTGTATAAACTTCCTCAAATAGTGCTACTATAGGGGACCAATTATTCATATATTTGAACCTATAGGGGGCATTCTCATTCAAAACTATAAGAAAAGTTTGTTTTATCATTCAATAATTTACATGTCAAAAATAGAGGTAATCCAGTGTTAGAAAAAGGGTGCTAAGCTATGGTAATAATTGCTTTTATACAAGTTTATTCCAGTAGTCACCTTGAGGAATGTGAATTCCCCCTAAAATCTATAGGATTTAGATAGTTGCTTAGTGAAGTAAGACTAGTATTTAGAACATGGACAGCAGACATAAACCCTGATGCACAGTATCAGGCAGTTTCCTGGAAACATGATAGGAAAAATGATCATATAAAGCCCTGGCCTTTATTTATTTTTTTAAGTACTTTTTTTTTTCTTAACATGACAGTAAAATCACTAGTAGTCTTAATAACAGAGGATGGAAAAGAAAAAAAAAAGCTTAGAAAAACTTAGAAGGATGTCAACTAGTTAACATCCTATCTTCAGTGATAGGAAGAAGTTGGAATGTTTCAAGTCCATAACCAAATTACCTTGGGCCATCTTTAGCGTCATCGGAAGTCATTTATTACCTTTTTCTATATATGACCTAACATGTTTTGTGATCAATTAGGTAAATCTTTTGCAATGTATAATCAGATCCCTAGTTTCTATCAACCAAGGGCCTTAGATGTTATTAGATGCATCTATTGCCTATAACTGAGCTTTTGCTGATTTTGCTATAACCTATCTGCCAGATATAACCACTTATATGTTTAAAAAGTATTTATGAACTTTTCTGATTGATTATTATAAAACACATTAAATTGCTACCTTACTGGAACTTGGTATCTGAGGAAACCTGAGTCTATGTTCCTAAGCCATGGCTCATATTTGGCTCTAGAATAAACCTTCTCTTTCATGCCTTTGAAAAGAAAGCTGTTTCTTTTGTCAACATTTCCATGGGTGAGGGTGAGGCGAGGGGAACACAATAGATTTTGATATAATTAGGTTAAACTTCATCAACTAATGGTATAGCCTGCTCTATACATTGTTGGGCCCCATTTTGGCCCTGGTTTGGGCCTTGAGGATAAACCTGAGCCTGGCTTGAGTTTTGAGACCTGTCTCAGTCACTTCTTTATAGGAGTGACCCAAAAAGATGTGTTTGGCTCTGCCTCTGCCCCACCATTGCTGATGTAGAGCTTTGTCATTGGCCCTGTCAGTCACTCCATACTCTCTGTCACTTTCCCTGGCCATGTCATCTTACCCCATCAAAAATCCCCCTCCCTATGTTCCAAACTTATATAAGAGAGAGGCTGATGCCACAAAGTTGAGTTCCTGCTTCGCTTCGACAAGACTCCCAGCTGTGTTTCTATTGGACGGCCAACACTTACCATCTTGTTCAGCCACTGAGAGATCCCGGTGGAACCAGGACCTCTCTCCTCTCGCCCTGACCTGCCAGAAAGGAGCTGGCAATACACTATTCTCACTTCAAACATGGCCTACAAATTCATGAGATCCTAGGTACCCTAATTTCTGATCAGCTGCCTCTAAACTCAGGGATGTTAATTACTTCTCAGGTATGTTAGAAGGACTCAGGAGAGCACCATATTTATGATGGCAGTTTTACCATAGTAATAGGGCATACACTAAAGTCAGCCAAAGGTAAGGGTGCATAGGGCAGGGTGTCCTCCCACTGCAGGAGAGCACAGCAGTGTGCAGCAATAGCTGTTACTAACCATGTGTTGTGTAGTGGGACCTTACATCACATCAGTTTTATATATATATATATATATATATATATATATATGCACCATAATATAATAAGTAAATAAAAGAACACAGAAGTTTGATACATTTTAAATTTAGATTATTTTTGTAATTATATGAATGGTATAACTTACATATATAAGTTACATTACACCATATAATTTATAGTTACATAAATTATTCTGGAACACAGTGCTGCTTGAATATAATGAAACTTTAAGGCAAAGAACTGTTAAGTCTTTATTTCACTTGTAACAAAAGTGCAATTTGGAGAACTTTGTTTTTGAAAGTTTCAAGTATCCAGTACCAATTTTTATTACAAAGCATTTCTTGAATTATCAGGTTAGCTTTGAAATATGGGAGATCTTGGATGACTTTATGTGATAGAGATAGGCTGTCTTTTAAAGACAGCTTCCATTTTTTTCTTTTTCTTTTCATTTTTTTATTAGATATTTTCTTTATTTACATTTCAAATGTTATCCCCTTTCCTAGTTTCCTCTCCAAAAATCCCATATCCCCTCCCCACCTCCATCTGCTCCCAAACCCATCACTCCCATTCCTGGTCCTGGCATTCCCCTATATTGGGGCATAGAGCCTTTGCAGAAACAAAGGGCCTCTCCTCCCATTGAAGACTGACTAGGCCATCCTCTGCTACAAATATAGCTAGGGCCACTAGTTCCACCATGTGTTTTCTTTGATTGGTGGTATAGTTCCAAGGAGCTCTGAGGGTACTAGTTAGTTCATGTTGATGTTCCTTCTATGGGGCTTCAAGTCTTCTTCAGTTCCCTGGGTATTTCTCTGGCTCCTTCATTGGGGACCTTGTGCTCAGTCCAATGGATGACTGTGAGCATCCACTTCTGTATTTGCCAGGCACTGGCAGAGCCTAGCAGGAGACAGCTATATCAGGCTCCTGTCAGCAGGCTTTTGTTGACATCTGCCTAGTGTCTGGGTTTGAGGTTGTTTATGGGGTGGATCCCCAAGTGGGGCAGTCTCTGGTTGGTCATTCCTTCAGGCTCTGACAGCTTCCATTTAAATTCAGAATTTTCAGCATTTGTATAAATCAGTACAAATTTTGATAGTTTATCAAGGTTCGAATTCTGACTTACTTTGCATTAATATCTTCCCTAAGTTCAATTAAAAAGTTCAAAACTTAGTATTTGAAACCTATTATTAAGACAGTGATATTTATTCTATTTTTGTCTTAATTTTGAAAAAAAAGAAACAAAAAGAAAAGACAATCCCAGACAGAACCTTAAAGTAAAAGGTATATAAGAGTCTCTTTCCTTTTCCTCTTTTCTGTTCTCCTTTTCTTTAGTTTATTTCAATGCTATGTTTGGTGAGTAATAAAATTTTGTGTCTGCAGACTGGTTTCCTTCCTGATTGATATTTACATTTATTTTAAAAGCTATTGTTTTTTGTCTTTTGTTTTTTGTTTTTTTTTTACCCAGAGTCATCTTGTTCTAGTAAGTTCCAGCATATTCTGAAAAAAAATTTGATACCTGATTCTTCTAGGAAATACTACTAAAGGTCTTTGTACATGCTTGAATATGAATGCTATGTTCCAGAAGCTTAAAAAGGTTTCATAATACATTTGTGCAATAATCAAGTCTAGAATCTTCTGTTATTTATATCCTATGTATTCAGCTCTGGGAAATTCAGGAAAAGTGAGTATTGGGCCAAGCTCCTCATCAAAGACTGTCTTATTCGATTCATGTCTTGTCATCAAGTGCAGTGTGAGTAGTAGCCAGATCAAGACCTGGGAAAGGGCCAGATAGATAAATGGAAATGTCACTTGAGATCAGGGCCATGACTAATCTTCACTACCCACAGAGGACACTATATTCTGGGAGTTCTCCAGCAAACTTAGCAGTTTTGTTTCTGTCCTGACTTCAGAGCCCAGGGAGAAGACTGAAACATTTCTTTCTTAGAGTCATGATCTTTCTTTCCTGAATTTCCTGAATGTCTTTCCTTAACTGAATATCCTTCTAAAAAGATCTGATGAGTAAATTTTCATTGAGAAGCTAAGAATGACCAATAAAGCCAAGTGTACACTTATCACCCCAACAAAGGATATTGAAGTGATATTTTGGTTCAAAGAAATAAATGATTAATGATAGTATTTTATGAAGGCTTAAGGGATAACTATCATTTTTGAAGATGAGTCAAAGTTATTATATAGTTATCACAAGAAAAAAGGAACATGGTTAGACCTCTAAAAATAAGAATTGGTTATAATAAGAAATTTCTTAAATGTATGAATACATTATAGCTAGACAGAAGATAGGATAATCAGATTATTGGGCCAAGCTCCTGGGCAAAAAAAAATGTCTTACTCAATTCTGTCTTGTCATCAAGTAGATATAGTTTTGGTTGAGAAGCTACAAGGGAAACTTATAGTATAGCCTGAACTATACAGTAAGACTTCTCCAAGACAGAGAGGAAAGGGAGAGGGAGAGAAAAGGGGGAGAGGGACAAAGTTGAAAAGACAGGGGGAGAGGTAGAGAGAGAAAGTGTTCATTTGTTTCAGTTAAAGAGTATGTAGTTCAGCTTTTTAATTTTATAGTTTACGATATTTCACTTTCGGCCTAACGAATAATCCATAGAACACCCTATGGATAAGGTTACAGCACTGTACTGAGAAGCACAAAGAAAGCATTGACTAGGTAAAGAACATTAACTTATGCAAGAAACAGTTCTAGTTTTTCATTGATCAGTTGTTGCCAAATTGTTTTTCATATCCTGATATTGTCAGTTAGACTGTGTGTTGCACCTGTTATACATAAATTTCCATAATCCCAGATGAGCTCATCTGTTCATGCACATGTGGAGGGTGGGTGCTTTCCTCTAGATGTGTTTTCTGTTTGTTTTTGTTTTGAGCTAGCATCTCTCACTGAACCCAGAGCACACAGTTCCAAGGCTAGATGAGTTGTCTACTGAGCCTCCAGGATATGCCTGTCTCTACCTCCCCAGCTCTATGGTTACAGACATTCATTGTATAACAGGCTTTTGCCTGGATGTTGAGCATCTGAACTCAGGACCCTATATCTGCAAAACAAGCACTTTTTAACCACCTTCCCAGCCCTGCACTAACTCTTTAGTCTTTTTCACAGCACTCAATTTCTCCTTGAGGAATGAGGCCTATTAAACACATTTTGAGGAAAATTAAAAAGAGATCTGTCTTCAAATGCTTAACTACCATGATTGAAATGCTATAGTTGTGTGAAAGTAGGTAGGTCACTGACCTAAGGACAGATCAGAACAGTCACCCAGGAGGGGACAACAGAACAGTCACCCCAGGAAGGGTTGACATTTCACACATCAATTTGACTCATTCCAAAGACTTTATAACCCAGAAATTCATTCATGATTGTTCCTTAGAGCATTTCGTTTTGCTAACTGCAGAAGAAACTTTTGATTTCCATACCACCCCAAGGCTCCACTGTTATAGTAGGTACCTCTTGTCTTGGTTCTTTCCGATGGGAGTTGCTTCTTAAGGTCTCCATCTCCCTCTTATTTGGTGAACAGCTGTGGAGAGTCAGGTCTACACTGATGCTAGAGCTCCTAGCAGGCAAGCCCCAGAGGCAAGCCCCAGTTATCTCTCTTTACTATAAAAACTTAGTGTTGTTAATATAAATAGAAATAAAAAATTAACTGTAGGAAGGAGAAATGTTTTTAGAAGTTTTGACAAAAGGGCACAAAACATAATATTAACATTGGGAATTCATAGACAAATTTGATGAACCCATTTAATTATTACTTTATTCTCTAGATTTCTCTCATGGAAAAGCAATTATTCATGTTAAGTCTTCATTCCTCATATGTTATATATTATAGACTTGTGGGGTTGTTTGAAGTATTAAGAAGATCATATAGATAAAGTATGTTGCAGAATGCCTGAGGTGCAAAATGTTTTTGTAACATCTGATTTAAGGCATTTTTATTATTTTAAATACTGACATAGTCTAGAGCTTTTAGACTCTAGTGGGTGTTTTTAACATTATTACTTACCTTTTTACATTTACTTATTGTATATTATGTGTATGAGTGTATTTGCCTGCATGTGTATTCACCAAGTGCATGAAGTGCCCAAGAAGTTCAAAAGAGGGAACAGGATTCCCTGGAACTGGAGTTACAAATGGTTGTGAATCACTATATGAGTGCTGGGAACAAACCCCGCATCCTCTATGAGAGTAATAGGTAATTATCTTTGTTCTATATTCCAATCAATATCATTTGTTATATACAAGTAATTTATATGAAGGAAATGTATGATTAATTACAGAACCATCTCTTTAGTCCCAACATCATTACTTTCTAAAGGTTGAACTGTCATTAAAAAAAAAAAGTCAAAGAAGTCTTGAATAAGGTCCAAATGAAGAAAGGCAAATGATTAATTGCCAGACTTTTAGGCTAGGCACCTCAGATATAACTGTAATGTTAAATATTTCAGTCACCATATAAAATATTTCTTATTTTAATTTTTATGTGGTGACAAAAACCAATGTATAGATAGACTAAGGGGTTTGGTAATCATACAATTAGCAATATAATGCTTATTTCTCTAGGAGTTCCAGTGAATACCAAAAATATATCTTAAGATTACTTTGAATAGTACTGAGTACCAACAGCACTTTAACTACTTTTATGGTCACTTTATATTTAATAAAATATTAAGATGGTTTTGATATTGAGTGATGTCTTTTTTTTTTTTTTTTTTTTTTTTTTTGGTTTTCGAGACAGGGTTTCTCTGTATAGCCCTGGCTGTTCTGGGACTCACTTTGTAGACCAGGCTGGCCTCAAACTCAGAAATCCACCTGCCTCTGCCTCCTAAGTGCTGGGATTAAAGGTGTGTGCCACCACGCCCAACGTCTTTTTTTTATGCTTACTAAATTTAGTGTACAAATTAACCTTGATCACTGAATTGACTTATTCTGTTTTAGCTAATTTTTCTGTTATCAAGAAACTACAAACAAATGATATTTATGGAAAAGGGATTTGAGTGACGAATACATTGTCTAACAGAACAGAATTATTATGATAGAAGTAGTAAGCTGTCAGTAAAGAGGCAAGAGTTTGGAATCCAAGTTTATTTCATGTTAGAATCAACTTAATTTGTCTACCCAGGAAGTACCTTGTGCAATTCCACTTATTGTTCAGATCAGGAGAATATTTCTTTTTTTTTTCAGTTTTAATTTTATAACTTAATTAATTAATTTACATCCCAAATGTTACTCCGCCTAGTCCTCCCTTGCAGAGTTCTTCCCCCACCCCTATTCCCCTTTTCATCTGAGAAAGTGTCTCCCCATCCCCTTCTCTGGGGCTTCAAGTCTCTATAGAATTAGACATATCCTCTCCCTCTGAGGCCAGGCATGGCAGTCCTCTACTACATATGTGCCTGGGGACTTGACTAGCCTGTGTACATTCTTTGGTTGGTGGCTTAGTCTCTGGAGCTCCCAAGGGTCCTGGTTAGTTGACACTGTTGGTCTTCCTATGGGGTTGCCTTCTTCTTTGGATTTTTCATTCCTTCCCCTAACTCTTCCATAGGAGTCCCTGACCTCAGTCCAATGCTTGGCTGTATCTTCATCTGTCTCAGTAAGCTGCTGGTAGAGTTCCTTAGAGGACAGCCATGCTAAGCTCCTGTCTACAAGCAAAACAGCACCAGTAGTAGTGTCAGGGACTGATAACTGTCCATGGGATGGATCCCAAATTGGACAGGTCACTGGTCGTCCATTCCTTCAATCTCAGCTCCATTTTTCTCCTTGCATTTCTTTTAGACAGAAGCAATTTTATATCGAGAATTTTGTAGGTGGGTTGATACCATTCCTCCACTGGGTCCAGTTTGATTATTGGGGGTGGTTTCTTCAGGTTCCATATCCCCACTGTTGGTCATTTTTGCTAAGGTCACCCACATTGAGTCCTAAGAGCCTCTTCCATCCCAGGTCTCTGGGACATTCTAGAGGTTCTCTCCACTGCCCACCTCTGGTAGCTGCAAATTTCCATTCATTCTCCTGACTCTTTAGGCCTCTCTTCTGCCACCCCACCCCCGCCCCGTGCCTGATTCTGCCCCCCTTTCCCCTCCTATTCCTCTTTCCCACCAAGATCCCTCTCACCTTCTGGCTCCCAGATTATTTTGTTCCTCCGTTTAAGTGGGATTTAAACATCCTCACTTGGCCCTTCGTTCTTATTTAACTTCTTAGGGTTTGTGGGGGTATATCACAAGTATTCTGTACTTTTTGGCTAATAGCCACTTAGTGAGTACACATCATGTATGTCCTTCTGGGTCTGAGTTACCTCACTCAGGATATTTTCTAGTTCTATACATTTTCCTGCAAAATTCATGATATTGTTGTTTTTCATAACTGAATAGTATTCCATTGTGTAAATGAACTACATTTTCTGTACCCATTCTTTGTTTGAGGGAAATATGGGTTGCTTCCAGTTTCTGCATATTATGAATAAGGCTGCTATGAATATAATTGACACGTGTTCTTATAATATGGTGAAGCAGCTTTTGGGTATATGCCCAGGACTGGCATACCTGGGTCTTCAGGTAGAACTATTTCCAATTTTCTGAGAACTGTCAAATTGATTTCCAGAGTGGTTGTACAAGTTTGCAATCCCACTAATAATGGAATAATTTTTCCCTTTTTCCACATCCTTGCCAGCATGTGTTGTTGCTTGAGTTTTTTATTTTAGCCATTCTGATTGGTGTAAGGTGGAATCTCAGGGTCGTTTTGGTTTACATTTCCCTGATGACTAAGGTTGGTTGAAAGTCCACTTTCTTGAATATTATATGGCTACTCCAACTTGTTTCTTGGGACTTTTTGCTTGAAAAACTTTTCCCCAACACTTTACTTTGAGGTAGCATCTATCTTTGTTGGTGAGGTGTGTTTCTAGTGTGCAGCAGACTGATGGATCAGGTCTGTTAGCCTGTGTCTTTTTATTGGGGAACTGAGCCCATTGATGTTGAGAGATATTAATGACTAAAGATTTTTAGTTCCCGTTATTTTGTTGTTAGAGTTGGTACTGTGTGTGTGTGTGTGTGTGTGTGTGTGTGTGTGTGTATGTGCGTGTGCACTTGAGTTTCTCTTCTTTTGGGTTTGTTGTGAGATGATTAATTTCTTGTGCTTTATGGATATAGTTACCTTCCTTGTGTTGGGGTTTTCTTTCTAGTATCCTTTGTAGGGCTGGATTAGTAGAAAAATATCATTTAAGTTTGGTTTTGTCATAGACTATCTTGGTTTTTCCACCTATGATTATTGAGAGTTTTTTTGGGTATAGTAGTCTGAGCTGGCATCTCTGGTCTCTTAGGGCCCATGATCTTCTGGCTTTTAGCATTTCTATTGGGAAGTAGGGTGTATTTCTGATAGGTCTGCCTTTATATGTTACTTTGTATTTTTTTCCTTACAGCTTTTAATATTCTTTCTTTGTTCCATGCATTTAGTGTTTTGATTATTATGTGGTGGGAGGATTTTCTTTTTTGTTCCAGTCTTTCTTTAGGTTAGGAAAGTTTTCTCCCATGATTTGTTGAAGATGTTTCCTGGCCCTTTGAACTTGGAATATTCACCTTCTTACCTTCCTGTTAGTCTTAGGTTTGGTCTTTTCATTGTGTCCCAAATTTCCTGGATGTTTTGGGTTAGAAACTTTTTATACTTGGGATTTTCTTTAACCAATGTATCAATATCTTCTATGGTATTTTCCACACCTGAGATTCTCTCTTCCATCTATTGTATTGTGTTGGTGAGGCTTACATCTGTAGTTCCTGTTCTTTTTCCTATGTTTTCCATCTCCTATGTTGCCTCCATTTGTGATTCTTTATTGTTTCTATTTACCTTTTTAGGTCTTGAACTATTTGTTCATTTCCCTCATGTGCTTGATTATATTTTCCTGTATTTCCTTAAGGCATTCATTTGTTTCCTCTTTAAGAACTTCTTCCTGTTTGTTTTTTTGTTTGTTTGTTTGTTTGTTTTTTGTTTTTGTTTGTGTGTATATGTGTGTGTGTGTATTTTTTTGTATATCTCTAAGGGTCTATGAAGGCTTCAATCATCTTTTTGAGATAGGATTTAAGGTCAGAATCTTCCTCTTCAGGTATGTTAGTGTATCCAGGGCTTGATGTAGTAGGAGATCTGAGTTCTGATAGTACCAAATTGCATTGGCTTCTGTTGATTATGTTCTTGTGCTTGTGTTTGCCATTTGGTTATCTCTGGTATTAATTGGTCTGGATGTCTTGAATTGGAACAGGTCTTCCCCAGGATACATGGAGCTGTGTGTCCTGGATTAGAACAGGCTTATTGGGAAGCAGTCAGTGCTGTATTTTGGTTGGATCAGGCTTCCTGTAACTTTGTTTAGAGCAGGCCTCCTGGGAGACAGGCAGAGCTGTGGGATAGGAGAGTGTGCAAGCTGATCTGCCATGGTACAGTTTGAGTTGGGACCAGAAGGGTGCTGGGGATCTGGCAGGGTGAGACAGATCCCACATCTCCTGGACTCTGCAGGGTCCCAGATGTGTCCTTGGTTAGAGCAGTCTTCCTGGGAGGCAGGTAAGTCTGTGATATGGAGGAGCATGCATGTCAATCTACCAAGGGTGCAGTTGAAAATGTGGACCAGAAGGATGATCCAGCAGAGCATTTCTAAGCCAGTGGTTCTCAAGCTTCCTAATGCTGAGGCATTAGTACAGTTCCTCATTCTGTGATGATCCCCAACCATAAAATTATTTTTTTGCTACTTCATAATTGTTAATTTTGCTGTTGTCATGAATCATAATATAGATATCTGATATACAGGATATCTGTTCCACCCACTAAAGGGTCATGACCCACTGGTTGGGAACTGCTTTTCTATGGCTAGTGTTCAGTATTACATATCCACAACATTAAAAATAAATAAAGAAATAAATAAACAAATAAATAAATAAATAAAGCCAGCCAATATGCTATTGTAATTTTCTTTTTCCAAACAGAGGAAAAATATTTTCTCAATTGAGGTTTATTTAGAAAGTTTTGTATTCCAGAATCACTTGCTTTCTGTGGCGTCCCTGTTTTAAGTTCATGCATTTCCTTCAGATAAACTACTTATATCTAATAAATGACATTGTTCAAAATATAGAACAAAGATAATTATTCAGTTTTTGTTGTGTTACTTTGTTATAGAGCTAACTATGTAATTCTACTAATAGTTTTATAATTATAAAACAAGCTGAGAGAGAGAGAGAGCAAATAATCATGAATAAATAAGATAATTAAATGGAAGCTTCACAACAAAAGATCATCAAAACATGGGAGATAGAATAAGAAAAGTTGGGCTCCTCAAAAGAAAGTCTCCTATCTGGGGAGGCACTTTGTGGCTTGGGTTTTGAGGGATTGAGAGGCCTCAAGTGCATGGCATTTGGAAGGAATATCTGAGCCTTGCAGGAATCCCTAGACACCTACTGCCCCTATACAAGGGCAAGGAAAGCATAGGCATAACACAGGGAAAAGACCTTGATGGAAAGTTAGTCCCCAAGTGTATAATTAGGTGAACTATCCCCAAAACCACAGAGCATAACAATGCAGAGAGTAAACTAAAATTATTCAAGTGCATTGAGCCAGTGTAAAACAGACTGATATCAAAATGAATACAGAGGGTGGATTAAGACAGGATGGAGGGCTAGCAGTACCACATTGTGAGAGTTCTTTCACATAATGCTTCTATGACTTATTTTTTTCTCTGTCTTTTAGCTGTTCTCATTGTTTGTATGTTCACAAAGACAGAACTGAAGGTGACCAAGAGACTCAGCAATGTGGAAAGGGTCAGAACCAATAGATTGTGAGGTTTTTGAAGAAACACAGGAGCAAGCTGCCGTCTTTTTGTTTGCTTTCTGAGAAGCTGTGGATTCTATCTACAAATGTCACCCTCAGTGAGAGCAATCTGACATCTAGCAAATACTCAGTTTCTCAGGAATATTTTCTTTGGTATCTCATGTCTCGCTAATATTTAGTAGAGCATTTATTTATGTCTTTTGCACTGTCCATCACCATCTTTGTTTAACATTTATGTCTGACATATCTCACAGGCCACTAACTTGCAATGTTTTTTCCTATGCCTCATGAGGCACTGTCATACTTACTATTTATACTTGATATTCTAATGAATGTTTTCAAGTCTATTTATTCTCTTTGATTTTACAATCCCCTCAGATATTATAGCCAAGATACTTTAGAAAGAGGAGAATATGAGCAAATACTATTCAGATGCTAGCCTGCTGTGTGTAGTAGAGATTAGTTCTAGAGTGTGCTAAGCAAGGGGACTTAGCAAGAGGGTTCTTCCCACATATCCCTTTGTCTCTAATGCTTGTAGATTGTCCCAACAAGTTTCTAGGGGTGATTTATATGTGGTCACTGAAAGAGCCCTACACACAGCTGTATGCTTTAAAAGCATCCTTACTATAAACTATATTACGGTGTTTATTCTTCTACCATTACATCTTCCCCTGGACTGATAAATTATTTACTTAATGTTGACAAGACTTAAACTAGAAAAATATGTTAAAATTTAGATACTCAGAGGACCAAAGAAGGGTTTTCCAGACAGATGGGTCCAGAATCTTTCAAGGTAGAATTAAGACTCACAAAAAATTTTATTGTAAGTAATATAAAATTGAGTTTCATAATGCATCGTGTCCTATAATCCCTGTTGGAACCCACATACAGTTGATTCTTGATATTCAATGTTGCTAAATTCCAGCTGAACTTGACTTAGCTGAGTTCTGTAACAAGAGAAAAATCCCCACTCTTACTTACAGTATAAGACTTTATTCTTTGTTTTTCATTTTGGATCATGGAAATCACCAAAGTTTTACCACTGTGACTCGAGACGCTGATTGGGAGGTTGAAATAGCTCTGATCCAACATTGGGTAAGTTCTGCTTTCCCAGGCGACCACTCTAGTATGTCCACATACTACAAAAAATATTTTAAAAGGAGCTATTTAGAAATTTGAAGTTCTATATCCAGGTAATTTAATAACCATTTGAAGACTGTTACTAAGGCAAAAACTCCGAAGTATAGGTGACAGGACACTTACTCAGCACTCCCAGCTCCACAGCAGGAAAGGTCTTCTGCCAAAGCTGTACTGTTTAGGTTTGCATATTGGTTTAATTCACAGAGCTTGTTTGACCAAGGTGCTTTGTATTTTTTTAAGTTTTAATGAAAACCAGCTTGCTTTACTTTATGAGGATCTTCTTGACAATCATAAGGAGAAAATTCACAAAATGACTTTTAGACAAATTTTGACTTATATTTTGCTATTAAAAAAATTGGTTGTGTAAAACAATGCTAAATAAATGTATTTATGTGACCAGTCATTTTAGTACTTGACTGAATGTCACTTTTGCAAGAATAGACATAATGAATATAGTTTTGGAGCAGAGGGCTCAATAAAACATACAATTATTTGGAACACTGAAATAACTGATATTCAGAGATAACAAATAGATTTTATTTTATATCTTGCTTATGCTTAACAAAGAGTATCAGGCAAGATGCTGAACAGTATTTTTAAATAAATAAATGTAACATTTTGCCTTATTCTCAATTACATATTTTATAATGGATTTTTGAAGGAACAGGAAATTCTTTTAATATTCACAGTTCAACAGAAAGAAAAGAAATGATTAAGGTGTTCTAGAAATGTCCCTAGAACAGGAAGGGTGGGAGGAGGCTCATCCATGATAATAAACATAACTGGAATCTCCTCACAGCTGCAGAAAGCTGTCCCTGTCACTGCGCTAGGAGAAAATGCCATTATGGCTCCAATATTCTACCTGGCCTCCCTAGCTCTTCTCTTTTGCTCCTGGTTTGTTTGTTTTTTAACCACTCTCTGGCAATTTCTTCCTTCATGATATGACTTCTTGTAGTTTAAAAGTGGATTAGAAGATCATTTATGTCCAAAATTTTGGCCTATGGAGATGACAAGAGGAAACGGAAGTAAAACTGCTTCTGAAATGGAGAGAGATTCCCCAGGAAGTGAGTGGAAAAAAACTTTGCAAGTCAGAGAAGCATCAGCCAAAAGAATAGGACAGAACGTGGTTTATGGTTTACTGTACTTCCTCCCAAATATGGCTAAAAATGGAAAGTAAAATTCTGCTATGGAGGAGTTTCAAAATAGGTGGGTAGGTACAGAATTTAAAACAAAACAACCACAAAAAAACCCCAATGAATGCAAGTTACCACATCAAAAGCCCCAAATACAATCAGAATACTATCCAGTGAGTACATTCAGTAATGGAATTTAATAAAATTATTTGTCCTGAAAGAGTTCTCAGTAAATTGGGAACAGAAGGGAATTTCCTCAACTCACCATAGGAAATTTGTGAAGAGCTTACAACTAATAACTTAATGGTAAAAGCCTGGTGCTTTCATCCTGGTAATAACAGCAGTGAGATGTTTATTTGTATTGCTTCACTTCAGCACTGTCCTGGCTTCACCTTGACCACAGGTGATACTTGATTACATGCTCAAAGCAGCAGTAACAGCAGCAGTAACAGCAGCAGCAACAACAACAACAGCAACAGCAGCAGCAGCAACAACAACAACAGCAACAGCAGCAGCAGCAACAACAACAAAAATGAGAGCAGGAGATCAAGAGTTAGAGAAAGAAAAGGAAAGTTACACTTTTGAGTTGGAACCTAGAGAAATGGTTACACTTAGCAGTGAAGACTCACAAGTTGTAGCCCTGGGGAGGTATTCCTTGGAGGTATAAGTGCATTGTCTTATTAAGGAGATCATTATTACTCCTACATTCTTAGCCTATTTTAAGGTGAATCAGGATTCCTATGGGATGGTCTCCTGGACAGGTGACTGATAGGCCCATTTGCATTAACTGTTAAGGGAGGAGAAAATATTCTAATTTTTCAAGGATGTGGTGGTTTAAATGAGAATGGCCTGCATAGGCTCGACAGGGGTTGTGCTATTAGGAGATGGGGTCTTGTTGGATGAAGTGTGTCACTGGAGGTGGGATCTGGGGTTTCAGAAGTTCAAGGCAGGTCTAGTGTCACCTTCTCTTCCTGCTGCCTGCATACCTAGATTTAGCTATCTCTCTAGCACAGTGTCTATGTGCATGTCACCAAGCTTCCTGCTATGATGTTAACAGACTAAACCTCTGAACTGTAAACCTGTCCCAATTAAATGCTTTTCTTTATAAGAGTTGCTCTGGTCATGGTGTCTCTTTAGAGAAATTGAAACCCTAACTAAGGCAGAGCAAATCAGAATGTTCTGTCTCCACCAGGGTATAGGTAAACCTCAGATTCTGGAGGAAAGGACCTTTCCCTAATGGTGTTCTGCCACAGACCCTTTTTAGTCTTCTGTCTTCCTGGGATGGGTCTCTAATTGCAGGTGGGCAAGGAGTCGGCAAATGAATTACAAACAGAGACTATACAAGAGACTGTGAAGAATCTGAGTGTAATTTGTCAAGTTGATCATCAAACTTTTTATACAAAAGAGTAACAAGAAACCAGGCAAGATACATCCTCAGAGTTACAGGGACACAATACAAAAGGAATATATACATCAAAAGATGGCGGGGACCAGGCCGCTGCTGGTTACCACTAAGAAGGGAGCCAGGTGTAATGCTAGGCTATTGTTAAGCCCACCACCAGGGGTTTTTAGTAAATGCCTGATGTATTAGTTAGGGTTCTCTAGAGTCACAGAACTTACAGCGTAAAGGAATTTATTGATGACTTACAGTCCACAGTCCAATTCCCAACAATGGTTCAGTAGTAGCTGTGAATGGAAGTCCAAGGATCTAGCAGTTACTCAGTCCCACACGGTGAACAGGTGAAGGAGCAAGAACTAGCCTCCCTTCTTCCAGTGTCCTTATATGATCTCCAGCAGAAGGTGTAGCCCAGATTAAAGATGTGTGCCATCACACCCTTAACAGGTTAAAGGTGTGTGCCATCACACCTTTAATCCCAGATGATCTTGAGCTCAGAGATCTCACTGTCTTATTTTCACACCTTTAATCCCAGATGATCTTGAGCTTGGAGATCTCTCTGTCTTAATCTTCTGGAATCCATAGCTGCTATGCTATCAAGATCTCCATACCAAGATCCAGATCAGAAACTTCTATCTCCAAACCTCCAATTAGGGTCACTGATGAGCCTTCCAATTCTGGATGGTAGTTCATTCCAAATATAGTCAAGTTGACAACCAGAGATAGCCATTACAATCCACCCCTTGTCAACTTGACACAAATAATATTTCATGTTCACATGAAACAATAACAAGGTTGTGAATACGCCTAACATGATATAACTATCGTACAATTGCAAATACATTTATAAATTTACAATGGGGCAATGTCCCTTGGGAACATCCTTTTAGTGTCTCAACTTAAATACAAATTGATGGTAAAGAAATTGAGGGAAAGACAAATGTATTTGTTAGCAAAATAAGACAGGAGCATTCATAATCCTCGCTTCTGCAACTGGTTACGTAACCTTAATTGATATTTATAACTACCTTTCTCTACTACCCATTATGTATTTCCTTCACCTTCGGCAAGCACCTCAGCAGGTCTAGGCTGTTTTCCTGGAGGTGGGTCTGTGTCCTTTGTCATCCTGCTTGGATTAGGCTGTTGTAGTTTCCCATTGACTTTAATCACAGGACATGGTAGTACTAGGAGATGCCCTACGGGATCTCCTGCATTCCAGACATAATCCTGCTTACCTCCATTGTGGAGAGGTAATCCAATTTCCTCATGGTAATCTGGATCTATCACCCCTCCTAACACTGTTATTCCTTTCTTAGCCTATTGGTTTAAGGGCATTAGAAGGCCAAAATGACCATGGGGAAGTCTGATCGTCCAGTTCAATGGAATGTTTGTTGTAGCTCCCGATAAGAGCACTTCCCCCTCTGGAGCCAAAACTTCTAGGCCAGCAGAACCTAGAGTTGTGGGGACAGGAAGCAAAAATTTTCCTAGAGGGTCACTAGGAGTGATAGTGAGTGGAACTATTCCCTTTTCCACCCCTTGATTCCTGGACCCATGGATCCTGGCTATGGGAGAAACTGTACCATATATTGAAAGCTGATTCAAAGCATATACTGCCTTCTGAAGAACTCTGTCCCAGCCTTTCATGATGTTACCACCCAATTGGTACTGTAACTGCGTCTTCAAAAGGCCATTCCATCTTTGTATCACACCAGCTGGTTCAGGATGATGGGGAACATGGTAAGACCAGTGAATTCCATGATCGTGGGCCCACTGTCGCACTTCTCTGGCTGTGAAATGAGTCCCTTGGTCAGAAGCTGTGTGGAATACCATGACGGTAGATAAGGCATTCTGTCAGTCCATGGATGGTGGTTTTAGCAGAGGCATTACGTGCAGGAAATGCAAATCCATAACCCGAATAAGTATCTACTCCAGTAAGAACAAAATGCTGTCCTTTCTACGGAGGAAGTGGTCCAATGTAGTCAACCTGCCACCAGGTTGCTGGCTGGTCACCTCCAGGAATGGTGCCATATCTGGGGCTCAATATTGGTTTCTGCTGTTGGCAGATCTGGCATTCAGCAGAAGCTGTAGCCAGGTCAGCCTTTGTGAGTGGAAGTCTGTGTTGCTGAGCCCAAGCATAACCTCCATCTTGACCACCATGGCCACTTTGTTCATGTGCCCATTGAGCAATGTCAGGGATGGCTGGGGAAAGAGGCTGACTGTCCACAGAACAGGTCATCTTATCCACTTGATTATTGAACTCCTCCTCAGCTGAAGTCACCTTTTGGTGAGCATTTACATGGGACACAAATATCTTCACATCCTTTGCCCATTTGGAGAGATCTATCCACATACTTCTTCCCCAGATGTCTTTCTCACCAATTTTCCAATTGTGATCTTTCCAAGTCCCTGACCATCCAGCCAATCCATTGGCTACAGCCCATGAGTCAGTGAATAATCGTACATCTGGCCATTTCTTCTTACAAACAAACTGTAATATCATGTGTACTGCCCGAAGTTCTGCCCACTGTGAAGATTTCCCTTCACCTGTGTCTTTCATGGTTGTCCCAGAAAGGGGTTGTAATGCTGCAGCTGTCCACTTCTGGGTGGTGCCTTCATAATGTGCAGAGCCATCAGTATACCAGGCCCTAGTCTTCTCCTCTTCTGTCAGCCGATCATAGGGAACACCCCATGAGGCTATAGGTACATGCTTGGCAGCAGATGGCATTGTAACAGGAGTAGAAACCATAGGCATTTGAGCAACTTCTTCATGTAACTTGCTTGTGCCTTCAGGACCTGCTCTGGTCCGATCACGTATATACCACTTCCATTTGATAATAAATTGCTGCTGTGCACGTCCTACTTTATGACTTGCAGGGTCTGATAGTACCCAGCTCATGATGGGTAGTTCAGGTCGCATAGTAACTTGGTGTCCTATTGTCAAATGTTCAGTTTCCACTAAGGCCCAATAGCAGGCCAAGAGCTGTTTTCCAAAGGGAGAATAGTTGTCTGCAGATGGTAGAGCTTTGCTCCAAAATCCCAAAGGTCTTTTCTGCGATTCACCTATAGGGGCCTGCCAGAGGCTCCAAACAGCATCTCTATCAGCCACAGACACCTAAAATACCATCAGGTCTGCTGGATCATATGGTCCAAGTGGTAGAGCAGCCTGCACAGCAGCCTGAACCTGTTGAAGGGCCTTCTCCTGTTCTAAGCCCCACACAAAGCTAGCAGCTTTCCGAGTCACTTGGTAAATAGGCCTAAGTAACACACCTAAGTGAGGGATGTGTTGTCTCCAGAATCCAAATAGACCCACTAAACGTTGTGCTTCTTTCTTGGTTGTAGGAGGGGCCAGGTGCAATAATTTATCTTTCACCTTAGAAGGAATATCTCTACATGCTCCACACCACTGGACTCCTAAGAATTTCACTGAGGTAGATGGTCCTTGAATTTTGGTTGGATTTATTTCCCATCCTCTGGTACGCATATGTGTTACCAATGAGTCCAAAGTGGTTGCTACTTCCTGTTCACTTGGTCCAATTAGCATAATGTCATCAATATAGTGTACCCATGTGATATTTTGTGGAAGAGCCAAATGATCAAGATCCCTTCTAACTAAATTATGACACAGGGCAGGAGAGTTAATATATCCTTGAGGCAAAACTGTGAAGGTATACTGCTGGCCTTGCCAACTGAAAGCAAATGGCTTCTGGTGGTCCTTATGGACAGGTACTGAGAAGAAGGCATTTGCCAGATCAATAGCCGCTTACCAGGTGCCAGGAGATGTGTTAATTTGCTCAAGTAACGAAACTACATCTGGCATAGCAGCTGCAATTGGAGTTACTACCTGATTTAGTTTTCGATAGTCAACTGTCATTCTCCATGATCCATCTGTTTTCTGCACTGGCCAGATAGGAGAGTTAAAGGGACATATGGTGGGAATCACCACCCCTGCATCTTTCAAGTCCTTGATAGTAGCAGTAATTTCTGCAATTCCTCCAGGAATATGATACTGTTTTTGATTCACTATTTTCTTTGGCAGAGACAACTCTAAAGGCTTCCATTTAGCCTTTCCAACCATAATAGCCCTCTACAGTTCAGGGAACCAATATGAGAATTCTGCCAATTTCTGAGTATATCTATCCCAATTATACATTCTGGAACTGGGGAAATGACCACAGGATGTGTTCGGGGACCTACTGTACCTATTGTGAGTCAGACATCAGTCAAAACTCCATTAATCACCTGCCCTCCATAAGCCCCTACTTTAACTGGAGGGCCACAATGTTTCTTGTGATCTCCTGGGATCAGTGTCAACTCAGAACCAGTATCCAATAAACCCTGGAAAGTCTTATTATTTCCTTTCCCCCAGTGTACAGTTACCCTTGTAAAAGGCCGTAGGTCCCTCTGGGGAAGAACTGGAGAAAGGGTAACAGCAAAACTTTTAGGTGTCTTATCAGGATCCTTCCCCAGGGGAACCTGGCCACCCCTTCATTCAAGGGGTTCCCGATCTGCAAACTGGCTCAAATCTGGAAATTGATTCACTGGCCGAGATTGCTGTTTACCACGATCTAATGTAGCCTTTCTCCCATTTGAGAATTTTTCTGCTTATACAGATCAAACAGATATGCAGTAGGCTTCCTATGTATTTCATTCCTGGAAACACTATGATTGATTAGCCAATACCAAAGGTCCAAGATCTATCATACCAAGATCCAGATCAGAAACTTCTATCTCCAAGCCTCCAATTAGGGTCACTGGTGAGCCTTCCAATTCTGGATTGTAGTTCATTCCAAATATAGTCAAGTTGACAACCAGAGATAGCCACTACACCTGATTATGCTGTTCCTTTGGGCCTAGTGAAGAAACATGTCTCAGGGGGATCTCCTAACTCTTTCATGGTAAACCCACCTATTCACTAGGCCATTGTATATTCCCTTGTTTTGGGTGGCTACTCTGCAGACTAGCCCTGAGCTATTCTAGCTCCGTTCTTTGTAATGCCTAATTAGTTTCACCTTCTTTGCTAGAAGTAAATTTGAATGTTACTGAATAGGTAACCTTCTTACTGAATTCCAAGCTCATTGGCTTCAAGGATTTTCTAGGACATTGGAACACTCGTGAAGACTTAGCTATGTCAAGAAATCAATCCTTAAAGGCACTTATAATAAAACAATACTGAAAGAGTGCACCTGGATCCATACACCAGACTAACTCAGGGGTAGGGTATAGTATATGAAGAATGCCAAGGTTCCAGGAAGTTGAGCTTCCTTCAAACTCTTTTGCCTCGTGAGTGCTTCTAGGCCTCTCGGCCTGTCAAGCAGGCTTCACTGGAGTGGGCTTAGCAGTGTTCCAGTACCTTCACTTTTTTATAAAGCATCTCAATCCTAAGGAGAGTGAATTGTAAAGCTTCCCTTTCTAGGGCAAACAAAAAGTGGAATTTAAAGCCAAAGATGAGGCAAGGGTCCACACTCAGTGGCTTCTAATGTTGGTAATAGTTCTTGTGACCTAACAAAAATAATTGACAAAACCAACTTAAGGGAGGAAGTTTATTTTGGCTCATGATTCCAGGGTACAGTCTTTTGTGATGGGGACAGAATTGGTGGGAGGTGCATAGGCAGCTAGTCACATTGTCTCTGGTCAGAAAACAAGCATGTGCTGGTATAGAGCTTGCCCTCTCTTCTTTATTTAGTTTAGGGGTCTACCGCTGGGATGATGCTATGCATACTTAAGGGAGGTCTTCTCTTCTCAGTTAAATCTCCCTGATGATACCATCATAGACACACTCAGAAGATTGTTCCCATAGTAATTGTAAATCCAGTCATATTGACAATGATTTATTTGTACAGTTTTCAGAAGAGAATATTTTAATTGTGTGTTGTCTATTATTGTACAGTAAACTAGCCATAAAAGTTAGTGGCACAGAATCACTGTAACTGCAAGCATTTATTATCTAATAGTATTTATAGCTCAGGACTCTGAAGCAGCTAAGTTGAGTAGTCTTAGTTTCCAGTTGAAGACAGAGTCAAGATGTTGGCTAAGGCTAAAGACTCTGAACTGTAAGCTGGCATGGAGGATTTGTTTCATGTTCACTCATGCTTGGACAAGGCAGTATTGGCTGATGTTAGGAGGCCTGCATTCTTCATCTTGTGGCTCTCCCTATGGGATTTTGAGAATGTCTTTCTAACATAGCAGCTGGTTTCCATCAAAATGAGCAAGTCAAGAGACATTAAAGAGACAACAGTAATGGTTTTATGACTTAATTTCAGAAAATTTCTATAGTGTCCTAATCGTTACAATTTAGGAGGGAAACACATAGAGGTATAGACATGAATATCTTGGAATCATTTGGGATTTATCGTGGAGGCTAGCACAGAGATATTGGAAAATACAAAAAAAGGACCCCAATGTCTTAGCTGAATGTACCCTTTAGATTTTTTTTTCTGTATGCATAGAAGTCAGTGTTTTATGTCAGGTGTCTTCCCCAGTTGTTATCCATCTTATTTTTTGACGTAGGGTCTCTCACAGCACCTTAATCTTACTGATCTGGCTAGACTTCTGTCCAGAAAGCCCAAGGAATCCTCCTGATTCTGCCTTCATACAACTGGAATCACAAATGCACTGTAACATGTCCAACTTTATACAAGGGTGCTAGAAACCCAAAGAACTCAGGTCCTTACTTGTACATGGCAAGTGTTTTACTAACTGAGCTACCCCCACAGCTTTAGGATGGCTTTTAAAACCCTGACAGTAGAAAGCCTTCTTAACAATGCCAAGCACCTGGAACATTCTTATTTTGTTGCTGAAAATAACAGCCATTTGCAACGATCTGAGTTGTCTAACAATGATGCTTATGCTTACTACTTGCCCTATGAATCTATTCCTAGGCATTTAAATAAGACACATAGAAACACAGCTCGGTACAAAGACAGAAATACATCAAAGGTATTAGGTACAGCCTGTGAGATAACTCGGTTGGTAAGCCTTATGACCTGAGTTTAATTCCCAGGATCCACATAGTGAAAGGAGAACCGGCCTCTCCAAGTTATTCTCTTTCCTTCATGCATGACCCTGAAACCCTCTCCCCATCTGTACTGGCTATTTTTGTCAACTTGACACAGCTGGAGTTATCACAGAGAAAGGAGCTTCAGTTGGGGAAATGCCTCCACGAGATGCAGCTATAAGGCATTTTCTCAATTAGTGATTAAGGGGGAAAGGCCTCTTGTGGGTGGGACCATCTCTGGGCTGGTAGTCTTGGATTCTATAAGAGAGCAGGCTGAGCAAGCCAGGGGAAGCAAGCCAGTAAAGAACATCCCTACATGGCCTCTGCATCAGCTCCTGCTTCCTGACCTGCTTGAGTTCCAGTTCTGACTTCCTTTGGTGATGAACAACAGAATGGAAGTGTAAGCTGAATAAACCCTTTCCTCCCCAACTTGCTTCTTGGTCATAATGTTTGTGCAGGAACTGACACCCTGACTAAGACAAATTGGTACCAGCATAGTGGGGTATTCCTGTGACAACCTGACCATGTTTTGGGGAGGACTATGGAAGGACTTTGGAACTTTGGGCTAGAAGATCGGTGTTAAGTGCTCCATCAGACGTTGTGTAGGAGCTTGGAAGATAATGTTGAGAACAGTGCAGAAGATGGAAGCCTGGCTTGTGAAATTTCAGAAGGAAAATTAAAGACTCTTTTCAGGGCCATTGCTATTTTGGATTGTGAAGATTCTGTGGTTATGGTTAGCTGGGGCTGAAGAATCACCTGTGATTAACAGGAAACCAGAACTACTAAAGTGAAAACTTTTCCTTACTGGGACTATTGATGCTGGTTAGCTGGAGCTAAGAAGTTAGTGGTGATTAAGAAGAGACCAACATCATTGAGGTGACATCTGGGAAGTGCTTTCTGAGAGCACAAAGAAGCTGTGTTCCAGAGATAGCCAAAGTTGTACCTCGTGCAGCATCAGGATTTGGTAATGTGTAAGAGTCACCCAGGTGGTACTGGTTTTGAAGGCATGAAGGGGTCACGCAGAGCAGCTGAGGCTGGGCACTGTGAGAGGCCATGGAAGGCCATTGGTGAAGGTGCAGCCTCAGTTGCAATTGATGGCCCAGGACAGAAGGGGTCATGCAAAGAAGTTGAGGCTTGGCACCATGAAGAGAGCCTATGAGAGGCTGTTGGTGAAGCCTAGTTACAGTGGAAGACAGCAGTGTTTTAGAGATGCCAGTACCATGAGATGACTACCAAGAACAGCAGTAGCAGTGGAGTACAGGCAGCTAGAGCCTAGAAGACAATGTGTGTGCTACAAAGGGCAAGGCTGGAGAAGTGACTCAAACCCTTGGAGGAGCCCAGAAGATCGTGAGTTGGATCCCAGACATTGGACAGTTGTAGTTTGATTTTTGCTTTTCATTTTGATTGTGCCCTCATGCTTTTCTCTCTTGAAGGAAGAAAATATTTTAGTGGATTCCACAGTTAAGAGACTTTTAATTGTAAAAAGACTTTGGATTTTAAAGGATATTCGATATTTTAAAAGGATTGAACTTTTAATATGTAAAGACTGTGGGACTTTTAAAGTTATTTATCTTAGGGATGAGTAAGAACAAAGGGTTGAGGCTTACTAGTGATGTATTTGTGTGTCAAGTTGACAAGGGGTCAATTTTACTGGCTAGTTTTGTGTTAACTTGACACAGCTGGAGTTATCACAGAGAAAGGAGCTTCAGTTGAAGAAATGCCTCCATGAGATCCAACTGTAAGGCATTTTCTCAATTAGTGATCAAGGGGGAAAGGCCCCTTGTGGGTGGGGCCATCTCTGGGCTGGTAGTCTTGGATTCTATAAGAGAGCAGGCTGAGCAAGCCATTAAAGAACATTCCTCCATGGCCTCTGCATCAGCTCCTGCTTCCTGACCTGCTTGAGTTCCAGTTCTGACTTCCTTTGGTGATGAACAGCAGTATGGAAGTGTAAGCTGAATAAACCCTTTCCTCCCCAACTTGCTTCTTGGTCATGATGTTTGTGCAGGAATAGAAACCCTGACTAAGACACCATCCTTCTAAATAAAATATTTTTTTAAATGTAGCAAATCAAAACAAGATATTACCAAAACTAGAAAAATCAAACTATAGTGGGATTGTAGCAGACGATAAATACAAAAGTGCATATATATATATATATATATATATATATATATATATATATATATATATATATATATATGGTCACAGTTAAATTGCAAAGTCATTATGCAAAGTGAAAAAAAAGCCAATGCAACAGGCTACACAGGGCACAGTTCTATACTTACTACATATAGCTTGCAAAAGAGGATATAGGAATCATTGTGATTGTCCAGGATTGAGAACAAGTAGGAAGAGAGGATTGACTATAAAGGCCTTCAGAAACTCTTGGGGCTCTTGAAAATATATGCTGCTCATAGTAAGGGTTTTACCATACACATACTTTACCTAAGATCTGTCTAATTATACCCCTGAAGTTAGTGACTTTTTCCCGTAAATTACTCCCATGAACCTGAGTTTAAAGAAAGCAAATACAATTTAAATAACACAACAGACTTGCTATTTCAGTGTTTTGTGAGAAGTTTACATTTTAATACTAGGTGAGATATTACTTTTAAGGGAAATTTTAATAAGAAAGTTATGGTCCTTCAGAGAAACAAAACCTATGGCATTTGCTTTTTTAACTCAGTTGCTTAAGTACAACTGACTTCACTAACATTGAGGCCTGGCAAGTCAAAACTCTGATGGGAACAGAGATATAACCAAGTCCAGTGGCAGTTGGGCAGAAACAAGATTAGCCAGCTTTGCAGAAGGTAGTGTATTAAGAATATTCAATGTCTCTGTGAGGTCATATTTTTGATCTGGTCAGGCCTTCAACTCACTGGATTAGGCAAATTCACATTAAGGAGAACAAACTGCTTTACTGAAAGCCCACACATTCAAACAAAAGCCTCATCTGAAAGCACTTTCTCTGAAATATCACAGTAATCTTTTGCCAGAGATAAGGATGCTATGGCCCTTACAGGTTGACGTATGATTAACCATCACAGGAGGGGATTATTTGACTGGGAAAGGGATTAAGGATCTTCTAAACTATCAGAAATGCTCAGAATCTGACTCAGGATGTCTTGGGCACAATTGTTTTTCAAAACTCATGGAACAGTAAACTTCACATCTGCCATTATGATAAATTAATGATATATTCTTAATAAAATCCAGAAGAGACTCTGGAAAGCTGTGTTAAGACTGATGTTACAGCTTACCTAGCATAAGAATGTATTTGTGTGTATAGATATGCAAGTGCTTTTGTGTGTATGTATGTGTACATGTATTTGCATAAATGTATGTGTGTAAGTATATGCATATATGTATGTATATATGTGTCTGGTGGTGGTGATAAGTGATGATGACTTTGCTTGTAATATTTTCTCCACTTGTCTGTCCTCTGTTCTTGAGCCACCCACACCAATATTGAACACATGAGGCCACCATTAGTCACCACCACTTTAAAGAACCTATTTTATTTTCTGCAGTTTTTTGGAAGTATGTGGGTTACCTCTATTCTGCTCCCACTAATTAGACAATCATTACTCCTTTTGCCAAAATACAGAATATATGTTCAGCCTTTAATGACTAAGGGGGTAGGAAGAAATTTAAATGGCATCTTTATCTTTTATTAATGGAGGAAATAGAAAGGGGATGCATGTGCAGTTACTATTCTGGTAACTTTCTACATAACTTTCCAGATGGAATTCATGTCATTAGAGGACAAAGCAGTAACAGGTTTAAGCTTCCTAACAGTCTTTTCCTAGCTACCCAAGGACAAATACATAGCATTAGGGTTATTTAAAATACTAAAAGCATCAGATTTGTCTTAAAACATTAAAATGTGTAGTATAATAAAAAGAATATAGGAAATTGTCAAGTGAGAAGTAACCAGTATTTGAAGAATCAATTTGTAAATCAAGGCAGAGATTTTGTATGCAAAGTAATCTCACTAAATTGAAATATACAAAACATAAATCCTAATGATAGAAAAATTATTAAATTTTGTCAATAATTTTTTCAGATTTTTTGGGGGGGTTGTCAGGTAATAAAGGGTTGTGAACTATGTCCAAATTATTCCTGAGAATATTCTGATTGTCACTTCAAATTATATAGCAAGCTGTACAATGAGCATAGACATGCAATCAGACTTAGGAAGAACATGATCAATTTTGTCCCATTTTGTTTTCCTGTGAGGAAACAGGATGCAGGAATAATAGCCTTGTATGTTATTAGAAGTAATCGATGGCCAAGACTTCTGGCATGAATCAGGCATAGGACTCCTCTATATCTTAAATATCAGGAACCCATTGATCCATTTCCATTGATCCAGAAATCCATTGATCCATTTCAAGTTTGTGGTTGGTGGGGATATTTCTTACTTCACCCACAGAAAGCACAGAAGTAGATTTCTAAAAATAAATAATAAATCTATCTTCTTTTTTCTTTATTGTTCTCTTTTCCTTTCCCTCCACCTCTCTCTGTCTCTCTCATTTCTGTTTCTGTCTCTGTTTCTCTCTCTCTCTCTCTCTCTCTCTCCCTGACCTAAGGGAGGGAGCTAAAATCTTAATGCCCTTTGTTCTGAAAATTTGCATGTGACAGGTAAAAAATCTTCTGGTCATGGCATCCTGCTAACTATGAGCAAAGCCCCAGGTCACGTTGACAGGTAGATGACAATGCCTACTCCCCATTCATTCAGAGATACAGAGTGAATTTTTATGACAAACTTCTGCTATTCCTAACCTTTCCCAAGGCATTAAATACTAATAATTATCAAGAATAATTAAGGGATTTTTTTCTCAAAAGAGAAACTTAGAGAAATGCTTGTTCCTTGGAAACTCATAGTCTAATCACAACAAACTAATGAATAATATGTTGATGAAATAGCATGAGAAAATTCTAGTTTACCACTTGTGTTAATCCAATATACTTGGTTGAACCATTAAGAAGGGCAGAGGGTATTTATAATAGTTTGAATGGAAATGACCCTATAGGTTCATAGGGAATAGCATTATTTAAAAGGATTAGAGCCAATGGCCTTGTTGGAGTAGGTATGGCCTTATTGGAGGAAGAGTGTAACAGGGTGGGATGGAGAGGGGTTGAGGTTCAAGAGCTCATGCTTTATAAGTGTTGCCATGGTTATGGTGTCTCTTCACAACAATAGAAGCCATAACTAAGACAGTATCTAATATACAGCAATCAGCAACTTTTGATTTATAGTCTATAAAATGACACTCCCAGGCTGCTGTTCATTCCCCTGAAATATTCTCTGGGATCAAGCTATTTCTAGCTCCTTTTCTAGTAGGTCCACCTAGATTCGTATCTTGACAGGAGGGTCCTCTCCATTCTAGCTAATTGGTAAACACTTGTAAGAGAAGGTATTTTTTTTTCTCTAAAATCATGCATATTCTCAATTATGCTGGGACTATTTTTATTTAATGATGCTAGAGAAATGGATACACAAATCACCAGGATGAGACAAACCTAGCAGGGTAGGTGCAGAGATTTTTATCCCAGAGCTGGAGTATCAGGGAAAATTAAGTTGGGGAAAATCAGACCACCTTGTTCACTTAGTACACATGAGCAGATGTTTGTAACATAACTCTGATCTCACTAAAATCAAGAAAAACTGCCCAAACCTTAGGGTCTGCTGGTGCCTATTCCCAGTTTTTTGGGGGGTGTTTCTTATATGTTGATGGTCCTTGAAACTGTGTAAAGAGGTCTTGAATGCACATTGCTGGACCCCATTTCTAGAGTTTCTAACTTAAAAAAATGTGGGCTATTGTGGTGGTCTAAGAAAGGATGGCCCCCATAGGCTCATATATTTGGTTGGTCATTAGGTATCGACTTTCCTTGACAGGAATTAGGAAGTCTGACTTTGTTGGAGGAAATATGTCAATAGGTGTGGGCCAATATCTGTGTCTCTGTCTCCCCGTCTCTCTCTCTCTCTCTCTCTCTCTCTCTCTCTCTCTCTCTCTTCTTTTCTTGCTGTCTGCCAATCCAGATATAGAACACTCAGACACCTCTCCAGAACTATATCTGCCTGTTTGCCACCATGCTTTCTGCCATGAGGATAATGGACTAACCGCTGAAGCTGTAATATATCCTCAATGTTTTCCTTTATAGGAGTTGCCATGGTTGCTAGGTGATGGTGGCATGTGCCTTTAATCCCAGAACAGGGAGTTAGAGACAGGTGGATCTCTGAGTTTGAGGCCAGTCTGGTCTACAGAGTGAGTTCTAGGGCAGCCAGGTCTACACAAAGAAACCCTGTCTCATAACACAACAAAACAAAAACAAAAACAAAAACAAAAACAAAAGGTTACCATGGTCAGGTTGTCTCTTTACAGTAATAGAATACTAGCCAAGACAGATAGATACCAGAAATTTCATTGTCAACCGGGTGACTTTCCCTTGATGCTACTGCTGGCCCAGGGGTTCATCTGTGAACACCAGGGACTCGCAGAGTACAATGCATTTAATATGGAAAAGTTTTCTTAAGTAGGTTATTATTATTTTAGTGGTGATTACAATGATTTTAGGTTCATAACTATGTAGCACATAGTATGAATTGCCCAATAAAGAATTTTTTTCTTCCAAGTCTGATTTGAGAGCTTGTCTGAATAAGGCCAGAAGAGGTCTGAACAGGACTGGCCCTGGTGCAGTAACTTCAAGGTGCTGCAGGGGACTCAGTTCAATACACAGGTGCATTTGTTTTTCTCATGCAGTGCATGATGGCTTGTAAATATGACCACAATATTTGAAACACTTATTGCTGCTCTTTTGATTAGATTTATTTTTTTTTTTATGAATTGTTGAAAGTGTGATCATTGACATGGTTTAAAATTTTTCTGCTTTAGTTTGATCTGGCCAAATATTTTGATAATGTGAGAATTTAGTCTACAAGTCAAGGATTGGCAAGAATAATGTGGTTTGTGGGACCAGTCTGGGAGTTTGATCCAGTTTGGACAGATGCCAGGAGCGACTATTGGAGCTGACATTAGAGTTCTCTTGGAGAAACTCCTTTATCGCCTAGACAAACTCGGTTCCCAAGCTTTCTTGACATTCTCTTTAGTAACCAATAGTCCTTCACTTTGTACTTTTATTAGGATCTTTACTTTCTCTTGGAAAAACTGTACTCTTTATATGGATCCAGTTTGTCACAGTTTTAAATGGCCACCCCCATATCATATTTTAATTCACCCAAACCTTCCCAACATAAATGTTTCTACTCTGGCTTCTTTTATTTTTGTTAAAAATGGACAAGTCTTTCCCAGTAAAATCAACTGATTTTCTTTTGCTGAATACTGAGGCTTGATATTTGATATCTTACCTTGTTTATTCTTTTCTCCATGAACATGATCAGAGCACAGTTTACCTATTAATCAGAGTTTTAAGCTGGGCGTGACCAGCTCAGTCAGTAAAGTACTTGTCCTACAAACAAGAGGATCTGAGTTCAACAACCAGAGACCACCTTAAGAAAAAGCTGGTGTGGTTGCAAGCACTTATCACAGTGCCAAGAAAGGAAGACAGGAAGATCCTTGAGGCCTAAGGGCTTGCCTATTCAGTGAGCTTCAGGCTAGTGGAAGACCCTGTCTCAAAGAAACATTGATGGCACCAGAAGAATGATACCTGAGATATCTGATGTTGCCCTCTGGTCTTCATGCAAATGTGTACATGTGCTTTTTGGTATAAAATCTTCAGCGTGATTACTTAAGTAGTCAGCATTATTTGGTTAATCCTTTACACCAAGTTCTTCATAACCTGGGAATGATAGGTCATTGATTGTCATTATCCTAGTGTCACTCGCTCTGCCTTCCGGTCATGCTTTACCATTTTCTAGGTCTCCCTTGATTCTCCCCATCTCCATGTCCATGCTTTTTCTGTGAGTCCAGATGATTCTATGTGGGTCTTCTGTTCTCTCTTACTTGTGGCATCTCAGTGTACATAGCATTTCAGTTGCCCTTTATTTCCATGTAGCATTTGTTCACACACATCAGCTCTTCTGCTTTATATACTGCATGTCTTGTACACGAGTACAGGGACAAAGGACCCTCTGATAGCTAAACTTGTTTATTACCCTCAAAATATATGTGGATAGTCACTTGTGGAATGAAACGTTGACCTGAGTATGGTAGACTTTTCTGGCTCGAACATTTATTAGCTTGATACATTTTTATATGTTCTTGAATCTACTTGGAAGATCCATTTTTCTTCTTTGAACAATAGAGAAAATAATATTTATGTCAGTGAAGGTTCTCAGGGAGACAATTATATATATATGAATCAATTAGTAGAATACAGGTTTTCTGCTGTCATGCCAAATGGGATAACTACACAGTTGACCTGCCAGGGATCAGAGAGGTGAGCACTGTCGTTAGGTAAAGAGGAAGCTATTTACCAGTCTCAGAACATGGTTTCTATGCAAGGCAGTTTCCTCTAGTTTTCCTAGACAATGAAAAGAGGAAAGAGAAAGTGAAACTATATTTGCACACATCATTTCCTCTTTCATTTCTGCTGTATCTAGTTTTGGCTAAAGGAACTTTCAGTTTACTATATATTGAACTTTAATATATTGAAGATTATATGACTAAAACAGGGTGGGAAGAACTCTGACTCTCAAAGATTAGGTGTAGTTCAAACACAACTGGGATGAATTCTCAAAAATGAAGGCTTGTGAGACAGGCTTTCTAGTTAGTTTCTTTCTGAACTTTACACACCATTTCCAAATTGTTAGGAACTTCTTAAGAATAAAGTCTCTGTTTTATTTAGTATTTAATACATGCTTCATTGTTCTGTTTTATCCTTTCCCTTGTGTTAAAAGGAAAGAAAGCTAGAACACTTTTTAACAAATTTCAGTTGCTTAATAATGACATTCTAAAATGAGTAATTGGGTATTAGTAGTGTGGTATTTGTGTCAAATGTGTTCTGTATCTGATAGTAGAAATGTCTTGAAGGTAGAGGATGTCAGTTTTAAAATTGATTAATTTTTAAATATTTTGTCATTAGAGTATTCTTTCCATTTTCATTATTAGGTCCCCCCTAAAGGGGCAAGGGCAGTTTAACATGTCACAACTCTTCCTAGGTGGTCCTCATAACCTAAAGACAGTGGCTTTTAAAATTATTCAGTGTTCTCTTTTAGTGATAGTTCTCTTTTGTGATTATTACCACATTCTCTCCCTTGTCAGTACTGTTTCCCAAGGCTTGGAGGATCATAAAGCACATGGAAAATAAAGAACAATTTTATATATTCTTTATGTTTTTATTAGATCTTTAAAGTTTTATTTTAAAACATAGAATTTTATATAGATTAACACCTACATTTAAACAGACTGGTATATCAATTAAATGCTGTGTCACAACTGTTATAAGCTCTGTTAGAAAAATAAACATCTCACAACAATCTACAGTGTCAGCTTTTAATAAATACATAAAAGAGAAGTTAGTAGTCAACCAGTTATGCAAAGAGATTCATAGTATAGTACGTGAAATTGTCATATTTACCAATCTTCTGTCTTTAAGGCAATTTCACCTTTCATATAATCAAAGCCAGAAACAACATAAAATGTGTTCATGAAGAATTTGTTTTTCTTTGAGCTATTTTATATTCAAATATCTTGATTTAAAAATACATTCTATATTAAATGTTTTTACAAAGGCATTATTTGTTAAGTCAAAGACTGTTATTGATTTTAAAACATGTCTAATTGCTTTTGCAAGGATTTACAAACCTTCATAAAGAAGGTAGTACATGTAAAATAGCTTTAAACATATGTTAAATATATACAAAGTGAATTTCTGTATTATCATGTGCAAATTGGTACTTATAATTTAGAATGAAAATAGTTTTGCTAAACATTTCAATAAAAATCTGTGTACCATACTTGTCATTGTGCAGACATGTTTTCAGACTCACATTTATATGTATAAAGTCGGTAAAGTTCTCTACAGAAATCACATTTCTATCCTTGATAGTTGCAGTGTTTTTTTTTTTTTCCTCTTATACTGATGAGTTACACAGTTGTACTGACATTGATTGAAAGAGTTAGCTTACAAAGATACATTTCATACAGGAAGTATTTCAGGTATACAGAGTAGTGTTATTACTCTCACATATTCTATCAGAAGCTGCCTAAAGAGTTGAACAATTGTTTCACATAAAGTACTATATTTTAACTGCAGTTTTTTTTTTTTTTATAACAGTCATCACATGAGCTGTAGAAGAAAAGTTACTTGAGCCAACGAAAACATCAAAAGAAAGTAAAGGATAAGGAGAAATGAGAAAGTTGCAAGATCTCAGAGGAAATCTTTTCAAGACCAGCTGGTTGCATCATTTTAGTCTCTGGCAACTGGCATCAAATTTACAAAGTGCTGTGAAATCTAACTATAATGTTTTCAGGTAATCTTTTTTCCAGTTAACTTATTTAAAAGTGAGATGATCATTTCAAACAATCTCTTCAATAGGAATGCTAAAGATCCTTAAATGAAAGCTCAAGAAATTCTACACTTTATTAGCTTCAGTTTGCCTAAATCACTGCTGTTAGCAGACGGTATAAATGGGAGCCTGAAAGAGCTTTTGTAACTCAAAGATTCAAAGAATCTGAGTAATAGCCCCAGTTAGGTTTGCATTGCGTAGTATGTGGTTCAGCTGTATTAAAAACTAGCTTCACATGTCATCAAAAATGAATTCATAAACATTTATATGGAAAGAACTGTATCCATGAATATTTAATTACTGTAGTGTTTATCTGAACACAACTTTAAACACTACACTGCAGATGACAATTTCAAGAGATGTCACAATTTGAAGGATGCTAAATTGAAAAAAAAATGTCTTCTAGAATCAGCAAGACACACAGTAGGTATGTCTAATCAATTATCCACAACTAATTTGCCATGCAGGGATCATGGAAGATTAAAAGGAAAGGATTTGAAGGAATATTAGTGCTATTCCTTTGAAAACGTTTCCATTACATAAAATGATGTTTTTACAGTCATAAGGACATAAGGATAGCTGTAAACTAAGTATCTAGAGTAAACAAAGAGAATACAGTATGTATATCATTGAACTTTCTAGTGAGTTGCTACCTTTACAAAACATAAATCACAATGTGAAAATTTAAAATTTTTTGTTTTCAGAGGGGCTGTATTTGTCCAAATGAGTGCTGACATTAATATGAGATTTTTGGAAATGAAGAATTTAGTTATATTGTTAAGCTGTTATTTTTCAAAATTAGGCTTATTGGCTTGAAGCTTATGGGCAATTTGTAGAGAAATGTGGATGGGACAAGCAGGAGACAGGAAGGAAGGAAGAGTCATTGAGTATAAGCTACTCTACCAGGTGCCAGAAGAAATATAATTCTACTGAGAAAAACATTCATAATCTAGCAAGAATAAATGATTTCAGTGTATCACAGATGTCTGTTGATATATAAAAGAATATGCTTAATGGAGGTTTAGTAAATATTAAAAGATATTTGAATTTTATTCTTTGGCAGTTTTGCATTTGATATATATACAATTTTAATTTGTCAATTTTGAAAACTTTGCCCCAGAGATACCTAATTTTTTTGTTATTTTTATAAACTAAGTTAAATTGAACATGTCTCTTAGAGAATGGATATGGCTTAATAAATAGCAGAAAATACCTAAAAAATTGTATCAAATGTTTATAAATACATGTTTACTGCAGTGTAAAAATGTCTCAGAAGAAATAACTTGTATATAGTTGCTTATGTAATGGAAATATGGAACATTTTTGAATCATTACACACCAGGGAACAAAATGCTGACAGGCCAAAAAAAAAAAAATCACTCAAGTTATTCATTTTTGCTAACAATTTAAAATTCAATTAATTGCATTTACTATCAACAACTCAAACAACTCATGTGGTCATAGCATTTGAAAATAGTCTAAAAATACATAAATTATTTAATCTAAGAATACCCTGTTTCCCCTTACCTGTTAATTAATTCTACCTAGTAAATATTAATTCTCTTCTCACAAACTATTAAACCGAACAATTATTCAAGTAAAATATAAGCCCTACAATCTTTTAAAAATTAGCTTTTTAAGTTAACAAAAAGAAGAGAAAGAAAAGCTACAAGACATTCCACATGTAAGTACATATTATCATCTAGCACTGAATTCTTGGCAAGGAAATTCATCTTTCCCATGGCAACAGCCTTGGTCAGTCTTAAAATTAGTGCAAACTAGTGAGGGCCTAAAAATGTACAAATTATTGTTTTTCAAGGCTTCTCTTTGACTATTCTCTTTTGCTCATTTCATGTGAAAATCATTGTTCATAAACACTGCTCACTTTTGAGTTGTTACCGTTTAATTAATGGATATCTTCCTTTGGGGGGAGGGACTGCCAAGCATCCATTAATTTGTATATTTATAAAAGGATTTTATTCTGAGCAGCAAAGTAGGATTTTCACATCAGCTTTAGTGAGCACAGTTTCTTTAGGTGCAGTCACAGTATTTTGACAATGCCCATTTCAACTCGAGTAAACACTCAAGTCAAGAGCATTGCCATAGCTTTGCTAAGGGACATATCATGTTTGCTGATTAGAGAATAATTTACAGGCGTTCCAGCCCCCAGAGTATAATACCTAATGGAGGCTAGTGTTCATCAACATGCTAATATCTAATAACTTTCAAGTGCTGGAGAGCAGCAAACTGAGGAGAGACACTCTTTAGTCACAGGTGAGACACTTGCTATACCAAGGACAGTTAGAATTTAGAATTCACCAGCCTCTGAATCAAAGCATTGCCAGCTCCAGGAGGCTTGCTCTTGTAGCCACAGTGGAGGGAAGGGCTGCACCAAAGCCTTATCAGAAGGTGGCTAATGGGAAAAACTAGAAGCTGCTTATGCACAGTACCCTTTTCTACTTTGCTTTGAAATATTCTCAAGAAAAATATTCAAGACTTGAATAAATAGTATTTCTAATTTTGCCATGGATATTTTACAGATTCAAGAGGTAGAGTATTTTTGTCCAATGCTGTCCTGTTATTGGAAGGCAGCTCTTCTCTGATACTGTCATTACTCCATGTCTGATTTTTTGTAAAATCGTTTTAATTTTCTGAGCCTCTATTTCCTGACTAACAAAAAGGGGGGATTAGTTTGTTTCCAAGATATTACCCTCACTTGTTCAATTTTATACCTTTGTGAATTCTCATGAGTAGGGCTGGGATTCAAGGAATGCCCTTAGGGAACACCAGAGGGCAAGAATAATATAGCTTTCCATTTGAAAACTGTTGACATCATCTTGGAGTAAAAATCAAGAGACCATACTTAGAAAAGAGGGTACTCTGCTTGAAGCAGTTTTGTAGACACCTTGTGGATTTCAGGCTACAGGTCAGATCAATGACAGAGTGAAACAATCCATCCAGTTTGACAGGTAAGAAAATATAAACTATCTTCAGACAAAGAAGCTATGGACTTAGATGACACCTTACAGTGACCCTTATTAACATTCAGCTTTAAAACCAGTATTCTAATAAAGTGACATTGTCATATAGGTTTCTATGGCAGTAGTAACTTAGCACTTATTTAATCCAGTCATTTGTGACATTATAAACTTATTCCAAAGGAAGAAAAACAGAATTTAAATGCAAAAAGGAGATGTTGGAGTCAAAATCCATTTTGCAAAAGAGAAGAAAGCAGACTTGTACATGCACAAAGCCACACAGCTTCAAAGGAGAAGAAAACAGACCTGTGCATGCACAAAACTGCACAGCTTCAAAAGCAACACCGCTTAGATTAAAGTTTTTCTGTCTACCCCAACTGAAATGAAACCCTAACTCTTACTCAGCTGGTTGTACACAGCTCGACAATGCCAATTATTGGGTGTGGTTGACTGCTTTCAACTACTCCTGAATGCTTTTCATCAGCAGGTTGTACACAAGGATCACCACCATGTGGTGGTGACACCATGCAAACTGCTCCATAGCCTTGTGTTTGTCTGCGAAGTGCAGGGCTGACAGGTACCTGTAAAGTGTAATCAGTGCTTTCCAGATGATCTACATTCTATGCTGATCTAAATAAGTTATATATTACAATAAAGTGCTACAACACTAGTCTCCAACAGTAGTAAGACACATAGTTCACTGAAAACTTCAGCAGCTGAGTGAGTCATATGGTTGTGAAGACACTTGACAGTCTTCATGGCACACTCCAATATAATTTGTCTTCTCCTGTGACTTTATATTATACTTGCTAGAATAAATTGTGTAAAAACAGCCAGCTTCCAACAGTTATGTTTGTTAATCTTATTTAGAAGTTGCATCTGAAGGCCTCCTGAGCATTTAGTTTGCTGATATCCATTTTTATTTCCTCAGGCTTTTCTCGTCGGTAGGTTACAGCTCTTGTGCAAACACTTTGCAGAATCAGTTTATCCTTGATGGAGAAGAAATATTAGGATTAGTAACAGAGCTGAATATTAGAAGTGGACAGTCATATATAAATGTCCTGAGTTCACCAACCTTTTTGGAAGCAGACATTCTGTAATCTGATGAGGACTTTATTTTATTACTATTCCATTGCAGTATCACCTGTCTAATGATAAGAACTTTAAGCAACCCGATCAAGAATGTGACTATGAATATGATGAAAAATATCCGCAGATAGCTTGGGCCAGATAAACACTCTGCAAGAAAGGAAACAAGTTAATGGGTTAAAAAAATTTAAAAGTAAATCAAAGTTTTCTGTCAAATAAATATAGTTTACGTTGTTATAATAGAAACAGGTTTATTTACAAGTCTCTATTTTCAAAATAGGAGGCTGATATTACTGATTACTCAAAACAGTGAACCTTTCTTTGGAGAATATTCACAATTAAAATATTTCATGTTTTTGTAGCTTGCTATGTCAAAATCTCTTACCCATATGTAAGTTTGTTTAGAACAGTGACTGAGAAAGCACTATGTGAAAAACATGATTTAAAAAAGATATTGAGCAGCCCCAAGCATTTAGCATGTGTTCTTCCTTTTATGCTTTCTCCTCCTTTATTGCTCAGCAGTAATGGAAAATAAAGTAAACATCTGCAGAAGCAAATTCAGTACTACTCTAATAGGGAAATAAATATTTCCTCTAAACCCTGGTGTAAGATTTCATTATTATTAGACATTATGACTCTGAGAAGTAGGAGTGTTGCATCTTGGACAATACCCAAATCTCTCATCTCACTTTTTACTAATTAACTTCACTAATCTAGTCTGTTTGCCTCCACAAATTCATTATGTGCTGTTCTGCCACGAACAATAATCACTGGCTGAAGAAAGAAAAGCTGTATTAGGAGAAAGAACATGCCAGACCTTTGTTTTAGTACCAGATCTCTGGCAAACTCTCACTGGAAAAATCTGTATAAGCTCTGTGCTTGCCTGAGGTCTACTCTAGTCTCTGAGGCATATGGTTGCACAATAGTGGGTATTCCACAGAGCTCACAAGCTGCCCCAGATTCATAAAACACTTCCTGGACTGAAGCATGTGTTTCTCCACCCATTTTGCACGCTTCAGGGACCTAGTCTGAATGCTGCAGTTGCCTAGGAAAGAGCATCTAGAGAGAGGATATGCCAAGGCCATGAGCATAGTAGCATCCAGGCATAGCTGATTCTGGCTCCAAAGCTCAATGCTAACCCAGCATGCCTCTTAAATGAGGCAAGGTTTCAATAATGGGGGCAAGGGATCTTCTAAAACTAGGTGGACTTAATAGAGACCATTGTTTGTGATTGGTGTCAAAAGACTTTGTGGAGGTCAAAAACACACCCATTCCTATTCATTGAAATGGGAACAACAGATGCCAGTATGGTACAATGCTTTCTTGTTAAAGATATTATGAGGACAGAATATAAAGTGTGTGTCCAAAGGTGGTGCTATTTGATCTTTTGCAGCTGCTTGCCTTCAGGTTAGTGACCCTCATAGCTTATGTCCTGACAGATTGTGATATCCCTTGGCTGACTAAGTCTACTCCATCAGCTAAGCCAATCCTTAGAGGGGCACGTGGCTTGATCCCTATCCTGGCTTTTTGCCTGATGGTAGCTTAGCCAGAGAGATTGAAAGAAGACCCTGTAAGAGTGGCTGAGTGGACAAATAATTAAGGTGCCTAACAAATGCTCTTTTCCTTTCTTGCATAATAGTTGTCAAGGGGAGGGAAGTCTTGTAGTTTCTGATACATTTCAGAAATATTATGAATGTGTTAGCCAGATGACCCGTTGAAGGTTCAAGTCTGTATTCATTTTTCCCCAATGTTGTTATGATGATCCAACATTTGCCTCTGGTCATGCTTTTCTTAGCTGAGGTCACACTAGGTCTTTTTCTAGGGAGTTTTAAGGGAACACTTTTTGCAACAACACTTAAGTCAGAGTAGTGTTTACTTAACTTAATTAATGATATGTAGGGGCCCTCTTTATTAGAAAGGCACTTGGCTTTTTGGAGAGATTGCTGCAGCCTGAGCTGGCAGCACATGGGACACTTTTCTGAGCCAAATTCACTGTGGGCTAAGGGAATGAAATATGGGAAACTAAGATGTGCAGGACATTTCTACTCTGCTATTTCTCCAGGAATGGGTTTTCTATTTCTTGAAATAGTAGAATCCAAAGGAACGTTTCCAAAGATCTGACTGCAAGTATAGCTTGTATTTCACAGGTGGTTTACAGCTTAGACATGTGCAGAGTGTGTTTCACAGGTGGTTTTACAGCTTAGACATGTGCAAAGTGTGTTTCACGGGTGGTTTTACAGCTTAGACATGTGCAAAGTGTGTTTCACAGGTGGTTTTACAGCTTAGACATGTGCAGAGTGTGTTTCACAGGTGGTTTACAGCTTAGACATATGCAGAGTGTGTTTCACGGGTGGTTTACAGCTTAGACATGTGCAGAGTGTGTTTCACAGGTGGTTTACAGCTTAGACATGTGCAGAGTGTGTTTCACAGGTGGTTTACAGCTTAGACATGTGCAGAGTGTGTTTCACAGGTGCTTTACAGCTTAGACATGTGCAGAGTGTGTTTCACAGGTGGTTTTACACATGTGCAGAGTGTGTTTCACAGGTGGTTTTTCAGCTTAGACATGTGCAGAGTGTGTTTCACAGGTGGTTT